>JAQPPZ010017144.1:1800000-2145955 GCA_028583015.1 Wollemia nobilis | reverse complement strand
GGATCCCAAACCTAATTAGAATTATTTAAAAGATATATGACGTGATACGCATATCCAGTTTTGTATGAATCCAACAAAAACAAGATCAACCCAAATAAAGAAACCAATATCCACTTGCCCCTCTCACCATACCAATTTGATTTAGTTTCGTTAACAATCCTATGGTGGAGTTTTAAATTTTCCAATTTATTAGACAATGATTGATATTCAATTCCTTTATGTCTATTCTCTAAGATGTTCATTCCGCATTTTGATTCATGGTGTAAAAATAAGCTTTCATTTTCCTTCAATAAAGCCATAACATTAATGATATTTGAATCAAACCATTCATTAGGCAAACCTCCCTTCGAATTCTGCATGGTGAAACCAAAAAGATGAGATTTTACCTTTGGTATGCTTTCATTTGACCTCACCTAAAAAGGATTTGAATTTTTTTTTTTTCTCTCATGACCTTCATCATCACGCAGCACTTGTTCTTTCTCAATGACCTGTTTATCAAAGGCACCAAACTTAGGTACCCAATTGAAAATATGTCCATCCATTTCAAACCATAAGTCTTGTCTATCTAATGCCTTTTCATGATCAGTCACTTGGGTTGTCTTGGGTAACGTGATATTTTCAATTGGATCATCAGTTATATCAAACCCAAATGGTTTAGGTTTTGTAATTTTCTCTTTCTAAAATGGCATAATCATCGTAGCACAAGTACATGGATCAAGGCTTTCAATTTATTTTCCTTCAAAGGGATCTAAAACAAGTGACTCTCTTTCTTGGTTCATGGTCGTAGAATCCTTATCATGTTCCAAAATTTGATGAGATTCAAATTCTTCTTCCAAAACTTTCTCAAATTGTATAGGATTCATAGTATCCTCATGCAAGGAAGCAATTGAGTTATCCTGCATATTATTTGATGCAATAAGTTTGTTAGAAGATTCAGATTGATAATATTCTTCCCATTTCTTCCATGAATCATAGTAATCATCTTCCAAGTTCAAGTTGTGATGCTCAAGTACTTCTTCCTATTTTGATTCATCAACATGTTTCTCATCCCATTCATCTTCACCTTCCTTAGATGGTTCGGTTATTTCCAAAAGTGGGTTATCTATTGAATTCAAATTGGTAAAGCTATCATAATACAAATTTGTAATCCATGATTCAATTTTATCACAATTTGGAAGGTGTGGATCCTCTTGGTCATCACTTTCGAGAACATCATCCAAAGTGTCCTTCGAGAACAAGTGGTGAAATTTGATTGTCTTCAACTTCATTTGTTGATTTTCTTTCAAATTCATTTTCAACCACTTGTGATGGCTTAGGATATTTTATAATGGGATCAATTTTTGAATTCTGTGTCATATAGTTGCTCCAATCCTTTGCCAATACATCTGACCAAATCATATCCACATAAGTTTGTTCATCCAAATCCTCCTTTTCGGGTAATGATTCTGGATATTTCTTTTCTAAAACAAGTGAAGAACACAAGCTTATACTGAGAGGGGGGGTGAACAGTATAAGACCTCTTTTTATTTTTTCTTTTATATTTCAAAATAGTAAAGCAATATACCCAAAGCAATATCAAAGCAATGCACAAAACCATCCACAAAGTGACATCAATTTTAACGTGGTTCACCCAGAATGGCTGGGCTACGTCCACAAAACTTTTCTCTAAAAGTTATCTCAAAGTTCTTTGGGAATCCTTCCCAATTACAATGTTTATGAGCCTCGGCTCAAAGGAGATACCTTCCCCTCTGCTCTGGAAATGATCCCTCAGAAGATCAACTGCCTCTACCTCTTGCCAACATGTGGAACTCCTTTCCATCGAAGACCTCCTGTCCTCAATGCTTAGCCTAAGAGACCTCTGCCTTCTATGATCACGTCCACAGTAGCTCAGCAACCTGTACCAAACACAGTCAGTCGGTCTAGTACAAGTCTTCCTCTATCTATCAAATCTATCCAACTTTGAACAAATCAATCCTCTGCACACAAGCCTTCTCAAAGACTTGCCAAATATATCCTCAGGTTCTTCTCAAAGAACCAATGCACCTCTATCCTCAAGTAGAAGCACTTCGCATTCGTCTTTGCCCTTTGTGCTCTCTACGCCTTCTGCATTCTTTGCACAATCACAGTCGCACTTGATCGAACTTCAATCTTTGCACCTCTACGCAATCATAGCAGCATCGTCTTCGCACTCTCTACTTCCTTTATGATCTTTCACACTTAGAATGATTCGACGAAATGCACTCTACACACTACGATCAAATTTTGCACTCTACTATCGACGATCGAACTTCTTGCTCTATGCACTATCTACAAACGTCGCAATTGAACCCCACTATCAATTCACCCAACAACCCTCCTTTTATAATAGAATTTTCATGATGAAAACTTTAATCTTAGTCGGTTGTTATACCAAATGCAAACCCTAATCTTCGTCGGCTGCAAGCCCTAATCTTCATCGGCTAAAATTTAACTTTTTCGGCTTCACTACCTCTATAACTCTTCTATAGCTTCTGCCGTGAAACTACAACATGTCATGATATCGTGACACTTTTGCAACCATACACTTTCTTTTGGCTTTTGTCGCGATATCGCGACACTTCAACCTTTGTCGACTTCAACTAAGCTCTTGTCACGATATCGTGACACTTTTGTCTTTGTCAGCATCAACTTTTCTTTTGTCATGATATCGTGACACTTCTCCCTTCGTCGACCTCCTTTCTACTTTTGTCATGAAATCGTGACACTTCTCCTATAGAAGACCTGCTTTCAGTTTCTATCATGAAATCGTGACACTTACGCTTCCTTGCACTCTTTTCTGCTTGCACTAGCGAAAACGGAACATGTCGCAAAATCGTGACACTTTCGCCTTTGAGCTCTTCCTTCTTGAATTTGTCACGAAATCATGATGCTTCTTCTTCCATGCTCTTTCATTTTTCTTCTGTCATGAAATCGTGACTCTTCTCCTGTTGAAGACCTGCTTTCTATTTTTGTCACGAAATCATGACACATTCTGCAACCGTAAGCTTTCTCTTCAACCTATCATGAAATCGTGACACTTCCTGCATCCGTACGCTTTTTCTTCAACCTGTCACGAAATCATGATAGTTCTCACTTCGAACTCTTTCCTCTGCTGCATGTCACGAAATCGTGACAGTTCTCACTTGGAACACTTTCCTTTGTTGCATGTCACGAAATCACGATAGTTCTTACTTGGAACATTTTCATCTGTAGCATGTCGTGAAATCGTGACACTTTTTTTGTTACTTTCTCTCTCTTTGAACTTGTCATGAAATCGTGACAATTCACACTACGGACTCTCTCTTCTGCATTATGTCATGAAATCGTGACACTTTTTCTTTCGAACTCTCTCTCTTGCAACATGTCACGAAATCGTGACACTTTATGGTCCGTACAACCTTCCTTGCAATATGTCACGAAATCATGACATTTTTGACTCGAACATTCTCTCTCCTCTTTGAGTCGTGAAACTGTGACATGTCGCGATATCGCGACACTTTTCTAACTTGCTTTCTCTCTCCTACTTAAGTCATGAAAATGCGACATGTCGCGATATCGCGACACTTTTCTAACTTGCTTTCTTTCGAACCTGTCAAGCCGTAACCTTCATCAAAACAAATTATTTAACATCAAATCAAATTCCTTCAAAAGCTTCTTGACATCAATGACAACTTATACACTTGAGCAAAGGCAATGTACCCAAAGTACCCAAAATTGCCAACAATCTCCCCCTTTGTCATTGATGGCAAACCTTTACTAAAAACACGTCTCAAGAGCCAAAACTGAAACCAATTATGCTAACAACTGAGAAATTGTGCCCACAACTGAGAATCTTCCTTTGAAGTTTTGCTCCCCCTGACTTGAAGCTTTCCTTTTCACTTGAAGCTCTCCCCCTTACTCATATCTCTCCCCTTTTGTCATCAATGGCAAAGGGTCACCTTTGGGGCTCGGGACTAAGAATGAGCCTCTTAGCTTAGTCCCTCCCCCACCTCTTGATGAGGTGATTAATTATGGGGTGGGAGTAAAACTCCCATTAGGCACTGATCATCATCAACATCTATAATTTCCTTTTCGGGCCTTCTCTTGAACTCTTTGCCCGTATTCCTGTTCTTGTCACTGTTCTTGTTCTTGTTCTCATCCCTGTTCTTGTTCATGCCTTGATCCTTGGACCTGATCATGCCACTATTCCTATTCCTGTATTCTGGAATTTTAGCTCTACACTATCTGATTGTGTGACCTTCATTGTTGCACTTGAAACACTTGATGATGTTGTTTCTTTGAGGTAAACCTGATCTTTGAATCCACCAGTTCTGCCCAAACTTGTTCTGGCCGAACCTATTTTGACCAAACCTGTTCTTGTTATTTACCTTGCAATAGAATACCTTGTGCCCAAACTATTGACAAGAGTAGCAATACCCTTGAAAGTAACTAGCACTTCTGAAACTATCATTTACCTTCTTCACTTGAGCCATGCAATGTGAAGCCATGTGACCAAACCTGTGACACGCAAAACATCTGCCTTGAAATTTTCTTTTATTTGACCTCTTGGGTCCTGAAAACTTCTTCTTCTCATTCTGAATTATGTTTTCTATTTTTGTGCATCTATCATTCAAGGACTCATGATCTGAAGTACTTTCCTCATCAGAACTCTCTTCCTTTTGGAGTCTCTTACTAGACTCTCCAACTTGTTCCTTGTGTGGCTTAACAAAACCAAGCCCTATTTTATCTGTTGTCTTTCTTTGACCTTTGATGAGTGACTTAACCTTTTTGGAGCTATCTTGAAACCTGTAAAGCTTATCCTTGTACTCTTTAGTTTCCTCTTTCAAAGAAGCCATTTTCTATTCTAACTCACTATACTCAAGAACCTTAGATTCTAACTCATCCTTGAGTTCTTGTGTCTTAGCTATAGAGAAATCAATATTTTCTATAAGATCATCTCTCTCCATACAACATTCATCTAACTTATCCTTGAGTCTATCATTCTTCTTTCTTTCCTTTTTCAAAGCACTAAGAGCATTAATAAGTTCACTTTCAAGATCCTTTATTTGTTTGCTTTCTGAATCATCAAAGCCTTTTCCAGATTTCTTATCACTAGAGGTGCTACCTTTTTCAAAAACCATACAAGCATCTTCCTTATAGTTTTCTAAAGCATCCTCATACATACTAGAAACCAAATCATTATTTGTACAATCATCCTCAAGGTGACCAAAATTTCCACATCTAAGACATTTCATGATAATGAATCTATGTTTCGGTTCTTCCTCTTTTTCTGATATGAACAAAATCTCATTTTCATTATCACTTGAAGAACTTTCACTATCACTACTAGAACACTTACTTGCTTTGTCTAGGTAGAAACTCTTCTTGTGCTTGTGAGAATACCTCTTTCCTTGATTGTTGTGCTCATCTTTGTCCTTCCTGTGATGCTTGTGCTTTTCAGAATCCTTGCTCTTAGAATCCTGTTTATCTTCATCACTTTCATTCTTGAGAATAGTACAGTCAGTAGCATAATGACCAAACTTTCCACAATTGAAACATCTTATATTTTTCATGCTTTTGTGCTTTCTAGAGAACTTGCCTTTCTTACTGTAATATGCCTCTTCATCACTAGAAGACTCATCACTCTCTTGAAGTTGTTTACCCTTGGATTTCTTGGTAGCCTTGAAAGTTGCCTCTTTCTTGACATCAACCTTCACTTGAGTTCTCAACTCAAATGCTACAAGTATACTATGGAGCTCATCCTTTTTCAACTTATCCAAATCTTTAGCTTCCTCAATAGCAAAAATATTTTCACTAAATCTATTAGGAAGAGATCTTAAAATCTTATCACAAACATCATTTTTAGCAAGCTCAAGACCTAAGTCTTTCATGGAGTTAACAACCTCATCCATACGAAGCATGTAGTCACTAATATTTTCATCATCATTCATCTTGAGTTGTTCAAACATACCTTTGAAGTGTCTCAACTTGGCCTTTCTGACATTTGTATCACCTGTATGAACCACCTGCAACTGTTTCCACATTTCACTAGTTGTCTTGCAGTGAATCACTTTGGTGAGATCTACTTTCTATAAGCCTTTCATGATTGCATTCATTGCTTTTGAATTGCTGTGATGTAGGAGCCTTTCTTCTTTAGTATTTGGACCATGTACGGGAATAGTGTACTCATCTTCAATTACTTCCCATACCTCATTACCAAGTGCCATTAGATGAACCTTCATCCTTGCACTCCAAAGACCAAAATCTGACCCATCAAGAATAGGTGTTGCATTGCCACTTGAATAATCCATTGTGTTCTTTACTAGCTTTTCCTTCAAGCTGTTAAACTTTTCAAAGGCACCTGCTCTTATACCAATTGAAGAACACAAGCTTATACTGAGAGGGGGGTGAACAGTATAAGACCTCTTTTTATTTTTTCTTTTATATTTCAAAATAGTAAAGCAATATACCCAAAGCAATATCAAAGCAATGCACAAAACCATCCACAAAGTGACATCAATTTTAACGTGGTTCACCCAGAATGGTTGGGCTACGTCCACAAAACTTTTCTCTAAAATTTATCTCAAAGTTCTTTGGGAATCCTTCCCAATTACAATGTTTATGAGCCTCGGCTCAAAGGAGATACCTTCCCCTCTGCTCTGGAAATGATCCCTCAAAAGATCAACTGCCTCTACCTCTTGCCAGCATGTGGAACTCCTTTCCATCGAAGACCTCCTATCCTCAATGCTTAGCCTAAGAGACCTCTGCCTTCTATGATCACGTCCACAGTAGCTCAGCAACCTATACCAAACACAGTCAGTCGGTCTAGTACAAGTCTTCCTCTATCTGTCAGATCTGTCCAACTTTGAACAAATCAATCCTCTACACACAAGCCTTCTCAAAGACTTGCCAAATTTGTCCTTAGGTTCTTCTCAAAGAACCAATGCACCTCTGTCCTCAATCAGCAGCACTTCGCATTCATCTTTGCCCTTTGTGCTCTCTACGCCTTCTACATTCTTTGTGCAATCACAGCCGCACTTGATCGAACTTCAATTTTTGCACCTCTGTGCAATCACAGTAGCACCGTCTTTGCACTCTCTGCTTCCTTTGTGATCTTTCACACTTAGAATGATTCGACGAAATGCACTCTACACACTATGATCAAATTTCGCACTCTGCTCTCGGAGATCGAACTTCTTGCTCTGCGCACTCTCTACGAACATCGCACTTGAACCCCACATCAACTTCTCCAAATAGCCCTCCTTTTATAACAAAATTTTCATAATGAAAACTTTAATCTTAGTCAGCTGTTATACCAAATGCAAACCCTAATCTTCGTCGACTGCAAGCCCTAATCTTCGTCGGCTAAAATTTAACTTTGTCGGCTTCACTGCCTCTGTAACTCTTCTGTAGCTTCTATCACGAAACTACAACATGTCGCGATATCATGACACTTTTGCAACCGTACACTTTCTTTTGGCTTTTGTCACGATATCGCGACACTTCAACCTTTGTCAACTTCAACTAAGCTCTTGTCGCGATATCGTGACACTTTTGTCTTTGTCAGCATCAACTTTGCTTTTGTCGCGATATCACGACACTTCTCCCTTTGTCAACCTCCTTTCTACTTTTGTCACAAAATCATGACACTTCTCCTATAGAAGACCTGCTTTCAGTTTCTGTCATGAAATCGTGACACTTACGCTTCCTTGCACTCTTTTCTGCTTGCACTAGCGAAAATAAAACATGTCATGAAATCGTGACACTTTTGCCTTTGAGCTCTTCCTTCTTGAATTTGTAATGAAATCATGATGCTTCTTCTTCCATGCTCTTTCATTTTGCTTCTATCACGAAATCGTGACTCTTCTCCTATTGAAGACCTACTTTCTATTTCTGTCACAAAATCGTGACACATTCTGCAACCGTAAGCTTTCTCTTCAATCTGTCACAAAATCATGACACTTCTTGCATCCGTACGCTTTTTCTTCAACCTGTCACGAAATTGCAATAGTTCTCACTTCGAACTCTTTCCTCTACTGCATGTCACGAAATCGTGACAGTTCTCACTTGGAACACTTTCCTTTGCTGCATGTCGTAAAATCGCGACAGTTCTTACTTGGAACATTTTCATCTGCAGCATGTCGTGAAATCGTGACACTTTTCGTGTTACTTTCTCTCTCTTCGAACTTGTCACGAAATCGTGACAATTCACACTACGGACTCTCTCTTCTGCATTATGTCATGAAATCGTGACACTTTTTCTTTCGGACTCTCTCTCCTGCAACATGTCACGAAATCGTGACACTTTATGGTCCGTACAACCTTCCTTGCAATATGTCGCGAAATCATGACATTTCTGACTCGAACATTCTCTCTCCTCTTTGAGTCACGAAACTGCGACATGTCGCGATATCGTGACACTTTTCTAACTTGCTTTCTCTCTCCTACTTAAGTCGCAAAAATGCGACATGTCGCGATATCGCGACACTTTTCTAACTTGCTTTCTTTCGAACTTGTCAAGCCGTAACCTTCATCAAAACAAATTATTTAACATCAAATCAAATTCCTTCAAAAGCTTCTTGACATCAATGACAACTTATACACTTGAGCAAAGGCAATGTACCCAAAGTACCCAAAATTGCCAACAACAAGATGGTGATCATTTGATTCCAACTTCTTGTTACCCATCCATATAATTTCTTCTCGAAAAACTTCATGCTCTTCAAGACTTTTCGAATAGGTATTTACTTCAATGTGAGTCATCTCAAAATCTCTTGTATCACTTGAAGAAGCATAACATGAAACATCATTAAGATCGGCATTATGAATTTTCTTCCTCGGATAATTTGGATGCATACATTGATGTGTTCATTTTTGTGGTGGAACGTGCCTACATACCTTCTTAACCACTTTCTTTTGCCCTTTTAATTCTGATACAAACTCTTTGGGTTGAGTGGTAGAATTAGTAGGATTAGTTGGATTGATATCCAGGTACAATGCTTGAAAATTTGTTGCAATGGTTCCATGAGTGACCAAATGATTCTCTAATTGAGGTATAGTTGGATGGATGGAAGTACTTGTATAAGCACATGTGGGAGCATAAGTTGGTATGGTAGGATAAATTTGATTGTAGGAAAAACATTTGATATCAAATTTTGTTGTGCCCACGCTTGATCTACCATCGAGGTTTGATTGCAAGCCCCTAGTTGTCCTACCATAGTTGATTGCTCCATTCCATAACCTTGTGGCCTCAATTGTTGATCTACAATCATAGCTTCAGTGTAGGCCGATGCAAGATCAGTAACCAAGGGATTCATCCTAAAAAATATGGCAAAAAAGGGATCCAATGCTCGAAAGTATATTTGAAGAGCACCACTTTCCTTAATAGTATAGGAAGAAATTAGTCTCGCATAAAGCTTTCGAAACCTCAAGTTGAAATTTCTCACTGGCTCATTAGGTTCTCTTTTGCAAGAAGTAAATTGTTGATATATCATGAGAGGATCAATGAGTAACCTAAATTGATTGATAAACTCATCTTTCAATTGAGTCCAAGATGTAATAGAACCAGTGGGTAAATTGATGTACCAATCATATGCCACCTCATATAGGGTTCTAGGAAACATTCTACATGCCACATCCTCATGTTCGACATTCCATCTAACTAGGATATCCACATAGGCTTGAATATGTTCCTCGGCTAATGTTGGACCATTGTGTTTAAACTTGGGAAAATGTTTTTCTACGTTCTTGGGTAAATCATGAAAATCTCCACTAATGTTCAATGGATTAGAATGTATCCCATACCACATTGCTACAGTTGTAGCCATTAATGAAACCCAAAGAATAATTTCAAAACCAATTTGTTAGTCATGAAAGAAGGAAACCTTGAAATGAATAGCAAATATCAAACATGTAACGTAAGAATAATCATGTTAGCACCAACCAAGAGATGTATCCATTAAAATCAAATGAAAGTAATTGTATGGAGACAACCTCATTAGTCAAGAGATTTTTTTTTTTAAATCAAGTCAAAACACATTATTCTTGTATGAACAATCAAAAAGCGTTAGAACAATGCATAGCAATTCATGTCCTCCTTTTAACACTACAAGGTTGTATTGTTAAAAGAGGGCTATATAATCAATAGGGCATGAAATATTCAAAATTTAAATCCCTATAGCATTTAAATCACTCTGAAATAAACCCATTCAGGCCCTCCTTCTAGCGCCAATCTGTTGAGTGGTGTTAGAAGACTAAAGATAACAATCAGTAGGGCATGAAATATACAAAAATTTTAAATCTCACTAAAATAAACCCATCCAGCCCTCCTTCTAGCGCCAATATGTTGAGTGGTATTTTCACTCGATTGTGAAAACACACTCTCCGATAGGATTCGAGTTCCAAATCCTCTCTTGCAAAGAAATTTAATAAACAATTTCTCCAAGGTCTCCGCTATGTTAGCATTTTGTATGAATAATAATGTTCAGTTCGAATGCTTGGAACACCTTAGTGGTTGCAAGTAACTGTAAACAAGGGGCACTGTGGTTTATTTTATTTTGAAATTGTAATGATTGTTCATTTAATCAGAATGAACTCAATGTGAATTAATCTTAATGATGAAATTATTTTATTCTCGATTTTGGTAGATTTTCAAGTATTTTATTTCAATGACTGTAAATTCGACTAAAGTTAGATTTTCGAGAAAATAAAAATGCAGATAATAAAATAAGTGAAAATAAAATACAAAGAAACTAAAACTAAAGTAAATTCAGAGTGCTACGATCCTATTTGACAAAACCGAAGATAATGAGGTTTTCTGCATACAACCTAACCTATTGAACCTGCAAAACTTGCACAATCTAGATAAGCTAGGTGCTGGTTTCTGGGGTTTTAACTATGGTTTTCAGATTTAGAGATTTGCATGAAGCAACCAAGAGAACTTGCATTAAAATTCACCTATAAGCCTAAAAATTTGAAAGGGGAAAAAATAAACATTCAATCTTGCATGCAGAGAATAACTCCTTTCTTGCCAATGAGATGCAACTCCCTGTAATTATGTATTAAAGATAATGTATCAGTTTACAAGTATAGAATGTTTCCAGTTTTAACAAAACCAGACAAAGTGGAGGGAAAACACTCCAAAAGCAGGCCTAGAATGGCCTATCACCTTCAGCTCTACAACTCTGCCCATAGCGGTTTTTGACCCCTATGCCTGTATTTGCTTTTGCTTTTAAAATTTCTATTACGGTTCTCTGTTTCACCCTGTGACACTTCACTTCATCTCCCAGGTCACTTTGTTTCATCTTCCTGCCTCTTTGCTATTTTGGCATTTTTGCTCGGGTTTGAAATGTTTGGAATCCTCAACGAACCGTAACTGATGATCCTAAAATGTTATCATAATCCCTCTGCCTCTATGACACGTGTTCAACACTTCCCTGCACATTCTGTAATGGCCCACCATGAATCGTGATAAAAAATAGCATGTCATGATATCACGACGTTTTTATATCTGCAACTTTGCTCCTCTACCTGTATCACGAAAACAAGACATGTCGCGATATCGCGATGTTTTTCTGTCAATAGCCTTGTCCGCCTTCATGCACCACAAAAATGAGACATGTCGCGATATCGTGACATTTTTATGTCAAAAGCCTTGTCCGCCTTCATGCATCATGAAAATGAGACATGTCGTGATATCGCAACATTTTTCTTCTACATCCACTTTGGTTGCTTCAGGTCGTGAAACTCCGACATGTCGCGATATCGCGATGTTTTTCTTATTTGCCCTTCATCTTGTCTTCAAATCATGAAAACACATGTCGCGATATCGTGACATTTTTCACTTTGTCTTTCTCTCTCCTCTGTGAACCGTGATTTCATGACATATCGCTATATCATGACATCTTTCACTTTGTCTTTCTCTCTCCTCTGTTAAACACGATTTCATGACATGTGATATCGTGACATTTATCACTTTGTATTTCTCTCTCCTCTGTGAACCGTGATTTCATGACATGTCACGATATCGTGACATTTTTCACTTTGTATTTCTCTCTCCTATGTGAACCATGATTTCATGACATGTCATGATATCGTGACATTTTTCACTTTGTCTTTCTCTCTCCTTTGTGAATCGTGATTTCATGACATGTCATGATATCGTGACATTTTTCACTTTGTCTTTCTCTCTATACTTTGAATCACAAAAACACATGTCGCGATATCGCAACACTTTTTCCTGTACGGTCGTAAAAACGCAACATGTCGCGATATTGCGACACTTTTCTCTTTGCTTTGTACGATCACAAAAATGCAACATGTCATGATATCATGACGCTTTTTCATTTTTTGTTCTTTCTTGTCTTGTATGGTCACAAAAATGCAACATGTCGCGATATCGTGACACTTTTATTTTTTCTACTGTGGTGGAGCAACATGTCGCGATATCGCGACACTTTTTATTTTTAGCCACGATGGAGTAACATGTCGTGATATTGTGACACTTTTTATTTTTAGCCGCGATGGAGAAACATGTCCGATATCGCGACACTTTTTCTTTTTCTACCGCACTGGAGCAACATGTCGCGATATCGCAACACTTTTTCATTTTTGGCCGCGATGGAGCAACATGTCGCGATATCATGACAACTTTTCATTTTTGGCTTTTCTTTGCTCTTTTAACATCTGGGCCACTGCAACCTTCTTGGAAAGTGTGCAAAAAATGTGGGTCCCCAATTTTGGGGTGTGTTGTGGAGCATCCACAACACATCCATTTCATCCATGTATTTTATATAGCTTTGCATTAAGATAGGTTTTATGCATAAAACATAATAAAACATAAATCTAAAGAACACTTAATAAAATTATATCACATGCATGCACATTAACACATAAAATCTAAAAGAAGCAACTTAGTATTACTTGATCAGAGAGAGATACACAAGTGTTTGGTTGGTGTACCATAGTCCAATATTAGTACACTCAACCGATCCCTAAGGATGCATACACAATCAAAATTGGTATGTCATCTTAATCCCTAGCCCTAGCTCTAAGAGCCCATCTCCTCTAATTCACCCGAAGGAGGTAATCCAGGTAGCAACATACCCACAGATGGCAAAGCTGAGACTATCCATGACCAATATTGTGACCTACTAGCTAAATGTAGGTATGGAGGGATTACCACCCTCTACCCCTTCAGAACCACCTGGTAGTAATGTCCTCATAAAAGGTAGCCCATTGAATGGCCATATCCAACCTCTCTCTTATCCTTTGTAGCTTCGTATGTAAGAGAAAAATCCCATAGCTAACATGATTGCTCCCAATAATAACCATCCCCTCTACTCGAGTCCTCTAGTGCTCTATATCCAGATGGCTCACCTTCCCTTAGATATGATTGATATCTACTCGAGCCACATCCTTCTCTATCTCTATGGTCCTCAAAGAGCTCCATAGTACCTTGATCCTATTATACCTATCCTCTTGGAGAAGGTCCACCTAGCTTTGCAGCATCACTACTTGTGCTCATAGTGCCTTTGCATCCCCCCTCGAGTTCCCTCATCCTAAGGGCTAGCCTCAGCTAGCTACTTCTAATGTAGAGGCTTCTCCATATCCTCTACATGGTAGCACCTAGGCCTTTATATGGGTAACTCTAGATGCCCCTAACTCCCTGGTCCCTGTAGTGCTAGTGGTCTCTATCACCATATCAATCTGAACCCATGTCTATCTCTCTCTTGGGGATGCTTGGCCTTGCTCCTCCCTCTCTATGGATCTACAATCCATCTCTTAAAAGGATTATTTTATACTTAAGTCCATCACCTGATGCCTCTGTATCAAGACTAGTAGGGAGACCCTCTAGGGCATGACTTCTCTATACCACCATTGATATTTGAAGTTCATTCCTACATCATCTACTATTGGATCCATGTAAGGATGATTATCCAAGTCCTCATCTACCCATATAGTCAGGTATGTTTCATCATCGATCCCTATTGGATCCTAGTATACCCTTCAGTACTAGTAATCCCCTAGGTCTATGATTCCTTACAATATTCCAAACTATATTAGGACTCTATCAAATCAGAAGACCTCTTTCTCCCCTCTATTTGTCATCAATCATCTAATCCTCCTAACCCTATCTAGCTCCTCCCTATCCTCAACCCAAATTGGGTGTAGAAACTAGGATTGCCATACAATCTTGGCCTCCCTCAACTCATCTATTACCTACCTCGTTAGTCGTAGGTTCCCAACATAAGTCCTCATGACCCACTGAAGGGATTTGGACCATATATATGTAGATGGCTACTTTGGACTGGGTAATGGTCCTGGTAGTGCATCTGGTCTCTACACCATTGTGTACTCCCAACTCCATACCTAGAGCAATATCATACACATTATCCTCATATTCCACTTGTACATGATGTTGGACAATATCTTGTACAAATGGGCCAACACATATGAACCCCATGTGAACCAAAATCTCTAGTATCGCATATTTGCTACTACATCTACCATCATCCATGGTATATTTCACCTACTAGTATGGCACATTAGTAAGACTACAACCACAATGTATAGCATGGTCATTAATGGATCTACCCCATATCATCCTACTAGGTCATCTACGACTATGGTGCTCTCTCACACCTAGTGGGTCCAACCTCTTGAAAATTTTTGCAAGGTCACTGGACACCCTCGCGCTCTATAAACTGCTCTTCCCATGATGGGGATGTGCAATATGCATGACACATCCTCTAGTGTGATATTCATCTCCCTTGTAGGTAACTGGAAGGTTCGTAAATTTGGATACCACCTATCCACCAGAGCTAGTAGTGCCTTGTCCACCTCAACCTAAGGTATCCTCACTAAGTGGTCTAGCTCCACCACTTCTAGTGTGTCCCTCTATGACTAATTAAAGTCACCTAGATCCATATCCAAGGATCCTGCTCACCACTTATAGCTCTCGAGTACTCTAAGATGCATTCACAAAATAACAAAATTTTCATCAGTTTCATTAATTAAAAATAAAAAATAAAAAATTTAAAATTACTAAGTAAAACATTCATAACTCTGAGTTGTATCTTTCTTGATTTTCCTCTTCTTATTTATTTTATCTTTTTATATTTTTTCTTGTTAGACTTACAATGGCACTAAGAGGGGGGGGAGTGAATCAGTGTAGCTCTTTAATCATGAATTAACAACTCTTAAAACTACAGAAGTTAAAACTTATAAATAGATACAACAAGTAAAGCAAGAGAACATCACACAACACAAGATTTAATGAGGTTCACCAATGTGGCTACTCCTCAAAAATTACTGCTTGGACTACCATCCAAATCCAACCTTTGCAAAGCAACAAATTTTACAAACAGTTTACCAGCACCCACTGGAAGGAGCACCAACCCCTGATTTATTTGTACCAATAGAAAGGAGCACCAACCCTTAATTTTCCAACACCAACTAGAAGGAGCACCAACCCCTTATGCCAAGCACCAACTTGGACTTCAATTCTGAAACTAGAAGAATGATAGTAAGATACCTTTGCTTTTACAAGAACCTAATAGGTTTGCTTCACTTTTTCATCCTCTACGCACTCTGCTCTTTCTGTGCTATCACTTTGCACAATCTACTACTTAACTATTGAAAGATTGTCTTCTCCCTATTGCACACACTGCTTCCTTTGCAATCTTCGCACTTAGAATGATTCGACAACTTGCACACTACACACTATGATCAAAATTCACACTCTATGCACTCTACTTCCTTTGTGATCTTCGCACTTAGAATGATTCAACAACTTGCACACTGTACTCTATGACCGAACTTTGCACTCTGTGCACTCTCTCCAAATTTTGCACTCTTCAACCTCAACAAATCTTCAAAAAGCCTTCCTTTTATAACAGAATTTTCAAGATCAAAAACTCTAATCTTAGTCATCTGTAACCCTAATCATAGTTGGCTGCAAACCTTAATCTTCGTCGGTTGCAAACCCTAATCTTCATCGGCTAACATTGATCTTTGTCGGATTCAACTACCCCTATAACTCTTCTGTTGTTGTTGTCGCAAAAACACAACATGTCGCGATATCGCGACACTTTAGCCTCCGTACACTTTCTCTTAGCTTTGGCCCGTGATAACATAACATGTTGCGATATCGCAACACTTTTGCCTTCTTACTTTCTCTCTCCTCTTTTAGTCGCGAAAATGCAACATGTCACGATATCACGACACTTTTTCTCCTTAGCGCTTTATCTTGCCTTTGGGTCATGAAAATGTGACATGTCGCAATATCGTGACACTTTTTCTCCTTAGCGCTTTTACTTGCCTTTGGGTCGCAAAAATGCGACATGTCACGATATCATGACACTTTTTCTCCTTAGCGCTTTTTCTTGCTTTCGGGTCACGAAAACCTGACATGTCACGATATCATGACACTTTTTCTCTCGAACTCTCTCTCCTGCAACATGTCACGAAATTGTGACACTTTTTCTTTCGGACTCTCTCTCCTAAAACATGTCATGAAATCACGACACTTTTTTGTCCGTACAACCTTCTTTGCAATATGTCATGAAATCGTGACACTTTTTTGTCCGTACAACCTTCCTTGCAATATGTCGCAAAATCGTGACACTTTTTCATCTGTACAATCTCTCTTGCAATATGTCATGAAATCGTGACACTTTTTCTTTCTTCTTCTCTCTCCTCCAACATGTCGCGAAATTGTGACAGTTTTTCTTTCTTCTTCTCTCTCTTCCAACATGTCACGAAATCGTGATAGTTTTTCTTTCTTCTTCTCTCTCTTCCAACATGTCGCGAAATTGCAATAGTTTTTCTTTCTTCTTCTCTCTTTTCTAACATGTCTCGAAATCGCGACAGTTTTTCTTTCTTCTCCTCTCTTCCAACATGACGCAAAATTGTGACTGTTTTTCTTTCTTCTTCTCTCTCTTCTAACATGTCACGAAATCACGACATTTTTTCTTTCTTCTTCTCTCTCTTCTAACATGTTGCAAAATCGTGACAGTTTTTCTTTCTTCTTCTCTCTCTTCTAACATGTCGTGAAATCGTGACAGTTTTTCTTGCCTGCTGTATATGTCGCGATATCGTGACACTTTTCTTACTTGTCTTTTTCTTTGATCTTTTGCAAGTGGTCTACTTCGGTCTTCTTGGAGAATCACTGTACATACTCTGAGTAACCTTTGAACTCCTGTCTTCTACATCTGACTAGCTGTTGAACTTCCTGTCCACTACATCAACAGATCTATCTGATTGTGTTGACAACAATGACAATATTGTCACTGCACCTTGCTCAAAATTTCTTTTTTTTTCAATTTCTTTTTTCTCTTTTTTACCTTCCTCGATGAAATCATTCCTTATTTCTTAGGACTATAATTTTGCTAAGGTGAAAATGCACCCCATCATTGCGAGGCATGATTTCGTGAAATCATGCCTAGCCTTTTTTTTTGGTGTGACTTTACCGTTATTGCCCAGGTTGAAATCATGGCTGGAATGAGAAATCACGCCCGGGTCGTACATGGAAAAACCATCGGTTTTGAAGGAAAACCACCCACAAATACTTAAAAATTAAAAAAAATTGACAAATCTTGGGAGGGTTTTCAATCTTACCTCTACCCACTCCACTTCCATTCTGGCCTTACCCCTCACAATAACTGAATGGTGTACTGGTGATGCTATCTCCAATTTTTATCCAGAGATATTTTCTCCTCTTCTGCATGGTAAAAATGAATTACGGTTTTTTCCTTTTTTCACTTTTATTCCTATTTTTTGCTTGTCTCTTTTTCTTTTTTGCCTCCTTGCATATCCTTTCTTCTTTTGTGTCTATCTTCTCAAGTTTTCATGAGGTATGTGTCCTCCTTCATGAAACTCGAGGGGTCGCCTTGTCCTAAAGAGGTATTAATGTCCATAATGCCTCGATTTGCATGTAAAATAAGAAAGTATTTAAAATAACACCATTTTCACACCACTAATTTCTTCTAAACTATCCACCTCATTTTTTCTTGCTACCTTTTTTTTGTGAGTGTTTACATATTTCTTTGACATATTTATTAGGCCATAATTGCATCAAAGAGGGGGCAAATATTCCTCGAGTCCTCTTGGGAGACCCCCTAGTCTTAAAAGGACTCGACCCCTCCAAATTTTTTCTTCTTTTTCCCTCTTTATGCAAAATCATGCTCACCCTTGATGGGGCAGATTTTGCATAAGGTGAAATCACGATTGACCCTAACAGGGCATGATTTTGTATTTTAGGGTTTTCTTCTAAGGGAACCCTAATTTCTTGAATTTTGTGTGTTTGATATCATCCCTTCTTGGTTTTATCACCCATTCTGCCTTCAAATGTGCTATATAAGGAGGTTTTGAAATCATTTTAAGAGTACAACGATGAATCACAATTATGAATTATAAGATAAAAAGTAATCTTAAATTGCTCGCTCAAGTTATCTACATTCATATTTTCTCCCACAAGCAATATAACTCACAATTGTGAAGTATGATCTATTTTCTACTGCATTGGATTATTTGTTTCTATTTCTCGCTTTAGTGGATTTGTGTTGGAGCCTTAAAGAGATATTAACTATTCAGGAGGTCTTAACACTTTTTTCTGCATTCACGCTATATGCCAAGTGATTTTGCTCTTCTTCATGCATGTTTTAATTTTCTATATCACACATTAATTATTTCGTACTGATCTGAGGTTTTTCACCTCACCTTTGCAAAATTGTGCCCAGGTCTCTACGGGGTGCGATTTTGCCTATGCGAAATAGCGGTCAATTGTTACGGGATGCAATTTCACTTAGACTATATCTGGGGTTAAACATATGTTCTTAGACCCTAAATATGCATCATAGGCTGCATATAGAACATATTACTACATTTTATTTTATGGTTATATCATTTTATTCTATTGTATTGTGATATGCTTGTGTTATTCCAAAGGTCAAATTTGTGTTCCATTTTTAAAAGGTTAGCTAAAAATACCTATGGGGCTTGAATGTTGTACCTCTAAACATTATTATATAGTAGCATAAGTAGCATCCCTAACACTTATTATATTTTCCATGTATTTCTTAAGTTATCTTGTAGGAATAGGAATTATTGATATCATTGGACAAAGGATAAGAGCAAGGATCAACCATCGGATAAGATAAGTGTCCTAATTAATCTTTAGGTTGTTTTTTGAGTGGCTTATATTTTTTTATAAACCCTAGATCTGATTTAAAAGGAAATACACTTAATTGATTTCTAGGTATTTAAAATATAAATAACATATAGTGTGCATCTAGGATTAATATTGTTTGTGCATCTCCTCTTGAGCCCTTGCTTAAATATTTTCTATCTTGAAATCCTGATGTTAGAAAGCATTCAAAGAAATAATCATTCTAGGGTTAGCTCTTGTCTTCTTACATTTTGAATTTTTGCATTGACTTTATATTTCATAGCATAGATATAGAAAGGCCACACATAGTTGATTATCTTGAAATAAATACATCAAAAAATTCTAAAATTCTTGTGGACTTTGAGTGAGTTATTAAACCATTCCTGGTGAAACCTTCCCCCTATATTTCACACCTAAGTGTAGAGAAGAATGCAGCCCCTACGGTTCATCTCAAGGCTCTCTCTTTATCTTGTGGATCCAACCTTGAGAATCATACACGGTAGGGTATTTTCCCTCTCTACAGTAGTTGTCCTTGGAATTTTTGTTCCAATCCATTTTTTGGATCTTGATTTCTCCCTCTTGGGCATTTATCTCCTTGATAACTTTATATTGGGCTAGAGCTTCTTTAAATTTCTTGTATTGTTGGATTTGTAAGAATAATGATATGTGTTTTGAACAACTCTTCATGAATAGTCAAGTAAGATCTATTACGGGTAATATGAATGGTAGTTTAGGGATAATTGTTCACAAAATGTTCCCATAATCTAGGACTACTTCATCATCAAACTAGAAAATATTATATAAATCTGTTAGTGTTGCTTTCTTATTCATGCTAAATGAAAAGCATTCTAATAAGGCATTCGCCAATTGCTCAAATGTGAATATGTTGTGTCTTGGTAGATGATTATACCATTCTAAAGTTGGTCCAACAAGTGTTATGATGAAACTCCTCAACATCAATGAAATTTCATCTTGGATATGAAATTAAATATTCATGAAACACATAATATAATCTTGAGAATATTCATCTCCTTAGAACTTGTCTAGCTTAGGCATTTTGAAATGCTTCAAATAATGTGGATATGGGATATATGGGTGAAGTGATTTATTACAAAGTTGCAACAATATGGATTTTTGATAACCCATTCCAGATGCTTGCTTCTACAATATGTTTATGTGGCTTGTATGAAACTTGTATATTTTAGGTGGGATGATTTCATTAGTTTGCCATTGCCCTCTATTTGGTGGGAGTGGTGGGTATTTTTGTTGATTGTTTTTATTATACATGTCACAATATCCTACCTCATTATAGGTATCCAATGGATCCTAAAACTTTAGCTATTGATCATCATAGGTATCATAAACCTATTGATAAGTGTAGGGCTGACACAACTTAGGTATTATATACCTTTGTTAGTGATGAGATTGTTGGTTGAGAAGAACCAAAGGTGTGCAATATTTATTTGGCCATAGTGGTAGGTCCTAATGTTATGTAGGGTTTCTTGGAACATGTATATCATGTTACCTTTGATTATCCCCTATGGGGATATTTTCATATAATGATTTTTACAATAGTTCATAAATGATTTGTTTCTAATGCAACTATTAATGTTCTAATTATTGTTGATTCAATTGCTATTATTGATATTTGTATTGATTCAATCATAAATAGTATGGGTTCTATCTACTTGTGTTATGGTGGCATGATGGGACTTAGCTTGCTTATCTACCCTAGGATGATCACTAATTTTTTTATTTCAATCATGGGTGGCTACAAAGACCTAATGCTAAGATTTAAATATGATTTATACAAAGTCAAGTGGTGTAGAGGTCCCACATTATGGCATAGATTTTCTCTCAAAAGGTTGAAAGGGATGATATGGGTTGAATTATTCTATTCTATGAGGTTTGTACATGAAATCCATAACTAGCATAGATGGACTACGAGGGTGATGGGTTGAAAACCTATTCCATAGATAATACCCTTCATATATAGATAGATGATATACATTCATGGTGTAGTCTTCCACATCCCTGTAGGGTGTATACATCTGACCAACCTCCAATGTATTCCTAGGATGAATCAGGATATGAAGTCATGACAACATCCTACTTGGCCCTTTAGTGGGATTATGATTCTACATATAAAAGGCAAGCAATGTTTCTTGGTCAAGAATATCTTCATCCTGATCATATCCTAGACCTATGGCTACATCTCTAAAATGGATATATTGAAAGTCAAATTCTCTATCTATTATGTGTGTGCTTTGATGAGCATTAGGATGCCATTTAGGAATGATGAAATCCTATGAGTCCACTCAAAAATGGTTTATATTTTAGGGTTTTGATGCAGTAGTAGTAGCTCGTGATTGATCTTGATTATGGGTGGTTACCATGTTTTGAATTAAAAAATCAAGTAGATAATCTGTTTATCTCTTTTAAGTTTTGATTATGATTTCCTATAACTATTTGAGTCTTTTTTTATGTTTCATCTCATGCCTATGAAAACTAAGGGTAAAAAAATAGAAAAATACTAAAGGTATTTTGATCACAACCCCCTATCGAAGAGTATAACTCAAATAGTAAAAAATGGCTTCCTATGGATATGGCTCAAGGTAACCTTATGGGAATAAAGATCCTTAAATGGGTTACAATGTCTAATATTCTACTACTAGCACAACCATGCTTTCACTTAACCCGTATATTTAGGGTGTGAACAAGAATGATAGTTACATCCAATAAATATTTGGAAATATCTATGGTAAATAAGCTTGCTAATATTTCCTAATTTGAGCTAACCTAAAAATTGTTGGTCAAAAACCTATGTGTAATGAAAAGGATGAGGTGAAAATTCTTGTGCACCCTGTAAACCTTGACCAACATTGAATAATCATTGCACCTAGGAGAGATTGGGTGATTGATATTTAGAGAAGGCTGGTTCCTTTTAGGTCCTAGCTAACTAAGACTAAAGTTGAAGGGAAAAGGGAATGAAAAGGAAGGAACAATAGGCTATAGCTAGAACTCACAAGGATATATTTGGCCACATCAAGACACATGCATGATAAGCAGATACCATCACAAAAAGCATAAACAAGTTACCTAATAGATAAACCAAACTTACTCTTGTCTACCCATCATCACCCTTTACTACAAGAAAATTCTAGAACAAATGAATGAAATGCAATAAATCCAAATATCAGAATTATTGCATGCACATCATACTAGATTTAGTATAAATAAACTTACAACATTCACATACACATACGTAAGAGTCAATTTGGAGATCAAACAATAAAATAGTTGTATGTCATAACAACATAAGTTTTACATATAAATTATAATGGCTAAAGAGCCACCCTTAGGAATACCCAATATTCCGTAATATATAGACCTTATTAAAGAACACAAGCTTATACTAAGAGACGGGGGTGAAAAGTATAAGGCCACTTTTTACTTTTCTTTCCCAAATAGTATTAATCAATATAATAAATGGTAATATCAATAGAATTAACCAAAGCAATGCATAAATCATCACACACAATAGAGACACTAATTTAACGTGGTCCACCCAATGTGGGCTACGTCCACGGAGAAAATATTTCACTAAAATTTTATCAATCAATCTCTTGGGAATAATTTCCCTATTATAATGTTTATGGACCTTTGTCCAAAGTAGATACCAATCCCCAAAATCAATTTCATGGATCTCTATCCATAGGAGAACTCCTTTCTCCTCTTGCTTTTGCTGGTGATCTTGTAGAAGAACTACTACCTCTACTGCACTAGCTAATGGATATCTATCCACTAAAGACTCTTGTACTCACTTAGAATACATGTCCTCACTACCCTAGCAATGGATATCTATTCACTAGAGACTGTCATCCTCTATACTTTGTCACCTCCAAATATTGTACTCGACTCTATCTCAAATTTGTACTAAACATAGTTCGTCGGTCTAGCAAAAATCTATCCTCAATATCTATCTTTGGTCTGGAAAAAATATATATTCAAATTTACACCAAAATCTGTCCTTGAATTTGTACTAAAAATAGTCCTTTGATCTAGCACAAATCAGTCCTCAATATCTTTCCTCAAGCCATAACTCAAAGATTGAATCAATATCAAATCAACTCTATTGGATCTACCCCAAACCTTAACTCAAGGTTTGAACAAATAAATCAATCAAATCTATTCTCAAGCCTTCTCAAATACTTATCTCAAATTTGCCTTGTAATTTTTCACAAAAGATCACACCAATTAGTCTACAAGTCCTCTCTAGAACTTGTCCAATCTGCTCAATAAGTCCTCCCAATGACTGAACCAAATCTGCTCTATAAGTCCTCTCAAGAACTTAACCAAATCTACTCAATAAGTCCTCTCAATAACTTAACTAAATATGCTCTCAATCTATATTGTAAGCTTCCACAAAATCGTACTCAAATCTATCCATAAGTCTTCTCAAATACTTGCCTCAAATCTTCTCAACAAGTCCATACTAGAACTTGTCCAATCTCATAGAAACATAAAGATAATTGTTAGAGACTCAATATGCTATATACTCGTCACAATGCTCAAATAATTTCAATCACTCTTTTAGAAACATACAAATAATTGTTAGAGACTCAATATGCTTCAACTCAATCACTTTCTCAATTTAATTCACAATATAGAATAGTTTGTTTTATGGAACTTGAACAATCACTTTACACATCCACTTGACTAGACTCAACCAACTCTACTCAACCAATCACTCAATGAAACAATCCTTCCTTACAAACCCTAGTCCAAGTATATAAACACAAACTCAAAATATTTCCAACAATGCTCAACAACAAATATCACATAACAATGATAATCCTAATTCAAGTTCTTTTCTCAACAACACACTTCAACAACAATGCTCACAAAACAACTCTCACCTAACAATGATACTCATGTTCTTTTTAAACCTAGTTCTTTGCTCAACCAATGACTTCAAAAATAATGATTATAAAACAAGGTTTTAATCACAAATATTTATTCTATAAAACCTTGAAGCATTAACTCAACACACTTAAAAGGAAACCCTATTCAAGTCCTTTTCACTCCAAACTTATTTTCAGAAAAACAACCAATAAACTTAACTATGGAAGAATGTGCTCATACCTTTTTATTGATGATGAAGGAATCTCATAAATATTCCAAAACCAAAAAAACTTCTTTGCCAATATCAAAGAAGTTATAATATGATAAAATCCCTCAAAAATACAATATAAATATCTAGACACACATACACCTTATCACTCCATATTTAAGAAAATATTCATCAATATTTACAAAACTAATTCACCACTTACACCTTATAATCTCCCAATTAAAATAATATTCAATGCACTCTTATTTTCAAAATAACTCAATGCAAGAATTTCCATTTATCCTTTTAAAACTTCAAAAAATCAATGTGACACAAACACTTTATTCAAAAATAAAACTAAACCCTTATTTCTCCAATTTACCAAAAGTAATAATCAAATAAAAATCCTTTAAGCAAACCTTTTAACTCCCTAAGACCTCATGTCAAACTTTTTTTTTTTAGAGAAAAATCCCTTGCAGGGCCGCCTTGGTCTGAGAGACCATGAACAGAGGGTTCTACACCGTCAAAGTCACCCAGGAATCTCACCCGACCCTGCCCGCACCAACATTATCAATTGGATTTTGGATACCCAATTCAGATTTTTGGTAGGGTGGAGATTTGAACCTGGGACCTCCCTTGGAGGATTGCCCTCTCCTCTCTAAATCACCTACAACACCTGGGTAATAAAAAACTAATTTATAGTGGAAAACACCCCTTTTGGGGTGCCACTTTCAACAGGTTATGCATAGGATAATTGAAGCCTTATCAACATCTACAAACACATAGGACATTCCTAACTATACCATATATCTATAGGATGGAGAGAAGGGGAATGGAACCTGGGTCAGCCTCTACCAACACTCAGGGCATTTAACACTGCACCACAACAAGAAAATATGTCAAAATTTAGGCAACACAAAATAATAATAAAAATGTATTACCTTTGCCTTGGTGGGTTTAAAACTCACAATGTATCCTCAAAAAACACCCTATCCACGACTCCAACTGTCGTGCAAGATAGGCGCTCACTTGGGGAGTAAGGAGCACCACATTCTCTATAAAGCTCCTCACTTTTCCTATCAAAATAGTTGACGTTTCCTTTGGAACTTCCAACACAAACATAACCACAAAAGCATGCTATCGCCATGTTTTGAATGCAAGTCACCTAGTGCCCAAACACTCTAACAACTACCCTATTGCCACTAGGCCACACTGCCCAGATGGCTTTCAACTTTTGGCACTTTTTTTTTTTTTGTCTCTATTCGCTAGCACATAACACAAGAAATTTTCTTCTCTTTTTCCACACGATTTCTCAACACAATTGCATGCATTAACATTCGAGCAAAAGGATAATTTTAATGCCTCTAAGGTATGGGTTTTTATATCAATTTTCTCCTTCACATATATATGTCGGCACTTTGAATTTCATTCAAAATTTAGATGTCGGCACTATGATTTTCCTTTAAACTTATTAATTTATAAATTATTTAAATTCTCTTGAATTTAAATTTTATAAATTAATTCTTTAAAACCCTTTGGTTTTATTAAGACCTTCTCTCATTGTACAAATTTGTATAAATAATATTTATTTATAAAATTTAAATTCAATTTGAATTTAAATGTTTTATAAAATAAATATTAAACCTTCCTTTAGCTTTGCAATAAGCTTCCTTGGGTTTTTACGAAAAACCCTTTAACTTATGTTTCCACATAATATTAAAAATATTATGAAGCCCTTTTGCATTTAACCTTAGCATTTTTCCTCTTGTCCTTTTGATATTATCGGTAGCTCATTAATGACAACTTCGTTCCTTGACATCAATGACAACTTTGACTAAAAAAGTCCAACAATATCCCCCTTTGTCATTGATGGTAACCCAAATTATTCTTACCAAAAACTTGATCCTTCCTTTGTTCAGCTCCCCATGGAACATTGCTCCCCTTGGCTCAATGCTCTCTTCAAATCTTCCTTCTTTACTAAAATACACAATCTCTCCCCCTTACTCAAATATCTCCCCTTTAACATCAATGGAAAAGGGTCACCTTTGGGGGATCGGGGCTAATGAGCCTCTTAGCTTAGCCCCTCCCCAAATTCCTCATGATATGATTAATTCTAGGGTGGGAGTATTTCTACTCCTAGAAAGCATTGTTCTTTACCTTTATCCTCTTTCCTTCTTTTCTGATCTTTCTGATTCCTTTGATTGTTCCTTTCCATGTCCATGTTCCTATCCATGTCCACATTCCTATTCCTTTTTATTTTCCTATTCCTGTTCATATCCATGTTCCTATTCCTGTTCATATCCATGTTATTGCTCCTATTCATATCTATGTTCTTGTTCTTATTCATATACATGTTCCTATTCCTGTTCCTATTCATACTTGATTCTAGAATGTCTGGTATACACCACTTTTTTGTGTGACCATCATTATTACACTTATAAAACTTAATGTTATTATTCATTGGAGGTACAAATGTCTTAGGATTTCTTCTAATGAAGCCATATCCTTTTCTATCATGAACCTTGCAATTCATTGCCTTGTGATCAAATTGATTACATGAGTAGCAATACCCATGGAAAATTTGTTTGTTCCTATATTCCTATCTATCATGTGTCCTACACTACGAAGCCATGTGCCCAAACCTATGATATGAAAAACACCTTCCATTGAAGTTTCCTTGTCTTGACCTCATTGATCTCTTAGTCTCTCTTAACCTATTCTGATTGATGTTCCATCTGTATCTTCTTTGTGCATTGTTCTTGTTCTTTTTGAACTCTCTATTTTCCAACTCATCCTCAGATGTTTCACTTTCTATTACACTATCTTCTTTTATAGTATCTTCATCTAAATTTTTTTCTCCTCCAAAACTTGAGGTTGAATTTCCTTCCCATTTCTTCTATCCTTGTTCAAATCCAAGACTTGTTTTGCTTGATGTAGGCTTTTGTATCTTGATGAACTTATCCAAGTTATTTGAGCTATTTTTGAACCCTTTTAGCTTGACTTTGGAGTCTTCTAAATATTCCCTTAGTAGTACCACTTCTTGTGCTAAATTTTCACACTCTAAGATATTTGCTTATAACTTATTATTGAACTTCTTTTTCTTAGCCTTTGATTTTTCTATGTCCTCTATAAGCATCCTTCTCTCTTCATCACATTCTTGAAATTGAATTTCAAATTTAGAGTTTTGATTTCTTACCTTCTTCATTGTGTCAAGGGCATAGATAAGTTCTCCCTTGAGATCATATCCATATTTATCTGAATATTCCTCTATTTGTTTGCCTTTGTCCATATCATAATTTTCTTTTGGCTTATCTTCTATAGGGTCATTTTATTCTTCTTATAGTGCCATTAGAATATTATCTTATAGTACTTCAAGTGCATCCTCATATTTATCATTGAAACTATAATCATTGCAATAACCTGCATCATGATCGAGTTGACCACAAACAAAACTTTCTTCACCTTATTATGGATAATAAGCTACATGGTGACATGTATTCCTAAATTTGGTACAAAACTTTATCAACCTGGTTATTCTCCATTGCTTGATTCATATCTTGAATCTATTTTCATTATTCCTCCCAAAATAACAATATTGAATTCATCTTCCTTTTATTTCATGATCACGTGTGTTCTTTTCTTATTGTGTCTCATGGTTCTAATTTTGCCTTTCTTTGCCATTTGTGTTCTTGTAAGACCTTCCTTCTAGTTGTTAAACCTTTTTTGAAGGAACCATATATGATACCAATTGAATAACACAAGCTTATATTAAGAGGGAGGGTGAACATTATAAGACTGGTAGGAACCTAGGGTTCCTAGCACAATGAATTGATAAATAAATAAATAATTAAATAAACCTAAAACTAAAAGAATCACTTTCGTATTGTTTGGGAAGTTCCTTCAATATTTTGATAAATTATATTTCATGGATGCCCCGAATGATAGAGTTGTATAGTGTTTTATACCCACTCTAGGGTTATAGGTGAAAGGTTGCAATGCTTCCTAACCCTAATATTATAATAATATAATAATTAATATAATTAATGATTATATTTTTTTATTATTATAACCATAGGATAGGAAATATAGTAGTATTATTAATTATTAATTAAGGTTAGTATATGATCCTAACAAGCCATCCCTCTTTGAAGAGATTTGTCCTCAACACTTAGAAAATTCAAAAAATATGTGGGGGCTTTGATATAGGAGTGGGTATGCATTGCTTGACAACATCCTCGTGCCTTATGGAAGATGTCTAAGCTCGTCTTTTGGATAATATTCAAGTGTTTCTTTGTAGACGATCAAAACCTATATTTGAGAACATTACCACACCTCGTTATCTAGACCTCTTTCCATATTTTAAGGTCCCTTAATAAAACATCAGGCTTCTTGTAAATAAGAGGTCTCACCTTAATAAAGTATACCAATCTTATTTGAAAAATGTCTCCTCTTATAAAGGTGTCCTAACTCACAACCTTTCGTTTTCCATCTGTTTGCAAACCTTTTGTCTTCTTTCCTTCGTTTCAATTTTCTCACGAGTGTCTTTCCATTTTTGTATTCTTCTTCAATAACATGTGATATAACCCATTTTTTACAAAAGGTAACACTTCATTTTACCCTCGAACATAGATGTATTTTCCTTTTTTTTTTCTTTTTTTTTATTATAAAATTTCACTAGACCATCATAATATCACATTTTTTTTGATGGGGAATATAACTTCAACTTCTAAATATTTTGATACAACTAGAACAACATAATAAAATGAATGATGTTGGTAGTTGGTCCTGAAATCGATATATGGCAATAGCTTCATGTTTGATCCCCTGTCGCACTTCAACTTCATGAAACCCCAAGTTACAGTAGCCGAAACATGTCCTTTTCATCCAATGCATCCCACGACTTCCTCAATTCCTTACTTTTAAAATAATAATAAAAAAACCACAAATTTGAAAAATACATCACTATCTTTGAAGATGTCCTCCTCGATTATTGCCGTATTAATTTACTTTAATCACATCACTCTTTTTCGTACCACTAATGGGACATGACATATACAAATATCCTCACATGAAATGACCAAAGTTTTAAATATATACACGTGTCATGGACATATTGAACTATTGAAAGTGGTTTATAGATCCAATATTATTCTATCTTGACCCCTTCATGTGCAAGCACAATATTTTTTTTTATTTTGATAGGTAGTCTTATTGTCCGTCCACTAATTCAAAACAAATATTATGCTCCCTGAAAATACCGCTTATTGCTTGAAATATGATATTACATGAATATGCTCACCTAGATTTTGTTGATAACCCACTAAAACCAATGGACTAACTAGAATATGCTCAAATTGTGGTTGGCAATTCCAGCATTGTTTCAAATTTTTTGACAGACAGTTTCCTTTCGTGATGATTTCCAATGACCAGTCTGGTCGCCAATATTGAACGTCTAGGAATTGACCACCATTTCCAAGAGGAAATAAAAGCAGCACTTGATTAGGTTTACCGGTATATTTAAACTGATATTACCACCACAGCCTTGGGACTTCAAATTCTTAGACTATATAGATACAATGTTTCTTCATGTGTGGGCTTTCATTACAAAAATAATGTAAGTGATTTGTCGATGCTTGAAATATGTGTAGTTAGGTAATTGGTTATCATTGCAGATGTGTTGGAGCACCTCAGAGGGAAATATGGGTAGTTCTTGTGCATTGCATCTGATTCACACCCAACCATAGAAGGAATTCTACATTTATATTAGCTTCACTCATTACCTTTCCAGGGAAGAAAGTTATGGACAAGGCCAATTCAGCAATGGTAGCAACCATTGCCTTCACCTCATCATTTATTTCACTCTTCAAATTTGGATCTACCAACTCATGCAAATCTGCCCTTCTAATATTATCTAATGCCATATCAGCAAGGCTAATTTCATTTCTATTTTGGTTTATATCCACAACTACTTTGGTAGAGATGATCTCCACCAACACAAATCCAAATCTATAGACATCAGACTTATCTGTGAGTTGGAAGTAGTGATGGTACTTTGGGTCAACATATCTCAGAGTGCCTAGGGAAGCATTTGTCACATGGAAGACATTTAGAGGCACCAATCTGGAAAGCCCAAAATCTGCAACTTTTGCCCTGAAATTCTCATCCAGAAGAATATTAGTGGATTTCACATCCCTGTGAAATACGGGCGGCTCAACACTGTGGAGGAAAGCCAAGGCTTGAGCAGTCTCTATGGCAATGTTTAAGCGAATTTCCCAAGCCAAATATTTAGGCCTCCTTCTGCTTCCATGAAGATGATCGGCCAAGGTTCCATTTGGAATGAATTCATAAACAAGCAATAGCACCAAATCTGTGGATCAGTGCAACCATAAAGATGAATTCTGCTCCTAAGAACTGCAAAGCCATCAGCAAAATGATTGTATGGTGTTTTACCAGCACCCTTCAACTGAAGTTCCCATCACTTCCCTCGGTCACTTAAAACCTCTCCAAGTGTTATGGCTCGGCCATCACCGAGCATATCAAGCATCATGACATAAAATTTACACTCGCCACACTTCCTCCATCTTCATAGTAGCCATAATGGGTTAATTATGATGCCTTCACCACTTTGGACATGCGGTTTCGTTGGGCTCATATTTGTTGCACTTAAATGCAAAATTTTATTAGACCTTACTATTGAAGCATGTTCCTCCACTTTGAATGCATCATTTAGGAATTGCTTTGGATCATCAAATTGAATGGAGAAGGGAAATTGGCACGGGGCTGGAAACTTTCCAACACGAATGGACTTCATATTCAATTACGTAGACCTAATGGTGGTGGCCATGGTGGAGGCCTCATAGAAAATAGATGTGCATAGGTGGTGACATCATGTATTGTTGGTAGTGTTTGGAAGGTCGTTTCTTTCATCATTTTCTCTCTACCTGCAATATCATCCAGTTTTTGTTGTGTATTTCTGCATATATTTGGTTGGTTTAGTAGGCACACCAGTGCCCATTCCAACTTGGTGGTCTTAGTATTTAATGAAGATATTTTTCGTTTCTTTATTTTTTTAAATACATCTTTTGCCCCCTTCTTATCACCATATTTAGCATAACATGAAATTATTACATTATGTGATATAATATTTTTGTATGCCATATTGTTAAATTTATGGTATGTATCCGCTATTTTCCCACCTTTGGCATACCTATCTAGTAGGGCATTGCCCACTAAAACATTTGTGCTCAGATTAACCTTTTTAGGGTTTACTAATTTTTCTCCTTCAAAAATTGTTTTGAAAATCTTTGGCTTCTGGATTTTCAAAAGGAAATTCTTTTCTAGGGTTTTGATTTATTTATTTCTTCTCAAAAGATGCAAATGGATACCACCTGATATTAAATTACTATGGGATCATCCTCCAACTAGGATTCCATGGCTATGGGCTCTTCCTCCACCTGATATTCCATGGCTATGGGCTCCTCCTCTTGTATTTTTATTAAATACTCTATATCGCTCAAAATACCATCAAGACATTTCATTTCTTTATTATGTTCTTGTTCAATCCTTCTTCTAATTTCAGCGATGTCATTTTTAATTTCTTTGATATTTATGTCCCCTATGGTTGGATCCATAAGGCTCTGATACCAAATGGTAGGAACCTAGGGTTCCTAGCACAATGAATTGATAAATAAATAAATAATTAAATAAACCTAAAACTAAAAGAATCACTTTTGTATTGTTCGAGAAGTCCCTTCAATGTTTTGATAAATTATATTTCATGGATATCCCGAATGATAGAGTTGTATAGTGTTTTATACCCACTCTAGGGTTATAGGTGAAAGGTTGCAATGCTTCCTAACCCTAATATTATAATAATATAATAATTAATATAATTAATTATTATATTATTTATTATTATATTATTTTATTATTATAACCATAGGATAGGAAATACATTATTATTAATGATTAATTAAGGTTAGGATAGGATCCTAACAAAGGCCACTTTTTACTTTTCTTTCCCAAATAGTATTAATCAATATAATAAATGGTAATATCAATAGCAATAACCAAAGCAATGCACAAATCATCACACACAATAGAGGCACTAATTTAATGTGGTTCACCCAATGTGGGCTATGTCCACGGAAAAAATATTTCACTAAATTTTTCTCAATCAATCTCTTGGGAATCCTTTCCCTATTACAATGTTTATGGACCTTTGTCTAAAGGAGATATCAATCCCCAAAATAAAGTTCGTGGATCTCTATCCACATGAGAACTCCTTTCTCCTCATGCTCTGGCTAGTGATCTTCTAGAAGAACTATTGCCTCTACTGCAATAGCTAATGGATATCTATCCACTAAAGACTCTTGTCCTCACTTAGAAGACATATCCTAACTTCCCTAGAAATGGATCTCTATCCACTAGATACTGTCGTGCTCTATACTCTGTCACCTCCAAATATTGCACCCAGATCTATATCAAATATGTACTAAACACAGTCCTTCGGTCTAGCATGAATATATCCTCAATATTTGTCTATGTTCTAACACAAATTTATCCTCAAATATGCACCAAAATCTATCCTTGAATTTGTACTAAGCACAATCCCTCGATCTAGCACAAATCAGTCCTCAATATCTGTACTCAAGCCTTAAATCAAATCTTGACTCAATATCAAATCAACTCTACTAGATCTACCCCAAACCTTAACTCAAGGTTTGAACAAATCAATCAATCAACTCTACTCTCAAGCCTTCTCAAATACTTATCTCAAATATTCCTTGTAAGCTTTCACAAAAGCTCACACCAATTAGTCTATAAGTCCTCTCTAGAACTTGTCCAATATGCTCAATAAGTCCTCTCAAGAACTTAACCAAATATGCTCAATAAGTCCTCTTAAGAACTTAACCAAATTTGCTCAATAAGTCCTCTTAAGAACTTAACCAAATATGCTCTCAATTTTCATTGTAAGCTTCCACAAAAGCTTACTCAAATTTTTCCACAAGTCTTCTCTAAGACTTACCTCAAATCTATTCAACAAGTCCACACTAGAACTTGTCCAATCTCATAGAAACATAAAGAGAATTTTTAGAGACTCAATATGCTCTATACTCATCACAATGCTCAAACAATTTCAATCACTCTTTCAGAAACATACAAAGAATTGTTAGAGACTCAATATGCTTCAACTCAATCACTTTATCAATTAAATTCAGAATATAGAATAGTTTATTTTATGGAACTTAAAAAATCACTTCACACATCCACTTGACTAGGCTCAACCAACTCTACTCAACCAATCACTCAATGAAACAATCCTTCCCTACAAACCCTATTCCAAGTATATAAACACCAACTCAAAATATTTCCAACAATGCTCAACAACAAATCTCACATAACAATGATAACCCTAGTTCAAGTTATTTTCTCAACAACACACTTCAACAACAATGCTCACAAAACAATTCTCACCTAACAATGATACTCATATTCTTTTCAAACCCTAGTTCTTTGCTCAACCAATGAATTCAACAACAATGCTTATAAAACAAGGTTTTAAGCACAACTCTTTATTCCAAAACAACTTGAAGCATTAACTCAACATACTTAAAAGGAAACCTTAATCAATTCCTTTTCACTCCAAAATTATTTTCAGAAAAAATAACCAATCAACTTAACTATGGAATAATGTGCTCATACATTTTTCTTGATGATTAAGGGATCTCATAAATCTACCAAAACCACAAACACTTCTTTGCCAATCTCAAAGAAGTTATAATATGATAAAATTCCTCAAAAATATAATATAAATATCTAGAAATACATACACATTATCACTCCATATTTAAGAAAATATTCATCAACATTTACAAAACTAATTCACCACTTACACTTTATAATCTCCCAATTAAAATAATATTCAATGCACTCTTATTTTAAAAATAACTCAATGCAAGAAGTTCCCTTTATCCTTTTAAAATTCAACAAATCAATGTGACACAAACACTTTATTCAAAAATAAAGCTAACCCCTTATTCCTCCAATTTATTAAAAATAATAATCAAATAAAAATCCTTTAAGCAACCATTTTAACTCCCTAATACCTCATGTCAAACTTTAGTCAACACAAAATTACAATAAAAATTTGTTACCTTTGCCTTGGTGGGTTTCAAAATCATGACACAGCCTCAACTAGTGCCCTAGCAGTGGCTCCAATCATTGCATGAGCTAGGCATTTGCTTGGGGAGTAATGAGCACCACGTGCTCTATAAAGCTCCTTGCTTTGCCTAGCAAAATGTGCATCGTTTCCCTTGGCGCTTCCAAAACAAACACAACCTCCAAAATATGTCGTCATTGCATTTCGAATGCAGGCCACCTAGCACCCAAGAACTCTAACCGCTGCCCTCTTGCCATTAGGCCATGCTAACTAGATGGATTTCAACTTTCGATGCTTTTCATTTTTGTCTCTATTCGCTAGCACATAACACAAGAAATTTGCTTCTCTTTTTCTACACAATTTCTCAACACAATTGCATGCATTAACATTCAAGCAAAAGGATAATTTTAATGCCTCTAAGGTATGGGTTTTTATATCAATTTCCTCCTTCACACATATACGTCGGTGTTTCAAATTTTCTTAAAAATTTAGACGTTGACACTATGATTTTCCTTTAAGCTTATTAATTTATAAATGAGTTAAATTCTGTTGAATTCAATTTTTATAAATTAATTCTTTAAAACCCTTTGGTTTTATTAAGACCTTCTCTCATTGTACAAATTTGTATAAATAATATTTATTTATAAAATTTAAATTCAATTTGAATTTAAATGTTTTATAAAATAAATAGTAAAGCTTCCTTTAGCTTTGCAATAAGCTTCCTTGGGTTTTTATGAAAAACCTTTAAACTTATGCTTTCACATAATATTAAAAATATTATGAAGCCCTTTTGCCTTTAACCTTTGCATTGTTCCTCTTGTCCTTTTGACATTATCGGTAGCTCATTAATGACAAATTCATTCCTTGACATCAATGACAACTTTGACTCAAAATATCCAACACTTACAATGAATGTTGTATTGAATATATTAGGTGGTGTATAATACCATTGGGTGATTCTAGAAAGGATGGTCATATTGTAAATACCACTAAATATTTTGTAAATTTTAATGAAGGGTGGATACCATGAGTACACTAGCCAAACTGCATGAATCTAGACTCTTGATCAGTATTATTCCTCTAAGTAGATTTATCAGATAATACATTTTATTTATTTGCACCTGATGTCATTAATTGCATGAGGAGATGAGCTAATCAATTACCATTTAGTGGGGCATAGGACCTCTTTAATATCATCCTACCATCATACATCTTATTGAATGAGGGAGTGCACCTTTTTGTAGAGGTATTACAAATACTATCATAGATTCTATGATGCGTGGGACTTTGGAATCCATCCTTTGCTTAATACTGACTAAAAACTTCACTAGCTCTATACAAGGCTAAATTTTTAGACTTTGCCCCAATTTCCATCATAGGTATAGCTTTCGGATTAGTTAAAGAATTTTTAGGATCCTCAAATCTCCACTAGGCTCTAAATTAGAATGATCCTCCACCTTACCTCTAGATTGGAGCTTTAGGAGACAACCTTGACCTATTGCCATCTTACTTATCTACCCTTTGCATAGGGTGGGCATTTAATATCTTGATTCTCCTCCCAATCATCGAGGTAGGGCATTGGGATCCATCTAGAATTTGCAAATACCTAATTCTCTATGCAACTTACCACTTGGTCAATTTTCTTATGCACTTCCTACTAGCAGGGTTCGAAGCATCTCTCTATGATGTAAGACATCATTTTTATACCCTTTATCATTTTAACCTTTCTTTTAAGGTGGCCTTTTATGATCAACCTTGTTAAAGTTAGAGTGTATTACATCATTTGGGTTATGTAAATGTACCAGATTTGGTACATAGTTCGAGTAGGATATTACATTAAGGGAAAGTTAGCTAGTTACTTCAAGCAATGTAATAAATGTAGAAGTGGTAATGTGTAAGTTGTAATGTGCAAGGTGTCCACTTTTATAGCTAGATAGAGTGTTGGCCAAGGAATCTATTTTTCTATATAAAGGGCCTTGTTGAGTGGTGTTTTCACCCAATTGTGAAAGCACACTCTCCGATAGGATCTGAGTCCTAAAATCCTCTGCTTGCAAAGAAAGTAATTTCTCCAAGGTTCCTGTTATGCTGATTCTTTGTTTACCAATGATGCTATTCAAATGAAATGCTAGGAATACCTTAGGGTTTGCAAGTGGATATTAACAAGGGGCACTGTAGTTTACTTTAATTTGGATTTGCAATGGACTCTGAGCTTTGGTGGATTTTCAGTTATTTATTTAAATGACTGTAATTAAAATGCAGAAAATAAAATAAGGGTTTGAAAATAAAATACATGCAAATGAAGGTGCAATTAAACTACATCCAGAATGCTGTCATCAATTCGATGAAACCGAAGATAATGAGGTTTCTGCATACAACCTAACCTATTGAACCTGCAAATTCGCACAATCCAGGTAAGCTAGGTGCGGGATTCTGGGGTTTTTACTGTAAATTCAGATTTAGACATTCGCATGAAGCAACCAAGAACACTTGCATTAAACTTCACCTAAAAGCCTAGAAATCTGAAAAGGAAATGTAAGACATTAAATCATGTATACAGAAAAGACTCCTTCTTTCTCATCAATAAGATTCCAACTCTCTATTTTTCTGTATTAAAATGGTATATCAATGGCAATTACAGAATGTTCCAGGTATTACAAATCCAGAACTAATGAAGGAAATTGCCCAAGTGCAGGCCCAGAATGGCGTGAAGCCCTTGTCTCTGCAACTCTACAAGCAGCAATTTCCAACCCTTCCTTCAATCTGCACTTCTGTTTTATACTGTCTGGCGTGGCTCTTCGATTCTCCCTGCATCTCTTCGTTTCACCTTCCGAAATGCGTCCCTTCAGATACCCGCCTTTTCGATGCCTTATTCCATGCTTTATGCCGAAACGTTTGGAATCTTCCGTTGCATGTAACGCTTCTGCAACTCTGACACCTGTATGCCACGTGTCTCACGTTCTCCGTGCCTTCTGTAACGTCTTTCTGCAAAAATTGTGACAAAAACGACATGCAGCCTGCTCACCTTCCTGGCCGCGAAAACGCGACATGTCGCGAAATCATGACATGTCGCGATATCGCGACGCTTTCTTGCCCACAGCCTTGTCCGCCTTCTAGCACAGCGAAAATGAGACATGTCGCGATATCGTGACATTTTCCCTTCGGCCATCTCACCACCACCTGTTGCGAAATCGTGACATTTTTGTTCTCCTACTGCTCGCAAAACTTGTCACGATTTCGCTACCATTTCTCTGTTCCGTACACTTTGTCGAAACCTGTCATGATTCGCTACCATTTTCTTCTTCGTACGCTTTGGCAAAACTTGTCATGAAATCGCTACCATTTCCTCTTTCGACCATCTCTCCGAAACCTGTCACGATTTCGCTACCATTTTCTTCTTCGTACGCTTTGGCAAAACCTGTCGCGATATCGCTACCATTTTCTTCATCCGTACGCTTCAAACACTGTCGCGAAATCGCTACCATTTTCTTCATCCGTACACTTTGGCAAAACCTGTCGCGAAATCGCTACCATTTCTCTTTCGGACCATCTCTCCGCAACCTGTCGTGAAATCGCTACCATTTTCTTCGTCCGTACACTTTCGCAGCAACACGTCGCGAAATCGTGACACTTCTCATTTCCAAGCAGTGGCAGCTCAATATGTCACGAAATCGCGACCATTTTCATTCTTGCCTTTCTCTCTCCTGCCTGGGCCGCGACGGAGCAACATGTCACGATTTCGTGACACCTTTTCATTTTTGCCAGCGACATGTCACGATTTCGTGACACCTTTCAATTTTTCTTTTCTCTCCTTTTCGATAGCGATGGAGCGACATGTCACGATTTCGTGACACTTTCTATTTTTCGATAGCGATGGCACGACAGGTCGCGATTTCGCGACACTTTCTATACTTAGTGCATTTTTGCCCCTTTTTCTTGATTTTTAGCATCTGGGTCACTGAGATTTCTTCTGCAAGCCTGCAAAAAGGTGGGTCCCCAATTTTGGGGTGTGTTGTGGATCAGCCACAACAAATGGCGACTCTGCTGTCAAATGCTCTTGAGCATTTTTAGTAAGAACCCAACCTGAAACATATCACAAACTCGAAAACATGTGTTAGCACATAAGCAATATAAACAAATGCCCAAAGATCAGAAGTACATGAATCATTAGAATCATCAAGTATTAGCTCAGTGTGTGCAATGGATTTCTTTTCCTATCATTTGAAATTGATCCACACTCCATTGTCAGTTTTGCATGAATGCATATGTGAGATGGTGAATGATTTGTGTACCCTAATGAATATGCTAAGAGATTTTGCTTTCGTAAAAGGCATAGTCATTCTTCTAGTATTATGTACAAGCATTCAAGATTGCCAAACCCTCTTAGGATCCACTAATTCATTACCTTATTGTATCCCAAAGTTGGTTATGAGTCCCTACTATCTGGAACCCATGTGCAAGTGAATGTGAAATCAGAACTTTGGGGAATCAGACTCCCAACCAACCGAGATGAGAGTTTAACCCTATCCTTACTATTCTGATTTAGAGTTCATTACCTCACTTTAAGCAAAATAATTAAACCAATTATGGAAGAAATGGTCATGCTAGTCTAACCCTCTAGACAATCAGTGGTCTTGTTTTTGAGGCAAGACATGATGCCATGCATGGGCATATCTAACCCCACAATCCAAAACTTATCTTCATTTCTTTGGACCTTGGGGATGACTACCCATCCTTTGCAGAGGACAAGTAGTACAATCCTTACAATCCAATATAAATATGAGATGGGAAAAATTTATTTTTTACTTCTTGGACCTTGGGGATGACTACCCATCCTGGCTAGGGACATGTAGTACGATCCTTACAATCCAAACTTTAGATGAAAAATATTAATTTTGTTGCTTAGACCTTGGGGATGACTACCCATCCTTTGCAGAGGACAAGTAGTACGATCCTTACAATCCAAGATTTATTATGAAATGAGACATAAGAGCTTTGGGGAATCGGATTCTCAACCTAAGCGAGATGAGAATTTATGCCCTATCCTTACTACTCCATGTGGGTCAAATCAAAGCTTTGGGGAATTGGATCCTCAACCTAAGTTCGATGAGGATTTAACCCTATCCTTACTACTCTGATTTTAGGCTTTAAGCTCTATGGAAGTGGTCAAAACCACTGTTTTAAGGATCATGTTGCATAATAGGATAGACATGAAAAACTTCTTTCGCCCAACCTTTTCCTCCAAGTTAGGTTTTGATCATTTTGCTCAAGATCCTTTTTAATGTATGAGACGTGCTTGGTTCTAGATATCTCAAGACTCAGTTTCCAACCTTAGGATTTACTTACATTTATGTTATAACACAACCCTAAGAGGATTTGACATACTTTAATGATTTGTACCTAAGATGCATATGCAACTAAGATGAAATGTATGTAAGGTGAGATGGAACATGAATGCATTATCTCTTGAATTGCAAATGAAATGATTTGTCATGCAAAACTGACTCTTTCATGCATCACAAAATCAAACAATATAACTTAAGATGTTTGTGTTACTTGTGGAGCTTTTACAGGACAATTCCAATATTTCATATTCTCCTAACCTTAAGCATAAGTTGACATCTCAATATTTTTTTTTTTTTTTTATTTTTATCAAAATTAACAAAACATGTTAATTGAAATCAAATCCACAACCAAAATCCTAGCTAGACTAACAATCCTAAACAATAAAAACAAAAACTGAAAATCCCCACCAAAACCGAAAGAATAATATCAAAATCTCACAACCTAAGGGCTAAAATAATGCTTTAAAATCTGCCCATTAACCGGTAGCATGAAATCTCTCCCTTCTAAAGTTTTTAGCCTGGAAGGTATTCTTCCCAAGAATCTCCGAAATCTGATATGGGCCTAACCAAAGACAATCAAACTTTTGATGATTCCCTTTTTCCTCATGTCTTTTGTCCCATAGTAATACCAAATCTGAAATTCTGAATGATTTAACTTTGGCCCTTCTGTCAAACCATCTTTTGATAACTTCCTGGTGTTTATTCATGTGATTCATGGCTTCTTCTCTCTTTTCATCAAGGTGCAGCAAATGACTTGACCTGGCTTCAACTTGATCATCTGTCCCCAAGTACTCTTGTATGAAATGTAAGGTCTGCAACTTCAAATTTGTAGGAAATATCGGGTCTTGCCCATAGACCAAATGATAGGGAGTATTCCCTATGGATTCTTTCACTCTGGTCCTATCTGCCCAAAGGGCAAACTTCAATTGGTTGTGCCGATCCCGAGGGTTCTTTTCCAGCAACTTCTTAATGGTATTCAACAAATTCTTATTTGAAGATTCGGCCAACCCATTTCCTTGAGGATAATAATTGGATGCAAATTTTAAGCTCACTTTGTTATCATATGCCCAATCTGCAAATTGTGTAGAAATAAATGCTTTACCATTGTCACTGACAATAGAATCGGGCATTCCAAATCTTGTTATAATTTGGTCCTCAAGGAATTTAATCACAACGTCCGTGGTGGCATGTTTAGTAGGAATCGCTTCATGTCCACCTTGTACAGTAGTCTGTAGCTGTCAATATGAATTTATGAGAATCAGAAGAATTTGGGTTAATAACCCCAATGAAATCTAGTCCCCACTGTGCAAATGGTCTCATTTCAACTACAGGTTGTAACGGCATGGCTGCATTTCTTTCTCTATTGGCAGCCACTTGACAGATATGACAAGATCGTACATGGGCATGTGCATCTTTGAAAATATGTGGCCAGTAGTATCCTGCTCTCAGGATTTGATGTGTTGTAGCATTGGCCGCACCATGACCAGTTCCATGTTTCCCGTGAAATTCTTGCAACACCCTGGCAGCTTCTTCTTTGTTCAAGCACCTCAGGTAGATACCTTCATGATTCTTCCTGTAAAGCACACCAGATTTCATCAGATAATTGATAGACTTAAGCCTCAAAGCTCTTCTCTGTGTTGAATTCAGATTAGAAGGACACTTACCAATCAATAAAAATTGCACAATATCAACATACCAGTCATCCTTAGCAATGTATTCTGTATTCGAGCATTGGCCTGTTATTTGCGGATTATTTTCTGCGATCGCCTTCGCCAGTCCCTGTCCTCGAACTAGTTTCATAGGTTGGATTTCGAGATCAAATTCTTGGATGGTGGAAATCCATTTTCCTCTCTTCTCACCTAGTTCATTTTGTAAAAACATGGTCTTGACAGCAGAGTCGGGCACGATGGCAATAACTCTGCTGTGCACAATGTAATGCCTAAATTTTTTCACCGTTTTAAAAAGTGCGTACATTTGCTTATCAAGGATTGAATACCTTAATTGAGCATCTTTCAGGGGGGCACTTAAAAATGCTATGGGTTTTTCGGCACTATCCTCGCCTTTTTGGGTTAAGACACTCGCAAAGGAGTGTTCTGATGCAAAAGCATAAATATAGAAAGGCTTGGAGTAGTCTGGACTTATAAGGACAGGGGCTCTGGAAATGGCATCTTTGATGTTCTGGAAGGCCACTCTACTTTCCTCGTTCCATTTTACATCCACATCTTTCTTGAGCATCTTGTTCAGAGGCTTGGCTATCTCAGCAAAGCTAGAGATAAACTTCCTCACAAAATTAACCTGCCCAAAGAAAGATCTCAATTCTTTCTTACTACTCGGGAGAGGTAGGTTTTGGATAGCTTGTATCCTTTCTGGGTCGATGGATATGCCCTCTTTTGAAATAATGTGACCCAACAATTTTCCTTCTGTTACTCCGAAAATGCACTTTTTGGGATTTAAGGAAATTCCATGTTCTCTGCATCTTTGAAGCACTTTCTTTAAATCTTTGACATGGTCCTCTCTCTTCTTCGAGAAAATTGGGATATCATCCACATACACGATGATGCATTTGCCTATGAGCCCTTTGAATGCATAATCCATGGCGCGTTGAAAAGTTGCACCAGCATTTAACAGTCCGAACGACATTCTCTTATATGCAAATGTCCCCCACTTGGTAGTGAAGGCTGTTTTCATCCTGTCATCTGGATGTATAAGAATTTGGTTGTACCCAGAATACCCATCGAGAAAGGACATCATTTCAGATCCATTTACCATTTGTAGAATTTCATCGATTGATGGCAATGGATAATTATCCTTTTGAGAGGCTTTATTAAGATTTCGAAAATCTATGCACAGCCTAATCTCTCCACTCTTTTTTCTCACTGGAACGAGGTTAGCCACCCAGGTTGAGTGCCTAACAGGAAAAATGATTTTCGCTTCCAATAATCTTTTAACCTCCTTTTCGATCAAAGGCTCCAATAGCGGGTTAACAACTCGTTGTCTTTGCCTAAAAGGCTTGGAGTCTGGCTTCAAAGGGATGGTATGTGTGATAATGTTTTGGTTGTATGTCTTCAGCTCATTGTAGTTCCAAGCAATACAATCTATGTAATGCTTCAATGCCTGCATTATATTGCTCCTTTCTTCATCTGTACATGCCTTTGCAATGTACACCTCCTTTGGATTGTCTGCACTCCCTAGATTAATTGAATCACATGCATCTTTAGGGAGTGGGACTCTTTTTCCTTTCTTGGTCTTGCATCCCATGTCGAACATCTTTTCCAATGAAACCACGTCTTTAGGAATTTTGTTGGATTGATACGCAGTTTCAATTTCATCTTCTGTTTCATCCTGCCACCTTTGCTCCTCATCAATCACCTGATTTTCAAAAATACCCGAGTTCGTGACAAATTTGAAAATATGTCTGTCACTTTCAAAAACTTGGAAATTCTTTACATTATCGGGTATTGATGGACAAGGAACCGACTCAATGGAAAACTTTTTACATCTTCTTATATCAACCGGGTTCAACATGCCCGCGGCGATCGCAAGAGAGTCTGCTATTCGATTTCCTTTCCTAGAAATAAGGGCTATATTGAATGCATCGAACTCCTCCATGAGGTCCATAACCCTAGTTCTATAAAGGCTCAGTCTTCTGTCGTGGCATGTATACTGTCCTTTGATTTGCTTGACTACCAACTCAGAATCTCCCAAAACCTTCAAGCATTTAACATGCTTGCTCAATGCTAGACGTAAACCAAAGATCAATGCTTCGTATTCTGCCACATTGTTCGTGCAAGGAAATTGCAGTCTGTAAGCAGCTAATAATGGTTTACCTCCTGGACCAATGAGCTCGACTCCAGCTCCTGCTCCCTGTCTAGATTTTGATCCATCGAACCTGAGCAACCACGTGTAATCATTTTCCTCGGAAGAGCCACCATGACACGCCTCCTCTTTAGGCTCTTCAACGAGCTTCCTCAACATCAAGTGCATAAACTCCTAGTTCTGGCTCAGAAAACCGAACTTCATTCGGCTTGTTAAAATCTGTTATAATCTCCTTAAGCCTCGGTTCATTTTCCACTCTGATTTGGTTTGCAATTCCCTTCCATGGTAGCCACATATGTGAGCAGTCTGTTGAAAAATAGCCATTCAGAGTTTTCATCCAATCCCTCGCAAGTAGCATTCCATACCTACTTGGGATATTAACCACCAGAATGTCCACAACCTGCTGAACCCTGGGTTCAGAATTCAATTGAATCTTGACATCATATAGAGTCCCCACCACATTTACCTCTGATCTGTCCAGTTGCAGGACTGTACATTTGGATGAAACAGGTTGCAGACCTAGCATTTTACATATTTCTGCAGGCATGAGGTTGCTCGTGGCACCTGTGTCCACCAAACAGTTATGCAAATTCTTACCCGCAATTCTCAGAGTCAGTAAGAATGGCGGGACATCCCTTCTCTCCTTTCGCAAAATGAGATGGGATTCAACTCCTTTTCCTTTCCACGTTTGATCAGGTGAGTTCAAAGCTTTTATCAATGCCTCCTTTTGGCCTGGCAATCTAGCTGCGTCCAAGAACGAAAGGCTAGATTTGGACTTCTTTAGATCCTCCACTATGTCATAGTTTGGCTTTTCGAATTTGACTGTCTTCTGCACATCATTAGACATTTCTCTTCTGAGTGGAGGGGGAGGATTATTATTTGCCTTAGTATCTGGAGGAAGAATAGAATTGTTTGGAGGTGTTGATGAGGTTTTAGGGGCTTTAGATTTACTTCTCAAATGGTATCCATGATTCCCCTTTCTGAAATCTCGAAAAGCTTGCACCTCCTATTCCAAAATTTCGTCTTCTTCTTCCTCACTCTCACCTTCTTGATGATATACAGTTTCCATCACCATAATATTATCATCTTGATGTTGTGATGGACCCTCATTTGATACCAGTTCCAAATCATCAACTTGTGCCTGAAGACAATGAGTGTATCTAGCAATCTCAGGACAATTCCTCTCATTGTGTTCTTTTGTGTTGTGCAACCTGCACCCCCTTTCCCATGCCAAATCTGAAAGATTCAAAAGAGAATTGGATTGGCTAGGTCCTGCAGAAGTATCTAGTTGATTAGCAATGGGAGCGGGAACTCCCCCATTGTTTGGCTTGGTGTTCCAATGCCTCCCTCTATTGTTAAAATTTTGATTTGGGTGAGGGGCATGGGACTCATACTTCTGTTGTTGAACCCTGTCATTGCTCAGTTTATGAACTAATTTCTTGAGCTCTTCGACTTCCGAATAAACATCCTTCGGTGGAATCATATTGTTGTTAACCCCCGTTGGATTCGCATAATTAATGGGGTCTTGATTCAACACTGGGGTCGGGTTCTGAGGAATTTGATTCCCGTATGGATTGACACTTTGAATCGGGGTTGGATTTGGAAAAGGAACTATGGCTTGAGGATTGACTTGGCTAGTTCCTTGCATAGTTGATTGACTGTTCTGCAAAAATGCAGGGACAGGTGGAATGGATGTGATTGGTTGGATTGGAATGGGTGCATACGCGGGTGCTGGTGGATACGATTGCTGATATGGGAAGGCGTTCATGCTTGGCATTTGTGGTGCCATGAGTTGATTTGCCTAGGGAGCTTGACCATATGGAGCATACTGTCCCATCACAGGCATCTGGGTAAACCCGTAGCCTTGTGGTGTCATTTGCTGCTCGATAGTCATGGCTTCATTATAGGCCAAAGCCAGCGTGGTGACCTGAGGATTGCGTCTTGCAAACATGGCTGTCATGGGGTCCAATGCCCCAAAATATATCTGCAAAGCCACTACGGGATCAATAGCAAAGTGCCTAATTGCTCTATTATAGCACTTTTGGAATCTCTGATTAAACATTCTGATCGGTTCCCCTTGGCCCCTTTTGCATGTAATAAACTGATTGTAAATAGTTGCGGGATCTAAGGGTGACCTAAATTGATTGACAAAGGCATTTTCCATTTGTGTCCAAGAGGTGATTGAACCAGTTGGCAAGCATATATACCATTCATATGCTATTGGATCTAAGCTCATGGGGAACAGTCTGCAGGCCACATCTTCATATTGAACTTGCAGCCTAATTAAAACATCCCTATAGGCTTGGATATGTTCTTCTGCTATTCTTGGGCCATCTGGTTTGTATTTGGGCAAAAATATTTCAATGTTCTTGGGGATTTCATGGATATCCCCAACAATATTCAAAGGAGTATTGTTAGCTCCATACCAAGGAGCTGTTGGAGCTTGAGCCATTTGACTCAAAATTGATGAAGACAAACCTACAATAGCAGTAGAAATATTACTGACTATAGGCACACTAGGGGCAACTGATATTACTGGCGTAGGTCCACTCGATGTTCCTGGAGAAAACAGGTCTTTTGTGACAGGTGAACTTACGACTTGCTTGGCTTTATTCTTGGGAGTACCAGTAAGGTCATGAAAAATGGTTTCTCCGGTTGTTTGGGACCTGGTCGCAATACGACGTGGTGGGTCCAGCCTGCCTGATGAAACCCTCGGCTATTTCAAAGAAAACCTGCAACAGAAACAAAAACAAATGTTGCAGTTTAGCCGTCTGTGAGATTTAATAAATGATTTCAAAATTAGATCAAAAACAAATTATTCAGGTATGAAAATCAAAATCAAAATAAACCAATTCGGGCCCTCCTTCTAGCGCCAATCTGTTGAGTGGTGTTTTCACCCAATTGTGAAAGCACACTCTCCGGTAGGATCTGAGTCCCAAAATCCTCTGCTTGCAAAGAAAGTAATTTCTCCAAGGTTCCTGTTATGCTGATTCTTTGTTTACCAATGATGCTGTTCAAATGAAATGCTAGGAATACCTTAGGGTTTGCAAGTGGATGTTAACAAGGGGCACTGTGGTTTACTTTAATTTGAATTTAGCAATGGACTCTGAGCTTTGGTGGATTTTTAGTTATTTATTTAAATGACTGTAATTAAAATGCAGAAAATAAAATAAGGGTTTGAAAATAAAATACATGCAAATGAAGGTGCAATTAAACTACATCCAGAATGCTATCATCAATTCGATGAAACCGAAGATAATGAGGTTTCTGCATGCAACCTAACCTATTGAACCTGCAAATTCGCACAATCCAGGTAAGCTAGGTGCAGGATTCTGGGGTTTTTATTGTAATTTCAGATTTAGACATTCGCATGAAGCAACCAAGAACACTTGCATTAAACTTCACCTAAAAGCCTAGAAATCTGAAAAGGAAATGTAAAACATTAAATCATGCATACAAAAAAGACTCCTTCTTTCTCATCAATAAGATGCCAACTCTCTATTTTTCTGTATTAAAATGGTATATCAATGGCAATTACAGAATGTTCCAGGTATTACAAATCCAGAACAAATGAAGGAAATTGCCCAAGTGCAGGCCCAGAATGGCATGAAGCCCTTGTCTCTACAACTCTGCAAGCAGCAATTTCCAACCCCTTCTTCAATCTGCACTTCTGGTTTTATACTGTCTGGCGTGGCTCTTCGATTCTCCCTGCGTCTCTTCGTTTCACCTCCCAAAATGTGCCTCTTCAGATTCCTGCCTTTTCGATGCCTTTATTCCATGCTTTATGCCGAAACGTTTGAAATCTTCCATTGCATGTAACGCTTCTGCAACTCTGACACCTGTATGCCACGTGTCTCACGTTCTCTGCGCCTTCTGTAACGTCTTTCTACGAAAATCATGACAAAAATGGCATGCAGCCTGCTCACCTTCCTGGCCGCAAAAACGCGACATGTCGCGATATCGCGACGCTTTCTTGCCCACAGCCTTGTCTGCCTTCCAGCACAGCGAAAATGAGACATGTCACGATATCGCGACGCTTTTTCTGCTTCGGGCCATCTCACCACCACCTGTCATGAAATCGTGACATTTTTGTTCTCCGTACACTTCGGCGAAACCTGTCGTGATTTCGCTACCATTTCTCTATTCCGTACACTTTGCCAAAACCTGTCACGATTTTGCTACCATTTCTCTTCTCCATACGCTTCGGCAAAACCTATCACGAAATCGCTACCATTTCCTCTTTCGGACCATCTCTCCGAAACCTGTCGTGATTTCGCTACCATTTCTCTTCTCCGTACGCTTCGGCAAAACCTGTCATGATTTCGCTACCATTTCTCTTCTCCGTACGCCTCGAAAAAACCTGTCACGATTTCGCTACCATTTCTCTTCTCCGTACGCTTCGGCAAAACCTGTCATGAAATCGCTACCGTTTCCTCTTTCGGACCATCTCTCCAAAACCTGTCGTGATTTCGCTACCATTTCTCTTCTTCGTACGCTTCGGCAAAACCTGTCGCAAAATCGCGATCATTCTAAATTCCAAGCAGTGGCAGCTCAATATGTTGCAAAATCATGACCAACTTCATTTTGCCTTTCTCTCTCCTACCTGGGCCGCGACCGAGCAACATGTCATGATTTTGTGACACCCTTTCAATTTTTCCAGTGACATGTTGCAATTTCGTGACACCTTTCAATTTTTCTTTTCTCTCTCCTTTTTGGTAGTGATGGAGCGACATGTCGTGATTTCACGACACTTTCTATTTTTCTGCAGTGATGGCACGACAGGTCGTGATTTTGCGACATTTTCTTTCCTTAGTGCAATTTTGCCCCTTTTTCTTGGTTTTTAGCAACTGGGTGATTGAGATCTTCTCTGCAAGCCTGCAAAAAGGTGGGTCCCCAATTTTGGGGTGTGTTGTGGGTCAACCACAATAGGCCTCATGATGATAGATCATAAGATGTAACATATAGATATCAAAAACATTATAGTACTGTAGTAGAGAGTGGTAGGGCTCCTGTATGGAGCACAATGTAGTCCTTTAGATTATATTAATGGAGTGACCATATCATCCATACAACATTGTATTTTCTCCACTTTCTATTTATAGTATATTTTAGTCATATTGCAGACTCACTTTATTTCATCTTATCAAGACCTGTGTTATATCTCTCTCATTGCATTTATCCTAAAAATCTAAAAGTGGTATCAGAGCCACAATGAATCAAGATAGGAATAGGAGGGCCTACATTCATCATAGTTCCTCTTGGGACTTTTGGAAAATCAACTTACCAGTATGCACTGTCGCTTGTAAAATTAATCATAAGAGAAGTCTAGTAGGCCAATAGAAATTGGGAGAGAATCACAAGTGAGTACTCAAATAAGATCTTAGTTAAAAATATTTTGAGATTACATCTGGCTAGAGTCTTTCCACAAAGTTGTAGAAAAACTCGTGAACACTAGGACTCAACATTCATACCACTAGATTGACAAATCAACTAGTGAAGATTATTATCTCCAAATTTATAAGTTCTTCCATTCTAGTTTCTATCAACTTGTTGTAGTAAAAATATATTTAGGAAAAAGTTTGGGAAGCTTCATACAAGAGAGTTAGGAAGAATATATTCATAGAACCATTCCAACACTTGTAGCAACAAGGAAGAAGACTGAATATTTCATAGACCTCGAGGAAGGTCCCATAATAAGAGTTACATTCCTATGAAGTACAAAAGTGAAGAATAAGGCCACATTAGCCTTATAGAAGACTTAAGGAATAAGAGACTCCATAAGATGAGTTAAGTAGGAGATAGGATATTGGTGATATTCTTTCAAGATCAATACCTATAGAGTGCAGAAGAATAAAATGCCAGAGAAGCCTAGAAGAAGAATAGGCTAGAGAATCCTAGAAGAATAATAGGCTAGAGAAACCTTGAAGAAGAAAATACAATAGAATCATTTAAGAAAAAGGACCAAAGAATCATTGAAGAAGAAAAGTCTAGAAAGCCTTGATCTAGAAAATAAGGCCATAGAAGCCTTAATTCTATAGAAAATTTCAGAAAGAATTCCTAATTCAAAAGATAAAGTTTCTAATTCAAAAGAAGAGACTAGAGAAGAGTCCAAGAAATAGGATATTGGTGATCTCTGTCAAAGCTTAAAAATTCTAGAATATTGAGAAATGACCAGCGAAGTCCCATTCTAGAATATAAAAGTAGCATAATCATAGATCCAAGAAGAATATATCATCACCAACACTTCTAGAAGTAGAAGGTTGAATAAAAGATCTTAGTTGGAAGATCAGAGAAGCTGCAAGATAGAAGACCTAGGAGAGATATCAAGTAAAAAATAAGAAGGCTTGGAGAGCCTTATTGTAGACCTAGTAGAAGAATATTTAGAAGAGTTCCTAGGAGTACTCATTGGATAAATCCACTACCAAGGAGAAAGCTCCCAATAGTGAAGGACTTGGTACAATTGTCGCCATCCAAAAACAAGCCCAAGAGAAGAAGAATTTGGTAAGAAGTGCTAAATCCAAAAGAAGAATTCAGTGAAGACCTCCAGATATTCAAAATATTGAGAAGAAGAAGATCCTATTTGAAGTTAGAATTTGACAAGAATATTGAAGGAAGATTCAGACATAAGAAGCCTACCAAATCCAATATATTTGGAGATTTTATCTCACAACAAGAAGGCACACATTTAGAGAAAGGAGTTCTCTGAATCTATATTATAAGGTAGAATATCACTGGAAGGATCAAGCCACCAAAACTAAGGCTCGATATAGAAAGTTCAAGACCATAGTTTGGTGAAGTAGGAAGTTGTTCATACAACCAAGAAGAAGCTGCAAATTCATCCACTACAAGGTAGAAACTTGGTGAAAAACAATACCAAGATCTACATCTACTATATAAGCCATTAAAGGTGAGCAACCTCAAGTGCAATTAGTTGAACTTAAGTTAGATTTCATTATCAAATTCTATTAAGCACCATATTTGGATTAAATTTTTAAGAAGAAGGGATCATATTAAAGTACTCAAGAAAGTACAAAAAGGAGATTTCATTTTAGGACATATTTGCATATTAATAGGAGTTGGATATTTTTGAAAGAAATAAAATTATCATCTACCTGTTATCTATCTAGAAAGCAAGAAGACTACATCCTACAATATTTATTGTAGTGAAAATTTTAGAATATTCATTAAGGGTTATTTATAGATTACTCTTAAGAATTGTAGAATATTATTGAGTGCATTAGAATTCATTGTGAGAATTTATAATTATTAAAAGTGCATTATTAATCCTTTAAGCACTATACTAGTTGATATTTAACTAGTTATTCGTAATAAATTAGTTTGTGTTGTTAAAGGTATAAAACTAGCACAAAAATTTGAAGCACTACATGTACAAAGGAAGCCACCAATACAAGAAAAAAGGTGGAGAAGGAAGCCACCATTAATATCCTTGAAGGAAGCCTCAAATTAAGACTTGGTGAGTCTTAATATTCAAGGAGAATATAAGGATTTCATTTAAGTGTAGAGTGCAAAAATCCTTACTTCAAAAACATCTCATTAGCTTAGATTAACTATCATTAAAATATCGAAGGAAGTAGATTAAAAAAGGTAAGAAGGATTTCATAAAATGGTCCTTCATATTGGTGCAAATCTAACTATTATAAAGCCATTGAAAGGGAAAAATTAATCCTATTTACATGAAGCATTATAGATGTCATATTTTGTAGGTTGAAGGGTAGATATTGAGCAAGAGGAAGGAGCCACTGAATATCTCACACATCTAAGAATCAAGGTGTTTAAAAACACCATTTCTCCACATCCAATCCAGCCCTAGAAGAAAGCATGTCACCTACAACATTGGAGCTATTATAAGAAGCCATTACCATTTGAGTCTACATAGAGAAAAGGGCAACATACAGAGGGAGATCATCTATGTATAAGAAGCACTATCAAATCCAAGCAAAAATTCTAACAAACAGTTGTTATAAAAGACATTAAAATAGCATATTACAAGCGTAAATATACAAAGGAAGAAGTGCTATACCCAAGGTTTCTGTTGTATTTAGTATGGCACTGAGAGGGGGGGTGAACCAGTGTAGCTCTTTAAACCATGAATTTACATCTCCAAAAATAGCAGCAATTAAAACTTAAAAACATATACAGTAATAATAGCAACATAGCATCACATAACACAATATTTTAATGAGGTTCACCAATATGGCTACTCCTCAAAAGGAATGACTGCTTGGACTACCATCCAAATCTAGCCTCATGCAAAGCACCAACTTTACAACTTATTTACCAGCACCAACTGGAAGGAGCTACAACCCATTATTTATCTGCATCAACAGAAAGGAGCACGAACCCATGATTTACCAACACCAACTAGAAGGAGCACCAACCCCTGATTTACCAGCACCAACTGGAAGGAGCACCAACCCCTGATGCCAAGTTGCAACCTAGACTTCAATTCTGAATGAAAATTATTGACAAGAAAAATACCTTCTTTTTTCATAAGACCTTGACTGGTCTAAAGCTTACTTGATCTCACTCACGGTTCGCAAGATACAGACATCTGTAGTACTGCTACAGCTGAACTTTGCTTTCTATGCACACACGCTTCGCACACTCTGCGTCATTCCAGCCGAACTATCGTCTCTGCTCTTTTTGCACTCTGCTCTTTGTGTGCATTCATAGCCACACTTAGAATAATTCGACACGACTCTTTGCTCACTCTACGCACTTCTTTGCCTCTGTATTCACTCTATGCTCTTCACCATCTATCATCGCTTCTGCACTTTTTGCGCTCTCACGATCGCATTTTGCACTTCGATTTCAATGATATCGACAACTGAACTTTGCACTCTATGCACTCTTTTCGAACGTCACTGATCATTTAAAACACTTCAAACAACCTTCCTTTTATAGCAATATTTTCAAGATGAAAAACTTTAATCTTAGTCGGCTATAACCCTAATCTTCATCGACTGCAAACCCTAAACTCAGTCAGCTACAAATCCTAAAATTTGTTGGCTTGCATCGATTTTCATCGTCCTCAACTGCCTTACAACTCTTCTATTGTTGTTTCCATGAAAACACAACATGTCATGATATCACGACACCTTTTGCAATCATACACCTTCTTTAGCCTACTGTCACAAAAATGCGACACTTTTGGCCTTTGTCTGCTTTGCCAATGTTCTTGTCGCAAAATCGTGACACTTCTAACTTTTGCTGACATCATCCTCACTCCCGTCATGAAAATGTGACCCTTTTTGCTTCTAGGCCTTCTTCTCCGCTTTTGTCATGAAATCGTGACACTTTTGGCCTCTTTGTCCTTTTCTCGGCTTGCACCAGCAAAAACATGACATGTCACAAAATCGTGACACTTCTCGCTGCCATACATTCTTCTCGGCATGCCTCAGTGAAATCGGAACATGTTGCAAAATCATGACATCTTTTTGCCTTAGCACTTTTCTTTGCCTTTCACCTATGAAAACAGAACATGTCGTGAAATCGCGATAGAAAACATGTCGCGATATCGCAACAGTTTTCTTACTTGTCTTTTTCTTTGATCTTTTGCAAATAGGCAACTATGGTCTTCTTGGAAACTCACTGTCCATGCTCTGAATAACCTTTGAACTTCTGTCCTCTCGCATCCGAATGACTTCTAAACCGCTCGTCCACTCTGCATCATGATCGTGTTCATCGTATCAACTGATCTAACGCCTATGTTGACAACAATGACAATCATCATTCATCGCACCTTGCTCAACAATCTCCCCCTTTGGAATTGTTTTCAACACATATGTAGTTACCTATAACTCTTCTCCCCCTTTGACAATAATACCAAAGGGCTGCTATAGACTCCCCCTGAATCCATGCACAACATTCTCAAGCAAACGTTATGATAGTTTGCAAAAATTACAAATAAGAGCACAAAGATAATTAAATATATAAATTCTTCCTCTACGTACAACACACTGTCGCTGTAATATATTCTGCTTCTACTTGTGGATAAGAAAACTGACTCTTGTTTCTTATTGTTCCACGCGACCAATCTATCTCCATGATAGAATGTACCTCCACTAGTACTCTTTCTGTCCTCTACACATCCAGGCTGGAAATCATCTGAACTGTTATAATCCTTAACTTCTAACAGTGGTAGTGAGAACTATCAACAGTACAATAATGAAATACAACAAGACTATCAAAAATGACAACTCTCAATTTATTGTGAAGATATCCGCTACTGACTGATGGACCTATCTTTAATTGTTATATTATAGAAGACTCTGTCACTGTACTCTATCATAGGCTCACTAAGAACCTGCTTAGTAGGTTCACACAGAACCTGTCCAAATCTAGTCTGACAAACTTACCAAGAACTTGCCCAAATATTCTCTAAAAATTTGTCCCAACACTGTATTGACATGGCAATTCCATTGTCAACTCTGTGCAAGTACTAAACACTGTATCTTTATGATTTCTATAGTCATTTCTGGTCACACCTTTCTTTTCAACTGTGTAAATCAGAAGAAGACCATTTGTCAAACATTTTACGGCCAACCATAGACCACTTTACTCAACCTCATACTTCTTACCCTCGGATTGGCATTTTATCAATAGATAACATGAAACTATCAGTGAATTGAATATTTTCACCAAGGCGTCATGAAAGATCTAACAATCTCCACATCAAAGAATGGAACAGATACACGCTGCTTTTATCGAAACACAAATATGCAACTCGGGCAAACATTCTTCCACTAAACAAATTATCTGAACTGTTATAGTCCATGACTTCGAACAGTTACAGAAAGAACCATTAACAGTACAACAAAGATATACAACAATATCAATGGTGATGACTCTCCATTTAATATCCATACTTCATGGCACTTCCACAAACAACTATATGAACTAAAATAAATTTAGACAACTATAGTGCAACTCCCATTACTACTTGCCTTTCATCCTCAGGTTAACCCAACAAACAAATAGGAGCAATAAAATAAAACATTTTTTAGATTGCTCCCCCTGAGGATGTGTTACTTAGAGTTGCTTAGTACAGTAGAGGAGCAGTCTCCTTCAGTTCAAGGAGACATGATTTCCTCTCTTCTTTCTTTCTCTATAATTTCTTGAACACGGGCTTGTATTTCTCAACTACATCCTTGTTTTGCATTTTTTCGTGAACTCGAACATTTCTCATGTGTGGTTGTCTCTTCTGCATCCTTGAAGAATGATTATTTTCCTGTCTATATTGCATTATTTGTGTCTGATGAAATTTGCGATCTTGCCTTAGATTAGATACCAAAGTGCTTGGACAAAATCTTGCTATGTGCCCGTGACCATCACATTTAAATCATCGCACATAGTGTTCACTCAGATATGCAGATGTATTTCTACCAGCATAACTCTTTGATTTATTATTCAATCCACAATAAGTTGCCTTGTGACCATACTGGTTACATTTGAAACAATAGCCCTTAAAAGTGTTAGTATGAAAAGAGTGAGAGTGGTAGAACCTCTTTTGTTGTGGCTGCTTTGCTATAAATATCCTTTGATATTTTCTTTCTTTTGAAGATACAACTTTAACCTTTTCTTGCTCCGACCCTTCAACAGTGAAATTTTTCTTCTCTGTAGAGTTGGATGATGAAGGTTGTTCAGCTTCAGACTTTTTATGCTTTGATCCTTCAATAGTGAGCTCCTTTTTCTCTGCATATTTGGATGATGAGGGTTGTTCAGCTTCATATCCAAGACCATGCTTATCCGTGGAGCTTCTCTAATGACTTATCATTTTATCTAGCAATTATGTGCTCTTCTCAAATTTAAAATTTGTATTGGCCTATTTCAGTTGTTTCTTCAAAGAAACAATATCTTATTCTTGTTTGTAGAAAATAGTCTTTTTCTCATTGATCTGAGACCTGAGAGTTTCTTCAATCCTTTTGAACTCTTCTATTTGTAGCTTCAGATTGTTAATAATTTTGTTGGAATATTCTTCATGTTTGCTACATACATCAAATTTATTTTTCATCTCTTCTGTCTGTATTATTAGACCGTCTATCTTTTCTTCTAGCTTACTACAATACTCTGTTTTCATGGTTAACTGCATTTCGAGATCTTCAAAAATTTTCTTGTAATCTTTTGTCTGTACTTTCAAACTGGTGATTATATCTTTTGCATCCTCAACCTTTTTACCCAGAGCTAAAATTAGTTTATGTTCCCAATTTGATTCTACATCACTTTCTTCTTCATCACATTCCTGTTCTAAATCTGTTTCTTTACCAATTTTGAATGGATCATCTTCATATTCTTTCATGACCCTGTGAGTTATTTTCTTCTTGTGTCTCATGGTTCCACTTTTGCCTTTCTTTGCCATTTGTGTACTAATCCAAGATCAACCCAGACTAATTAAGCTTGAACTAGGAACTTTACTTTGATACCAATTGTTTTATTTAGTATGGCACTAAGAGGGGGGGTGAATTAGTGTAGCTCTTTAAACCATGAATTTACAGCTCCAAAAATAGCAGCAATTAAAACTTAAAAACATATACAGTAATAATAGCAATAGAGCATCACATAACATAGGATTTTAACGAGGTTCACCAATATGGCTACTCCTCAAAAGGAATGGCTGCTTGGACTACCATCCAAATCCAGCCTCATGCAAAGCACCAACTAGAAGGATCTACAACCCCTTATTTATCTACATCAATAGAAAGGAGCACCAACCCTTGATTTACTAGCACCAACTAGAAGGAGCACCAACCCCTGATTTACCAGCACCAACTGGAAGGAGCACCAAACCTTGATGCTAAGCTACAACCTGGACTTCAATTCTGAATGAAAATGATTGACAAGAAAAATACCTTTTTTTCATAAGACCTTGACTGGTCTAAAGCTTACTCGATCTCTCTCATGATTTACAAGATACAGACATCTACAGTACTGCTACAGCAGAACTCTGCTTTCTTTGCACACACGCTTCGCACACTCTACATCATTCCAGCCAAACTGTCGTCTTTGCTCTTTTCATACTCTGCTCTCTATGTGTATTCGTAGTCACACTTAGAATAATTTGGCATGACTCTTTGCTCATTCTACGCACTTCTTCACCTCTGTATTCACTCTGTGCTCTTTGCCATCTATCACCGCTTCTGTGCTTTCTACGCTCTCACGATCGCATTTCACACTTCAATTTCAATGATATCGACAACTGAACTTTGCATTCTATGCACTCTTTTTGAACTTCACTGATCATCTAAAAAACTTCAAACAACCTTCCTTTTATAGAAATATTTTCATGATGAAAAACTTTAATCTTAGTCGGCTATAACCCTAATCTTCGTCGACTACAAACCCTAAACTCAGTCGACTGCAAACCCTAAAATTTGTCAGCTTGCATCGATTTTCATCGACCTCAACTGCCCTTGCAACTCTTCTATTTTTTTTTCCATGAAAACACAATATGTCATGATATCGCGACACCTTTTGCAGTCGTATGCCTTCTTTAGCCTACTGTCATGAAAATGTGACACTTTTGGCCTTTGTCTTCTTTGCCAACGTTCTTGTTGTGAAATCGCAACACTTCTACCTTTTGCTAACATCATCCTCACTCTTGTCATGAAAACGTGACCCTTTTTTCTTCTAGGCCTTCTCCACTTTTGTCGTGAAATCATGACACTTTTGACCTCTTTGTCCTTTTCTCGGCTTACACCCGCAAAAACATGACATGTCATGAAATCGCGACACTTCTTGCTGTCATACATTATTCTCTGCATGCCTTAGCAAAATCGGAACATGTCGTGAAATCGTGACATCTTTTTGCCTTAGCACTTTTCTTTGCATTTCACCTACAAAAACAGAACATGTCACAAAATCATGATAGAAAGCATGTCGTGATATCGCGACAATTTTCTTACTTGTATTTTTCTTTGATCTTTTGCAAATAGGCAACTATGGTCTTCTTGGAAACTCACTGTCCATGCTTTGAATATCATTTGAAATTCTATCCTCTACATCTGAATGACTTCTGAACTGCCTATCCACTGCATCATGACTGTGTTCACTGTATCAACTGATCTAACTGCCTGTGTTGACAACAATGACAATACTGTTACTGCACCTTGCTCAATATTTTCTACTTGGATAGAATTACCACCATTGAAGAGCACAAGAAGCTACCATAGGACCACCATTGAGAGTGCCATAGAATCAATAAGTAATACAGATGGTGCCATCCATTATCCTCATTGAGACAATGTGCGAACAGAGAAGAGATAATACTTGCATTTTAAGAAACATAGAAAGCCAATACATATTTCAATGATATAGGTAAAGAAATATTTACATGTACAAGCTATCAGTGCCACTTGGCACAAGAGCTCTAAGCATCCAAAAGTTTGTAAATAATCGAACGCTCACTTAGGAGGAGTTATAAGTATTTTGGAGGTATACCACCAAACTCATCATTACATACATTGGAATATCAACATCTACTAAATAATGCTCAAGTGATACTTATCCGAAAGTCACAAGGAAGCAATCATATTTAAGGCATCCATATTGAAGAAGGAAAATCATTGGAGGTAAAAGAGAAGACTAGCATTAAATGGTGTGAAGCATATTCAAAGGAAGAAGGATAATTTAAGCCTGTACGCTATTAGAAGGAGAAATCCAACATTTAATAAGTTATAATATCAGCAAATACAACGTATCATTTGATCAGCAATCCAGTGTCTCATTCATAGAAGGAATATGTCATAAAACCATCCATACCAGTGCCCAATTCATAGAGGATAAGACCGAGCATTATTTAAAGGAATACTAGTGTTTGTTATAGAGAAAAGAAGTGCTACATAAGGGAGAATTCAACACCGGTTGAAGAAGGCATTGACTACCATTTCAAAGAATTCAAATCTACCACCTCACAACATCACGACAAAGAAATACAAAGGTAAATCATATACTATTTATTACTTGCTATAAACTAAGGATATATTGGAGTTATAAGGGCACATTAAATTTACTATTGCAATTCATTCACATAGCATTAGTAATTTATTAAGCAAGCATATTCCAAAATATTTGTATTTGTAAATAATAAAGTAGGAGGAATAAGGATTATAACTTAAAAATAAAAAATCCTATTATTGTAAATATTATATTCTTTTCTAATATTCCATATTAGGGAGTTATAAGGAATACTACATCAAAGTAGGTAATTGGAATTTAGAAATATTAAATATTAAATATCAAAAGCTATAAAGGAGGTATATTAAGGAAAATCAAGAGTTGGAAATAAATTGGCATACTTGTCTCAAACCATATTAAAGGGAAAAAATAAATTCAACCAATAGAACCTCATCAAATTAGAAAGTGCTTAAGTTAAATAAGAGTAATAAGGTGTAGTAGAATTTGATTTTTGCTACTTATAAAGCATTACAAAATCATCTCAAAATTGAACTACTATTCTCAAAAGCACTTTATCTATCATTCTACATATCCAAAATTACTAGGGAGACATAAGGTATTCTACAAAAACTTGATAATAATAGCATTCATTCAAAATTTATCAAGTAATCAATCAATTTGGAATCATAAGGTTTCTACAAGTCTACAAGGATTCTACTAATTCACTTCTCTTAAATAGGAAGATATAAGGAAGCCTATTAAACCTAAGCACTGCAATTTTCTATCAAATCAAAGCTCATAACTAGGGAGTCACAAGGCAAAACACTTTAGAAGACTCTATCTAATCAGTTACAAGCACTTTATACTCCATTCCAAGAAGCTATAAAGATGTCCACCTCAAGTAATACAATAAACAATGACATGAACAACACTATTAGAAAATAAAGAGCAAGTGTCATAAAAAGCGGAATCAAGAATTCGCTTATAAAATCTGAAGGGAACTTAGATTCTACTTCAAAAAGGATATAGAATGAAGCTCTGAAAGACAAGATTGAAATAATGGAGCACTATCTACATGCTCGAATCACTGAATAAATTGATAATAGAAAGTATAAAATTCAAATTCCTTTAGAATACGAAAGCATACTATACATGGTACTACTTACATTCAAATGTTATAAGGATGAAAATGTAGAATAGAACGGATTGATAGAATTACTTAAGTTGAAAATAGAAATCGATTAATCATCAATAGAAAATATATTTCAATCCTCATGTAGTATTAATATTTCAAGTTGTACTAACTCAAAATGTTATAATTATGCTCTAAGTGTATGTTCAAAAGCTTCTATATAGAACACAAAGAATGATGGCAAGAACAAAAGCAAAGAGAAAATATCTTTGGAAGAATCAGGTGATAGCACATCCATCTATGAAAGTACTATCTCCAATGAATAAGAAGAATACAAACCAATGCAAGAAAGCATATAGTGCAATGTGAATTAAAGAGGATACAAAGGACCACATCAAACTAAAGAACATCTGAAGAAAGGAGATCCATATTATCCAAATAATGTAATACAGGGGGATCTTAGAGTTAGAGTATATTACATCATTTGTGTCATGTAAATGTACCACCTTTGGTACATAGTTAGAGTAGGATATTACTTTAGGGGAAGTTAGGTAGTTACTTAAAGCAATGTAATAAATGCACAAGTGGCAATGTGGAAGTTGTAATGTGCAAGGTATCCACTTGTACAGCTAGGTAGAGTGTTGGCCAAGGAATATATTTTTCTCTATAAAGAGCCTCATAGTGATAGATCATAAGATGCATCATATAGATATCAAGAGCATTGTAGTAGAGTAGTAGATAGTGGTAGAGCTCCTATATGGAGCACAATGTAGTTATTTAGCTTATATTAATGGAGTGACCATATCATCCAACTACATTATATTTTTACCACTTTATATTTATAGTATATTTTAGTCATATTGTAGACTCACTTTCTTTCATCTTATCAGGACTTGTGTTAGATATCTCCCACTACATATATTCTCAAAATCTAATAGACCTTGCATCCTTAGTGACCCATATTTCCACCCTTCCAAGCATCATCTCACCACCTTCATTGCAACTTACTCTAACATCTCCTAACACATTTGCAAGGTATTTCCTCAGTTATGAATATCCGTTGCTTAAAGTTTGGGCTCTCAAAACTTTACCATTTCTAAGAGTCGTCATCTTATCTTAACCCAGAAAATACAGAGTGGGTGATAGGGTGTAAAATTTTACCCACATTCCTCATGACTCATAGGGGATTTTCATATCATGGAGAAAGAACCCCATGCAGAAATCTTAGGCTTATAATACATTCAAATAGAGGAGAAAATAAGGGGATAGATAGGGCACACACAATTGCAGCTAGATGAGACTACAAGATAAATGAGGGAGACAAACAATAGGGTAGAATACAAACATAGCAACCAGGTGAAACATAGTGGAAAGGAAAAAATAAGAGGACTATAGAAGAGAAGACGAGACAAAAGAGGAATGGATAGCTGAAAACAAGAACAAGAAAACATATGAGGTAAGAAAGGGAGAGGAGAGGTAATCGTAGGATGGTCATGAACATCATCATCCACATGGATGAGCGATATAATCATTAGAAAAATAGCAATGAAATGGGAAAAAAAAATCAAAGGGGATACAAAAATGATGCAACCTTACCGTCATACCATGGTAAGGTCATCATGATTTACCTGCTTCATGGGATACCATAGAATGCATACCTATTAGCATACTCTGTTGTAGCCCAAAGCTACTTCAATAATAGATAGAATACCGAAAGATATTTATCCACCATGTTAAATATTTTTTCTTCAGACTATCTAATACAAAATTTATCCATCCATAACCTCCTATCATTAGAGATATTAGCTATTGTTTATATCTCATCTTGATTTTTGCTTCTAAATCACTGAGACATCTTATATAGATAATCTCTCAAATTCAACTATGATGCAAATCCTACTTTCAAAATATAAGTATTGATAATCTAGTAAATCATCCCAATCTCTCAGGTGATGCACTATCCTACCTATTGTGATCATATATTTTTAGGAGTAATATCCATTGGGATACGAAGTCACAATGAAAAATGAGGGACAAACTATCAAGGTAGAGAGAAAAACAAATAAAAAAAGAAAGTGCTATCAAGAAAGAGATGCCACCTAGGAAAACCTTTGTCCACCATACTTTGGAGCTCAAATTTAAACACATCACTACCTCTACACAAGATGATGCTAGCTTCTATATGGCCTCATTTATACCACATATTTTATTTTCATACCAGTTATTTACAAAATTATGGCATGTGCCACACGCCTAACACTGGTAAAATAGATTCATCCTCTAAGCCTACAGTGTTTGGACCATAAAATCCTAAACCTAAGCTTTTCCTTGGGATTTTCCTAGAACCATCTAAAGTATTCATTAATTATGATGTAACCCATACTAGTATTAGAAGATTTATTGAATATCCTCATTCTTTGTTCCTTCATCATTGACATAGGGGCTAATATTGTAACCTCATATTGAGCTTCGATTAAAATATTTGCCATGGACAAAAATAGAGCATTTTTTTGGAAGTGTTCCCCTTGTTGTCAGTACTTTAGTAGTGGCCATCCATTCATCATGCATGCCATCATACATATCTTGTTTATCTTAGATACCACAAGTTACCTCGACATGTGATGCTTTTGATAGTACTAGAAGATGCTTGGGAAAGAACAGTTCTCAATTCTGATCTTGGGGAAATAAGGCCTAGTTGCATGGGGATTTCTTGGAATAATTAGCTTTTAGGATCTCACCTTCCCATTTTGGGTGTCCTTGCAATGAGCTGAAGGTAATGATATTATCTATGACTAGGAATGCATTAATGCTTATCTTCTGCAAGCGAAAGTAATTCCCTTCTTTGCATCCTTTACAAGACCACATTCTTTGTTCAGGAATATCCTCCTTTTGTGCAATTGGCTAGAGACACGGTTGTTGGATAGGTAGCCAATAATTGATAATTTCCTTATTATTAACCAATGAGGGCTTCTTTGCTATGCCTTCATCCTCTGTAGCTTACCACTAGCCCTGTAACTCATATTGCATTTGGTACATATTATTTTGCATTACTTGGTGTTGCCATGATGGTGTCTATATAGGCAATGCACTGATGAAGAGCTAAGGTGAATGGACATATTCTTGAGGTAGAATTATTCCCATTTGGATAAAGATAATTTAATCCCAAAGAGATTCCTTGAATATTTGAGGAAATTTTCTCTCCCTAAACTGGTAGAGTCCAATATTAGGGCATAGGGCCCGAGTATAGTACATGAATGCTTGAGCTTGAGATATCTGAAACTAAGGGGAGATTTTTCTTCAGATCATTTCAAATATGATATTGAAGTCCACAATATATTCAAGAGGGGATATTTTGATAAATGAGAACTGGGTGAGCAAGGATAATGGATCTTCTGAGCTATAAAATATATAGATAAGGGATTTTGCTAGGTCAACTAATGCATCGATGCTCCTTTGATGCAAATATTTATACAATAATAATGCTCTACCTTCCAGAGTTAGAAAAAGTATCCCAATCATCACATATTCATATATGATATTGTGGAGGGTAGCCAAAGAATCTACATCTTCAATATGTTCACGCGTCACTCCTTTTGTACCATCATACCTAGCCAAGGTATTTAGCATAACCTTAGGAATATCGTTCAAATGAGGGATGTTTAGGGGACCTAAATCATTCCATTTGGGATAATAATGTTGGGCCATCAGAACACTAATCCTTTAGATATTCTATATTTTCTTCTCAGGTTGGAGTCACCAAATGAGTATACTTTCTTGTTAGTGAGGTCAAGACTACTCATCAAACTCTAATTCCTTAAGGAAATTATGGTTTTAAAAGAATGTAGAGGCAACTGGTCATGAGACCTAGATTTTTTTCTCAAAGGAGTTACCAGGTGATTTCATAAGATATAAGTAGACTAGAGTATCACCAAACCCTAATCTCCTTAAAATATAGGGAGATTTTGCATCCTACCAGGTGTGCAAAAAACTATTGGTTAGAAATCTTCACCTAACGAAAAGGATGAGGTAAAAAGGTTTATGTGCCCTACAAACCTCGACCAACATTGAACATATACCATACTTAAGAGATGTTGGGTGGTCGATATTTTGAGAAGGTTGGTTACTTTTAGGAGGTCCTAGCTAACTAAGCCTAAAGTTGGAGGGAAAAGGGAACATAAAATAAGGGAAAAGAGGCCATAGCCAAAACTCACAAGGACAAATTTAACCACATCAAGACACATGCATGATAAGTAGATGTCATCAAAGAAAACATAAGCAGGTTACATAATAGATCAACCAACCTTACTCTTGTTTGCATATCATCACCCTTGCAAAAAAATTCTAGAACCAACGAATGAAATACATAAAATCCATATAATAGAAATATTGCATGCACATCCAACTAGATTTAGTAGAAATAAATTTACAACATTTGCATACACGTATGCAAGAGTCTATTTGGAGATCAAATAGTCAAATACTTGTATTTTAGAATAACATAAACTTTACATATGAATTATAATGGCTAAAAATCTACCCTTAGGAATACCAAGCATTCCAAAATATATAGACCTTACAATGATGCTATGTTGAATAAAATAGGCGATGTATAAGACCATTGGATGGCACTAGCAAGGATTTCCATGTTGCATATCCTACTAAATATTCTATATAATATAATGAAGGATGGATACTACGAGTATGCCAATCAAGCTACATTTAATAAGGACTCTTGATCAGTCTTATTCATCTGAGTAGATATGTCATATAATAAATTCTATTTATCTACACATAAGGGCATTAATTGCATGAGGGGATGGGTTGAGTATGACCATCTTATTGATGCATGATTCAATCAGTTACCATGCAATAGGGGATCAAAGCTCTCTAATTCTAGCCTACCATCGTACATATTCTTGAATAAGGATGCACACCTTTCTATAGAGGTCTTCCAAATATTGGCAAGGATTCTATGATGGGTGGAATTTGGGATCCATCCTTTGCTTACTACTGATCCAAAACTCTTCCAACTCTATACAGGATAGATTTTTGGGCTTTCACAAAATTTTACATCTTGATCATAGCTTTGGTATTAGTCAAGGAATTTGATATATCCTCAAACCTTCATTAGGATCTAAATTAAAATGATCCTTTACCCTACCTCTAGGGTAGAGCTTTAGGAGCTAATATTGACATGTTGTCATCTTACTTATCTACCCTATGCATAGGGTTGGTATTTGGGATCCTAATTCTACTCCCAATAAATATGGTAGGGCTTTGGGATCCATTTGGTATTTACAAGTGCCCAATTCTCAACCCGACTTACCACTTGGTCAATTTTCTTATGTGCTTCATGTTGATGTCATTCCAAGCATCTCTCCAAGGTGTAAAGCCCCATTTTGCCACCCTTTATCATTTTACCTTTTCATTTAAGGTGGATTTTTGGGATCAACCTTGCATCCTCAATGACCCATATTTTCACCCTTCTAAGCATCATCTCCTCACCTTCATTGCAACTCAATCCAACATCTCCTAAAACATTTTCATTGTTTTTTCCTCGGTTATGAAAATCCATTGATAAAAGGTCAAGCTCTCAAAATTTAGCCATTTCTAAGGGACATCATTTTATATTAACCCAAAAAATATAGAGTGGGTGATAGAGTGCAAATTTTCACCCATAATACCCTATGTCTCCTCACAATATGTGTTCTAGCCACCACTATACCTCCTCTTACCACATCTCACACACCTCACTCCACTTGCACCTACACACATGCCACCACTCCACTTAAGTGGGACACTCTAAGTGACCCACTCCAACTACCCAAGATAGGTGCTTTTCTAGTCCCTACTACTTCGTAGCCCTAGCTTAACACATATACTTTCTATCCAAAACCTCTAAAAGTATATAAAGGAATCATCATTACATCACCCAAAAGGGACTGGAAAATACATCGTTACACTGCCAAAATTACAACAGGAGGACACCAAAAATCTCAGATTTGAAGTTATCGAGACCCTGGGTCGATCCTAAGCACTTTTTTAGCTTAGAGATAAATTTAGGAGTGCATTTACATAGAATAAAGTGTGGCTCTACATTTGCACAAACATAGGCCGACATTTAGCCAGCTCCAAACACTAGTAAAATAGATTCATCCTCTAATCCTACAGTGTTTGGACCATAAAATCCTAAACCTATACTTTATCTTGGGATTTTTCTAGCACCATCTAAAGTCTTCATTAATTATGATGTAACCCATACTAGTGTTAGAATCTTACTTGAAGATCCTCGTTCCTTATTCCTTTGTCATTTGCATAGGGGCTAATCCCATAACCTCATATTGAGCTTCAGTTAAAATGTTTGTCATGGACAGAAATAGAGCATTTTTGGGAAGTGCTTCCCTTGTTGTAAGTAAATTAGTAGTGGTCATCCAATCATCATTCGTTCCATCATACATATCTTGTTTATTTTAGAGACCACAAGTTACCTCGGCTTGAGGTGCTTTTGCTAGTACTAGAAGATGCTTGGAAAAGAACAGTTCTTCATTGTTATCTTGGGGAAATAGGGCCTAGTTGCACAAGGATTTCTTGGAATAATTAGCTTTTAGGATCTCACCTTCCCATTTTGGGTGTCCTTGAAATAAGTTGAAGGTAATAATATTATCTATGACTAGGAATGCATTAATGCTTATCTTGTGCAAGTAGAAGCAATTCCCTTATTTGCATCCTTTACAAGACCACATTCTCTGTTCATGAATATCCTCCTTTTGAACAATTGGCTAGAGATAGGGTTGTTGGATAGGCAACCAATAATTGATAATCTCCTCATTTTTAACCAATGAGGGCTTCTTTCCTATGCCTCCATACTTTGTAGTCGACCACTAGCCCTATAATGAGGGCTTCTTTCCTATGCCTCCATACTTTGTAATTGGCCACTAGTCCTATAACTCCTATTGCATTTGGTACATATTATTTTTTATTACTTGGTGCTGCCATAATGGTGTCTCTATAGGCAATACACTGATGAAGATATAAGGTGAATGGACATATTATTGAGGTAGAATTATTCCCATATGGATCAAGATAATTTCAGACAAAAGAGTTTCATTGAATATTTGAGGAAATTTTCTCTCCCTAGACTAGTAGAGGAAGATTCCAATATTAGAGCACAGGGCCCGAGTATAGTACATGAAAGCTTGAGCTTGAGATGGTTGACACTAGGGGGAGATTTTTCTTCAACTCATTTCAAATTGGACATTGAAGTCCACAATATTTTCAAGAGGGGATATTTTGATAAATGAGAACTGGGTGAGCAAGGAGAAGGGATCTTCCGATCTATCAAATGTATCAATAAGGTATTTTTCTAGGTCAACCCATGCACCGATTCTCCTTCGATGCAAATATTTATACCATAATAATGCTCTACCTTCCAAAGTTAGAAAAAATAGCCCAATAATCACATATTCATATGTGATATTGTGGAGGGTAGCCAAAGAATCTACATCTTCAATATGTTCACACGTCGCTCCTTTTATACCATCATACCTAGGCAAGGTCTTTAGCATAACCTTGGGAATATCATGCAAATGAGGGATGTTGAGGGGACCTGAATAATTCCATCTGGGATAATAATTTTGCACCTTTAGAACACCGATCCTTTATATATTTTAAGTTTTCTTCTCAGGTTGGACTCACCAAATGAGTATGCTTTCTTGCTAGTTAGGTCACAACTACTCATAAAACCCTAATTCCTTAAGGAAATTAAGATTTTAAAAGAATGTAGAGGCAACTGGTTATGAGACCTAGATTTTTTACTCAGAGGAGTTTCCAGATGATTTTACAAGATACAGGTAAAGTAGAGTATCACCAAACCCTAATATCCTTAAAATATAGGGATATTTTGGGTCCTACCAGGTGTGCCAAAAACTATTGGTCAAAAATCTGCACCTAACAAAAAGGATGATGTGAAAAGGTTTACGCGCCCTACAAACCTCAACCAACATTGAACAACTACCATACTTAAGAGATGTTTGGTGGTCGATATTTGGAGAAGGTTTGTTACTTTTAGGAGGTCCTAGCAAACTAAGCCTAAAGTTGAAGGCAAAAGGGAACATAAAAGAAGGGAAAAGAGGCCATAGCAAAAAATCACAAGGAAAAATTTAACCACATCAAGACACATGCATGATAAGTAGATGTCATCATAGAAAACATAATTAGGTTACCTAACAGATCAACTGACCTTAATCTTGTCTACCTATCATCACCCTTTGTTGCAAATGAATTCCAAAACCAAAAAATGAAATACAAAAATACAGATAATAGAATTATTGCACGCACATCTAACTAGATTTAGTAGAAATAAACTTACAAGATTCACATACACATATGCAAGAGTCAATTTGGAGATCAAATAATCAAATACTTGTATTTCAGAACAACATAAGCTTTACATATGAATTGTAATGGCTAAAAATCTACCCTTAGGAATACCAAGCATTCCAAAATATATAGACCTTACAATGATGCTATATTGAATACAATAGGTGACAAATAAGACCATTGGATGATACTAGCAAGGATGACCATATTGCAGATCCCATTAAATCTTCTATAGACTACATTGAAGGGTGGCTACTATGAGTATGCCAATAAAGATACATGAATAAGGAATCTCGATCAGTATTATTCCTCTGAGTAGCTTTGTCATATAATAAATTATATTCATCTACACATAAGGGCATTAATTGCATGAGGGGATGGGTTGATAATGACCATATTATTGATGCATGATTCAATCAGTTACCATGCAACATGGCACCAAACCTCTTTAATACTAGCATACCATCGTACATCTTCTTGAATGAGGATGCACATCTTTCTGTAGAGGTCTTCCAAATATTGGCAAGGATTCTACGATGAGTGGGACTTTGGGATCTATCATTTGCTTAATATTGACCAAAAACACTACAAACTCTATACAAGGTAGATTTTTGGGATTTCACCAAAGTTTCCATCTTGATCATAGCTTTGGTATTAGTCAAGGAATTTTATAGATCCTCAAACCTTTGTTAGGTTTTGAATTAGAATGATCCTCCACCCTACCTCTAGGGTAGAGCTTTAGGAGCTAACCTTGACCTATCACCATCTTACTTTTCTACCCTATGCATAGTGTTGGTATTTAGAATTCTGATTCTACTTCCAATCATCATGGTAGGGCTTTGAGATCCATCTGGTATTTACAAGTGCCCAATTCTCCACCTAACTTACCACTTGGTCAATTTTCTTATGTGCTTCATGTTGGTGAGATTCCAATCATCACTCCAATGTGTAAGGCCCCATTTTGCCACCCTTTATCATTTTACCTTTTCCTTTAAGACATATTTTTGGGATCAACCTTGCATCCTCAACGACCCATATTTTCACTCTTAACCCAAAAGTATAGAGTGGGTGATAAGAAATGTGTCTCAGCCACCACTACACCTCCTATTACAACATCTCACACACCTCACTCCACTTGCACCTACACACATTCCACCACTCCACTTAAGTGGGACACTCTAAGTGACTCACTCCAACTACCCAGGATAGGTGGTTGTCCAGTCTCTACCACTTGGTAGTCCTAGCTTGCAACTTATCATTTTCTTCCAAAATTCCCAAAAGCCTATAAAGACATCATCATTACATCATCCAAAAGGGGCTTTAAAATACATCGTTACACTATGAAAATTACAACACGAGGACACCAAAAGTATTAGAGTTGGAGTTCTCGAGATCTCGGATCGATCCTCAATACTTTTGTAGCTTTGAGATAAATGTAGAAGTACGTTTACATAGAATCAAATGCGGCTCTATGTTTGCACAAACATAGCTCTACGTTTGCACAAACATAGGCCTACATTTAGCCAGCTCCAAATACGACCCCATTTTTACTCATAAATAGTTTCAATCATTGACAAATACAGATTGGTCAGGTAAACAACAAGGCACTTTTAGTTTCATTATTTTTTCTATCTTTTTATGCATCGTTTCATATTCTGCAACCATTTATGTTAGGGTTTCTTTTTTTAGCATTCTTTCAAATACATCAAATAGGTGCTACTGACCCTCCTTGTTTGTATCCCTACATGTGTAGGTGACAAGTCTCTAGAGAGTTGCTAAAGCAAAAAGGATGACCCAATAGGGATATCTGAAGCTTATCCATTCTGATGATTGTAGCAGAGAAGACCCTTTGACACCCTTATTCTCTAATGAATGCAAAAGGGGCTTTTTCCCTCTTCTATCCATTGTAATCACATAAATCAACCATTTGTATTGTAGTCAGACCCTACAAAATTATTTTAAAAAGAGACTAAGGCTCTGTTGAGAAAATACAAATTTCATTTTAATGTATTTAATTATCTTTTTTGTCTTTCATTTGCTTGATGTTGTCTTCTTATTTACATACATTAAGTATAAAAGTTTAAATATATTATTGGATTTAAAGATATGTTTTTAATTAATTATATATTATTAAAATGTAAATATGTTTAATCTATAATCTTAAAAAAAAGACTAATCATTTTATTTTAAATGTATTAAATAACCATTGATCATATATTCAATAACAATCAATGGCTAAAATTCATTCAATGTTCCTCCAACATTATGTGAAAGAGAACCGTTTACACAAAAAGTAATTTAAACAAATTAACAAAATTTATAAAAAAAATTCTATGGAATTTGACTTTATTAGAAACTAAAAATTTCAAATTATACGGTTTCAATTGCAATGTGATAAAAATGAGTTCCGTTCCAATCTCAGAAGAGCATACCTCATCAACAAAAAGTGTCCAAAATGAGAAAATTAGTAATTTAGAAGTACATGAAGCTTTTGTTTGCCAACAGAGACCACCACTTTCTTATCAAGGATTGTCAGTTCTTGGACCATATATCTCTTGCAATAAGAGGCTGGGGTTGGGACTAACCTATATCCCACAGCGGCGGGTGAACTCGATTCAAAAAAATATAAGGAAATAATAATTGAAATTAAAATCCAATCAAATTGAGTCCAAACTTTTGGATTCCAATCATATCAATCAGCGTGCTAAATCAGGAAAAAATTGAAGTAATGACATTGATGCTTCCCTCATATGTCTCTTAGATCCGGCTTTCAATTCCTTAGTTGCTCAGAATATACTCACGCGGTACGAAAGATAGAAGACAGCATAGGGAGAGGCTTAGATTGTATCACACTGAAATACGTCCTGCAAAAGAGGAGGAAAGCACATGCAAACTTTTAGAAACGAAAGCCTGGTGAGGGCTTTCTGTTGTCTTCCCCAACAAACCTATTATCCATATACGATACCATTCATGCCAACTTGCTTCAATGGATGTGGTTGTTTGTTCAAAACTCCAAGAATAACGTTTGCGATGGGATGACTCCACGGAAGATTTAAAGCTAAAACTGAATGTAGTGAAAAATGACGTGAGCTATCAACTATCATTTCTAGCCAGGAAAATAAAAGCTTAGAAAAGCCTCCGGATAGCATTGGACCGTCATATGTACTATTGAAATTTATTGGGCATATAACTCTCTTTCAGACTCCATGAGATTTTTGAGCTATAGCAGAAGTAGACAACTGAAGCAAAGTGATTGCAGAAGTAGTGGTTCACACGGCATTGGAGGTACATGTAAACATATATTCTTAAAGAGGTTGGTCTGGACTTTGATTTGCCCTAAATAGGTTCCGTCTTATTCATTGGGAAAATCTGGAAAACAGTATCTTAAAAGGCATCTTGGAAACTTCTGACAAGTCGGCGACCGCAACAATAATTGATGAGAACTATTAGCAGCTGAAAGGGATATCTGGTTGACAATAATGTTTAGTTGAAGATTGAACAATAAAAATTTACAAGTGTTTAAATTATAAAGGTTATTTTTATTAATGAGCTTCTTTATTGTTGATCGAGTATGAAGAATTTGTACCATCATTATCAATTTAACAAAAATTTAGAACAAACTATTTAATAAATCTCTTTAAATAGTATATAAACAATCCGCTGAAACAATCATGCATGCTTTTCTTTTTATATAGATTTACTTCCATAGATCTAGCATGTGAAATTTCTATGTTTAGGAAGATATTACATCCATTAGTACAAGCAACATTATTCTTTTAAAGTTGATTAAAATAGCCAAAAATGAAAATAGGAAGATTAGGTTGTAATTTTAAATAGAAATAGATAAGATATTGGCAAGATATATAATTACTAAGAAGAATTTTAAATAAAATAAATAAAATGTAAATAAAATATGTATATAAAATAAAATAGTCAAAAAGGAAAATAGGAAGATTAGGTTGTAATTTTAAATAGAAATAGATAAGATATTGGTAAGATATATAATTAGTATGAAGAATTTTAAATAAAATAAATTAAATTAAATATAAATATAAATATAATATGTATATAAAATAAAATTAGAAGATGAAATAACAAATTTATTTTGTTAAAAAGATATTTGATTTGAAGTTAAATTTAATATTTTTGGTTTTTAAATTTGATTTTTTTGATGATATTTTTGATAATTATTTTTTATAACATTTTTTATAGCTAATGAATTATTATGATGAATTTAACATAAGGATAGAAACTTAGAAAAATAATATTAAATAGATAGAGAAGAGAAAAGAGCAAGACAGAACCTATAATATCAATATTGGAAAAATATCTTAATAGGTCTATTAATCCACTTACTATTACTTATATATCATGTTAGAATAGAGTTTTTCAAAGTGGCTTTAAAGGGTTTGTGCGTAAAAATAAACAAAGGAAATATTAAATTATTTTGACTTCAAATATTGCTTTATCAATAGATGTAAACTACTATTGATAAATTATTCTTAAAATAGCCTAAGTGAGCTCCATGTATACCCACTTTGTGTTTGAGTCACCTTAATCTAGGCATTGATGGATTAGAGGTGCTTCCATCTACCTAAAACTAAAGGTTAACCTAAGGTTGAAAATAGGTTGGAAAGAGACTAAGGAGAGAATGAAAAAGAAAAAACGATTTTGCTTCTAAATATATAAAAGCCCCATTTAGGAAGCATCATAAATTAGAATAGATTTTTTTTCTTATAAGGGAGTCACTAAGGCAAATAATAGACCAATGATTAATTTGAGGAGGGGACTAATGCACACTGAGTAGGTTCTATTATTTATATGAGAGGAAAACAAAAGAAAAATATAGGGATTGGGACAAAGGGCTTTTATAGTTGACCCTCATCTCAAGGCCTATCCACTACATTTTTCAAGGACCATTATTTGATAAAATATTTAGATATACTTACCTTGACCTTTTTTTCTAGTATATAGTATATTTGTTATAGTTATAGTTTTCAATACACTAGAAATAATCATCATATTTCTATTTTTGGTGGAGAGCATAGCTAAGTATTGAGGATGTGTTTACATTATCCCATACTATATGTATTAAGAAGCACAAATATCTTATTTTGTTGATATATAATTTTATTTCCAATGATAAATAAAAGCATTCAAACTATTTTATTTTATTATTTATTCTAAAAATTTGGGTTGAAGAGGAAGAAAGTGATTATATAAAGATACATAATTATTAGATTATACAAAAAAATCATATAACATATATACATGTTAATAGTTCTAAAACTTGTATGTTTTTTTTTTGTTATACAAGGGAATCAACAATATCTCCATCCTATTATCCTTGTGGGCATGGTTTCAAATCCAAAAAGCTACCACTATATCCTCACTCCACCTTGGTAAACTTTTAATTGAAGTGAGGGGAGCTTCGGAGGAGCTCGAGATTGGAACCCCCAACCTCAAGCTAACAAACACTCAGCGCCAACCTCAAGCTAACAAACACTCAGCATCGATTAGTCTACTACCTCCACCCTTCAAAAATTTAGTACTTTTTGTTGAGCTTTGTATATTGTATACAAATTTTATGTTAAGTTCTATAACTTGAATGACTCAAATTTTAAAATTAGACACTCATATTTCTATTCCCTTGCTTTTTACAATTTTATTTGTTAGGAATTATATATAGACTTACCTCTTGTTGTTTTTTATAGTTAAATATCTATAAGATATTAAGTTTCTATGATGAATTTTCAATCAATAATTTTTCTAGATTTAATACGGTATTTTTATCTTGATTTTTTACTTTTTCTTTTCTAATATATGATGAATTTGAAGATATTCTAGCTCTTGCCTCTTTTCTAAAGTTACTTTTATTTCTATAATTTTTATTTTCATGTAGAAAATAAGAAATAAAATCCCTCTTTTCTCTATTAACTATTGTCTTTCTTGGTCTTCATTCTTGTTTCAAACCTTTAAACCTCTTATTTTTCTTTTTTCCGACCTTCTTACTCAAAATCACAACATTCTTTACTTACTTTAATGCATCTAAATATAAGTTCTTTACATTTAGAAGTATTTTTTATGTTTATATTAAAATAAAATTCATTCAAAGACTTTCAAGTTTTAAGAATTTACCAACGAATATATATTTAGAATATCGAGTTAATTTTACTAAGGATTAAGCAAATACCTATTTTTTCAATGATTTAAAGAGGTTAAGGGTAACATAGTTTTTAATGTCCATGAGGCCATATGTCATATGAGATGAATATTATTTACTATATATAGGTATCCAACCATACTTTAGTTTTCAAAGTATGGTGTACAACCCTACCATGAAAGGATTGAAACCTTGGACCTCTATTTAAAATTCCAAAATCTCTATTATACTAAAGTAGTTTATATGGGATTGAAATAGGCCCCACCATTATTACACCATGACCACATAATGGTAGTACAAAAATTTAGAAATTATGCATGTATTGCTTGGTAAGATTTGAACTAGGGTCTCCTCCTTGAAAATTTATAAATATAATTGATTGAGCAAAACCAAAGGAATCGAAGCTCAAAATCTCTATAATTTTATTTTATTTATAATTATATTTTTGATAAATGAGGCCATAAGTTGTTACCTCTTTGGAGGATATGTTGTATCATATGTTTTTCATGCTTTGCTTTGTTGTTAGTTTGAGTAAGTTTAGGTCATAATTGAATTTACTTTATATGATCAACAAGTTGATTTCCCCTTTACTTCTCATTTAAATTAGCACATGTTGATTATTATTCCCTTTCTAAGATGAAATAAACATGAAAAAATAAACACTATATAATTCAAATGGAATTATTTTATAATATGGATGATTTTCCCCACTAAAGTAAATCTAAATTTAAGATTGCTACTTTAAACCTAAATATTTGGATGCTTGTGCTTGTGCCCTCCTTGTATATGAGCAATGACATTAGTAAAGCTTATCCACTTATTTAAAAAACTTGAGGATTTGGTCATATGCTCATAGGTTCCATAAAAAAAGATTAAGTTATAGTCTTAGACAAAAAAACATGACCCCATACCTCCAAAAAGGTATCTAAGAATTCATGACATAGTAGAAATTGATTTAAAATATGAATAACAAGAAAAAATTAAAGTATATTACAAAAATATATTTATTTTTAGAATCAAACTATAAAATTTTATTAAGAGCAATCCTTTGTTATCTCTCCAATCAAACATATACATTTTGGAAGGGTTTCTTTAATATTTAGATATATGAAAAACTAAACACTTTATTTGTATGCATTTTTCATAATTTTATCACTCAATTTTAAAATCTCATGTAAGGATACCTCTAGTACCGCCTATCTTTAGAATGCTTCCAAGAAAATCCAATAAAATAGTAAATTCAATTAGATGAGAATGACTATTGAAATGAGTCATTTTAAACATTTTTTTGAAAAAGTATTTATTTATGATAATTATTTATCCATTTATAAACCACCATCTTTGAATAAAATAGCTATTAGAATTTTATACCTCCCCTATTTTATTAATGCTAACCTAAGAACTTTGAACTACCTTCTTGTAATAATATTCTTAATCAATTTTGACAATCACATTTTATTTTATGGTTATGAAGAGTAATTTACTTCAAAACTCTAGTGTAATGTTAGCATTATCTTCGAAGAAGACCGGTTCATTTTAGGAGGTCCTAGCTAACTAAACCTAAATTTGAAGGGAAAAGGGAACATAAAAGAAGGGAATAAAGGTCATAGCTAGAAATCACAAGGATAAATTTGACCACATCAAGACACATGCATGATAAGTAGATGTCATCACAGAAAACACAAGCAAATTACCTAACAGATCAACCAACCTTACTCTTGTCTACCCATCATCACCCTTTGCTGCAAGCGAAATCCAGAACCAACGAATGAAACGTAGGAAATCTAGATAAGAGAATTATTGCATGCACATCCAACTAGCTTTAGAAAAAATAAACTTACAACATTCACACACACATATGCAAGATTCAATTTGGAGACCAAACAGTAAAATACTTGTATTTCATAACAACATAATATTTACATATGAATTGTAATGGCTAAAAATCTGCCCTTAAGAATGCCAAGCATTTTAGAATATATAGACCTTATAATGATGCTATATTGAATGCAATAGGTGGTGGATAAGATCATTGGGTGGCACTAGTAGGGATGACCATATTGTAGATCCCACTAAATATTTTGTAGACTACAATGAAGGGTGGCTACTATGAGTACACCAATCAAGCTATATGAATTTGGACTCTTGATCAATATTATTCCTCTGAGTAGCTCTATCAAATAATAAATTCTATTCATCTTCACATAAGGGCATTAATTGCATGAGGTGATGGATTGATGTTGACTATTTTATTGGTGCATGATTCAATCAATTACCATGCAATAGGGCACCAGACCTCTTTAATGCTAGTCTACTATCATATATCTTATTGAATGAGGATGCACACCTTTCTGTAGAGGTCTTCTATATATTTATGAAGATTCTATGGTGGTTGGGACTTTGAGATCCATCCTTTGCTTAATACCAACCCAATACTCTACCAGCTCTATATAGAGCAGATTTTTGGGCTTTCACCAAAGTTTCCATCTTGAGCGTAGCTTTGGGATTAGTCAAGAAATTTGACAGATCCTCAAACCTTTGTCAGGCTCTAAATTAGAATGATCCTCCACCCTATCTCTAGGGAAAAGCTTTAGGTTCTAACCCTGACCTGTCGCCATCTTGCTTATCCACCATATGCATAGGGAGTGCATTTGTGATCCCAATTCTCCTCCCAATCATCAGGGTAGGGCCTTGGGATCCATTTGGTATTTGCAAGTGCCCAATTCTCCACATGACTTACCACTTGGTCAATTTTCATATGTGCTTAATGTTTGTGAGGTTCCAAGCATCGATCCAAGGAGTAAGGCCCCATTTTTCTACCCTTTATCATTTTATCCTTATCTTGAAGGTGACCTTTTGGAATTGGCATTGCATCCTCAATGGCCCATATTTTTCCTCTTCTAAGCATCATATCATCACCTTCATTGCAAATTACTCCGACATCTCTTGACGCATTTGCAAAGTTTTTTTCTTGATTATGAACGTCCATTTCTTAAAGGAAAATCTCTCAAAATTTAGCCATTTCTAAGGGACATCATCTTCTATTAACTCAAAAAGATAGAGTGGGTGATAGAGTGTAAAATTTCACCCACAATACCCTATATCTCCTCATGACATTTGTCCTAGCCATCATTATACCCCCCCTTACCACATCTCACACAACTCACTGCACTTGCACCTACCCACGTGCCACCACTCCACTTAAGTGGGACACTCTAAGTGATAAACTTTGACTATCTAGGATAGGTGGTTGTCCAGTCCCTACCACTTGGTAGCCCTAGTTTGCCACCTAAATTTTCCTCCACAATCCTCAAAATCCTATAAAGGCATCATAATTGCATCACCCAAAAAGGGTTGGAGAATACATTGTTACACTGCCAGAATTAACAACAAGAGGACACTAACAATCTCAAATTTGGAGTTCTTGAGACCCTTGATCGATCCTCAATACTTTTGTAGCTTAGAGATAAATATATGAGTGCATTTACACATAACCAAATGCGGATCTATGTTTGCAAAAACACAGATCTACATTTGCACAAACGTAGGCCTACATTTAGCCAACTCTAAACATGACCCCACATTTGCTCATAAATAATTTTGATTATTGATGGATATAGATCAATCAAGTAAACAACAAGGTACTTTTAGTTTCATTGTTTTTTCTATTTTTCTATGCATCATTTCATATTCTGCAACTATTTATGTTAGGGTTTGTTTTTGTAGAATTCTTTCAAATACATCGAGCAGGTGCTACTAACCCTCCTTTTTCTTTGCATCACTACATGTGTAGGTTACAGGTCTTTGGAGAGTTGTTGAAGCAAAAAGGATGGCCCAATAGGGATATTTGAAGCCTATCCATTCTAATGATTGTACCAGAGAAGACCCTTTGACACCCTTATTCTTTAATGAATGCAAAAGGGGTTTTTCCTTCTTTTACCCATTGTAATCACATAAAGCAAGCATTTGTATTGTAGTCAAACCCTTGCACACCCTGGGTAAAATTATTGTAAAATGAGACTAAGGATCCGTTGTGTCTTAATACGAGAAAATACAAATTTCATTTTTATGCATTTGCTTGTCTTTTTATTTGCATTCATTAAATATAAAAATATAAATATATTATTAGATTTAAAGATATTTTTTAATTAATTATATATTATTAAAATGTAAATATGTTTAATCTATAATCTTAAAGAAAAAAAACTAATCATTTTATTTTAAATGTATTAAATAACCATTAATCATATATTCAATAAAAATCAATGGCTAAAATTCATTCAATGCTCCTCCAACATTATGTGAAAGAAAGCCGTTTACATAAAAAAAATAACTAAGAAAATTAACAAAATCTATAACAAAAAAATTCTATGGAGTTTGAGTTTATAAGAAACTAAAAATTTCAAATTATACAGTTTCAATTGCAATGCAATAAAAAGAGCATACCATGTGAACAAAAAGTGTCCACGTTAATTTAGAAGTACATGAAGCTTATGAAGTTTTTTTTTTTTTTGCCAACAGAGACCACCACTTTCTTATCAAGGATTGTCAGTTCACTTGTTTGGACCAAGTATCTCTTGCAATAAGAGGCTGAGGCTAGCCCATATCCCACGGCGGCGGGTGAATTCGATTAAAAAAAAATAAGGAAATAATAATTGAAATTAAAATCCAAGCAAGATGAGTCCAAACTTTTGGATTCCGATCATATCAATCAGCGTGCTCAATCAGAAAAACTTGAAGTAAGGACATTGATGATGTAAAGGCTTCCCTCATATGTCTCCCCCAATAAACCTATTCTCCATATACGATACCATTCATGCCAACTTGCTTCAATGGATCATATGACCGTCATATGTACTATGGAAATATATTGGGCATATACTTCTCTTTCAAACTCCATGGGATTTTTGAGCTATAGCAAGAAGTAGACAACTGAAGCAAAGTGATTGCAGAAGTAGTGGTTCACACAGCATTGGAGGTACATGTAAACATATATTCTGAAAGAGGCTGGTCTGGACTTTAATTTGCCCTATATAGGTTCCGTCTTATTCATTCGAAAAATCTGGATAACAGTATCTTAAAAGGCATCCTCGAAACTTCTGACAAGTCGGCAGCCGCAACAATAATTGATAAGAACTATTAGCAGCTGAAAGGGATACCTGGTTGACAAGAATCTTTAGTTGAAGAATGACCGTGGAACATATAGAATCCAACTCAATTAAACTCTAGTGGTCTCAAGTTGTCTCAAGTTTCAACGGCAAAAGAAAAAATCATTTGCCACGTAATGGGTCCCCTTAAGTAGTATATAACCAATCCGCATGAAACAATCATGCATGCTTTTTTTGGATATAGATTTACTTCCATGGATCTAGTATGTGAAATTTCTATTTTTAGGAAGAGATTACATCCTTTAGTACAAGCAACATTAGTAGACTTTTAAAGTAGATTAAAATAGCCAAAAATGAAAATAGGAAGATTGGGTTGTAATTTTAAATAGAAATAGATAAGATATTGGCAAGATATATATAATTAGTAACAAGAATTTTAAATAAAGTAATCTAAATGTAAATAAAATATGTATCTAAAATAAAATTAGAATATGAGACAATGTGTTTATTTTAAAAAATATATATATTTGATTTGAAGTTAAATTTAATATCTCTGCTTTTTAAGCTTGAATTTTTTATGATATATTTGATAATTATTTTTTATAATAAATTTCATAGTTAATGGACCATTACGATGAATTCAACATAAGTATAGAAACATAGAAAAGTAATATTAAATAGTCAGAGAAGATAAAAGAGTAAGACACAACTTATAATATCAATATTAGAAAAATATATTAATAGTCCTATTAATCCACTTACTATTATTTATATATCATGTTAGAATAGAGTTTCAAAGTGGCTTTAAGGGGTTTGTACGTAAAAGTAAACAAAGGAAATATTAATTTATTTTGATATAAAACATTCCTTCATCAATAGATGCAAACTACTATTGATAAATTATTCTTAAAATAGACTAAGTGAGCTCCATGTATACCCACTTTGTGTTTGGGTCACTTCAATCTAAGCATTGATGGATTAAAGGTGCCAACCTCAAGCTAACAAACACTCAGCATCAATCAGTCTACTACCTCCACCCTCCAAAAAAATTAGTACTTTTGGTTGAGCTTTGTATATTGTATACAAAGTTTATGTTAAGTTCTATAACTTGAATGACTCAAATTTTAAAATTAGACACCCATATTTCTATTCCCTTGCTTTTACGATTTTATTTGTTAGGAATTATATATAGATACTTACCTCTTGTTGTTTTTTATAGTTAAATAGCTATAAGATATTAAGTTTCTATCATGAATTTTCAATCAATCATTTTTCTATATTTAGTACGGTCTTTTTGTCTTGATTTTTAACTTTTTATTTTTTAATATATGATGAATTTGAAGATCTTATAGTTCATGCCTCTTTTCTAAAGTTTTTTTTTATTTCTATAATATTTATTTTCATGTTGAAAATAAGAAATAAAATTCATCCTTTCTCTTTTAACTATTATCTTTATTGGTATTCATTCTTGTTTCAATCCTTTAACCTTTTTTTTTTTTTTTTTCTAAGCTTACTCAAAACCACATTACTTTAATGCATCTACATATAATTATTTTACATTTGGAAGTAATTTTCATGGTCATATTAAAATAAAATTCATTTAAATAATTTCAAGTTTTAAGCATTTACTAAGGAATATGTATTTAGAATATCGAGTCAATTTTACTATGGAATAAGCTTTTTAATGATTCAAAGAGGGTTAAGGGTAACAAGTTTTTAACTTCCATGAGGCCATAGGTCATATGAGATAGATATTATTTATTACATATATAGTTATCCAACCATACTTTAGTTTCTAAAGCATGGTGTACAACCCTACCATGCAAGGATTCAAATCTTGGACATCTATTTGAAATTCCAAAGTCTCTATCATTATGCTACTCAAACTATATAAAGTAGTTTATATGGGATTGTAACAGCCCCCACCAGTATTACACCATGACCACATAATGGTAGTACACTAATTTAGAAATTATGCATGTACTGCTTGGCAAGATTGGAACTTGGGTCTCCTCCAAGATTCGAACTTGGATCTCCTCCTTGAAAATTTAGAAATATAATTGATTGATCAAAGCCAAAGGAATTAGAGCTCAAAATATCTATAATTATATTTTATTTATAATTTTACTTTTGATAAATGAAGCCATAAATTGTCACCTTCTTGGAGGATATGTTGTCTCGTGTGCTTTTCATGTTTTGCTTTATTTTACTTTGAGTAAGTTTAGGTCACAATTGAATTTACTTGTACACCTATTTTATATGATCAACAAGTCAATTTTCTCTTTACTTTTCATTTAAAGTAGCACAAGTTGATTATTATTCCATTTCTAATATGAAATAAATATGAAAAAATTAACACTATATCATTCATATGGAATTATTTTGTAATATGGATGATTTTTCCCACTAAAGTAAAGCTAAATGTAAGATTGATATTTTAAACCTAAACATTGTGGATGCTTGTGCATGTGCCTTCCTTGTAGATGAACAATGACTTTAGTAAAGCTTATCCATTTATTTAACAAACTTGAGGATTTGGTCATATGCTCATATGTTCCATAAAAAAGATCAATTTATAGTCTTAGACCAAAAAACATGACCCCATGCCTCCAAATAGGTATCTAAGAATTCATAGCATATTAGAAATTGATTTAAAATATGAATAACAAGAACATATTTATTTTTAGAATCAAACTATAAAATTTTATCAAAAGCAATCCTTTGTTATCTCTCCAATCAAACATATCAATTTTGGAAGGGCCTCTTTAATATTTAGAGATATAAAAAACTAAGCACTTTCTTTGTATGCATTTTCATAATTTTATCACTTAATTTTAAAATCTCATGGAAGGATCTAGTACTGCCTATCTTTAGAATGCTTCCAAGCAAATTAAATCAAATAGTAAATTCAATTAGATGAGAATGACTATTGAAATGAGTCCTTTTAAACATTTTAAAAAGTTAAGTATTTGTTTATGATAATTATTTATCTATTTATAAATCAACATCTTTGAATAAAATAGCTATTAGAATTTTATACCTCCTCTATTTGAATGCTAACCTAATAACTTTGAACTAGCTTCTTGTAATATTGTTCTTAATCAATTTTAACAATAACCTTTTATTTGATATTTTTGAAGAGTAATTTTCTCCAAAAATCTAGTTTATTGTTAGCATTATTGTAAAATAGACATAAGCCATTGATATTGGAAATCTATCAATGATAATCCTTCTAAAAACTTTTTTGTAATGATACAAATATATTGGATCTTATTGGAAGTTGAGGTCATCTTAGGATAATATTTTATCACTATATACTAGAGTATCACTTCCATTATATGGACCTTTATGGACCCAAAAACTATTTTCTACTACTATAAATAGCCTCTTAATAATCTTGAAGACCCAACATATTATTGTTTTTAGGAAATGTTAGTCTTCCCTCATCTAGTCTACCTCTTGTAAGATGAAGAATTAATTCTAATAAATTACCTTAAGCATATGAGGAAACCTATAATAGAAGTAATAAATTGATGAATTCTATTGAGAGACTAAAATTTTCTCTTACCTTGCATCCAAGTACAAATTTTTGTGATGTTATTCTATAGAAGCCATAAAACTATGAATGCATATGACTAGATAGAGTACAACAAAGTATTTGTCAAATTTACTATAGTGTAAAATATTAGTGTAGATATTGATCTAGAAATAAATGTTTTAATTTACTTTTATATGTTATAGGTAATAGAAAATAAAAAATATTTAGACTAGGTACATTCCAAAAATAGATACTTAATAGATTCAAGTCTTCCATAGATAAGACCGATATTATTGACATTACACTTTGCAATAGCTTTTCCTAGGGATAAATTCTATAATATTGATAACCATGTAAAACAAAATTAGCTATATGATATGGATGTGGGTATTGTGCATGTTATCTCTATAGGTAAATGTTTATCTTAATTTGGGGATGATACTTTGAACCTACAATAATTATATATATAATGGAAATAATATGGTAAAGTCTTATCTCTTAAAGGTTTGCAATAATTGCCTTCCAAATTTGACAAATCCCATCAAATGGAAAAAATAGTAACAAGTATAGCAAGAGTATCCTCATTAGTATTTATTGAAAAAAATTCACAGCCTCTAATAAGTCAATTGCTAATCTCTCTTTCAAAATGTAATATCCACTTGATAAATATGCTCAAGTCTTTAAGGATATTAAGGGCCTTCCTCCCTATTGGGAACATGATCATGTTATTCATATTATTCTAAGAATTTAGCCATCTATTATTTATCCTTCTCTTTATCCTAGATTTCCAATCCTTAGAAGATAAAAATTGAGAATCTAGTAAATATATATTGGATAAAGGTCTTATCCATATCATTACTAGTTCCTATCCATCCCTAATAATTGTGGTTAAGTGAAATGATTATTCTTTGTGGATGTGGCAATACTTTTTATGACTTAATAATATATAATTATGAAATACAAGTTACCTATTCCTATTATTGATGATTTATACGATGAATTTTATGGTGCAAATTTTTGTTACTAAGTTAGACATGTGTTCTAGGATATGTCAAATTAGGATTTGAGAGGAGGATATTCCCAAAATTATATTTCATACTCATGAGGATCATTATGAGTTTTTGATAATGCATTTTGGTATTATAAATGCCCCACTTTTTAGAATTTAATGAATTATATTTTCCACCCTCTTATTTATAGTTTTGGACTTTTTTACATCCTATCCTATAATAAGTATTGGGAATACCATTAACATAATATTAAAAATGTGTTCCAAATTTTAAATTGGGAATAATTATATGTCAAATAATTTAAATATATTATTTTGTGTGTCTATAGTTGGGCATATTTGTCATATAATGTCTAATTAACATGTCAAGGTAGAACCTAAAAAAGTAAAGGTCATATAATATTGCCATGTGCCTAAATCCCTTAAGAATTTTAGGTTTTTTTGGCATCATTAGATATTATAAGAAATTTGTAAATAATTGTGTGAATATTGTAGAGCCTCTAAAAACTCTCATTGAGAAAGATGTTTTTTTTTTGGTTTTATAAGGATATAATATCTTTCAATGCCTTAAAGAAATATATGTGCAACACGAATATTAACAAGCCTTTCTCATTGAATGTGATGCTTTTGGAAAGGGTGTTGATGTTGTCTTTATGCAAGAAGGTAATCCCTTGGATTTTAAAATAAAATAGCTCTCTAGAAGGGGTTTGAGGTGTAGACCAATTGGTTTAGCAAAACCCCATGAAGGGGACATATGTCAAAGGTTCAAATCTTGGGTCTTGTCGGACTAAGTATTTGTTCGTATTCTAATGTGCTCCCAACAACGTAAAAGTTTCAATATGAATGAGGCTTAGTGGTTATAGGGGAGAACTGCATGGATTTCTATGGTGGCTATTGATTCCACTAAGTAAATAAAAAATAACTCATTTTACTTATGCGAACGATATGGCATCCATATTGCACATGGTGGACAAATGAAAGTCTTACCTTCTAGGTCAACATTTTATTATCAATACTAATCATAGTAGTATTAAACACTTCTTGAAAAAATGTATCTTGTCTAGAATAAAACAAATTATTGATCAAGATTTTGGGTTATGAATTTATGATTGAATATAAAAAGAATTATGAGAACATGGTCATGGATGAACTTTCTCACAAGCATGAAAATTTTGTAGTTATATCTAGGCCATATTTAGACCCTTTTAACTTTGGATCACCCAACTATGAGATGCTTTTCATTCAAATCCTAAAAATATTTGTTATGATATTGAGGTTAGTAACCTAGATATTCCATTCTTCTCTTGGTTTAACAAGATTTTAAGGAAGGATACTATTTATTTCATTCAGTCTTTGTTGTTCAAGAACAATATTCTTCATACATTCTAGTTTGGAAATAATTTTCTACTTAAATGTTATAAGTGGCTTGAATAGTCCTTTTTAGAAATAAGTAAAGGTTCATTCCAAATAATTTATGGCTGAATAAAATGTGCTAGAGGAATAAGCACAAAATAATTAAGTGTCTATGTTTATTAAGGGCCCTTGATATTCTGGAACACTAGTGGGAACATATCTTCAAGGGCTTCATTAAGAGCATTTTTAAGTTAAAGCGTAAAATTATGATTTTAATGAAAATAAATATACTTTCTAAGTATCTCCATTTGTATGATTTGTGGTATTAATTCAACACTTGTAAGATGGCTAAGATACTCAATTTTATTTTCTAACTACAAGGCATACCCAAGTCTATCATTTGATATTATGATCATATTCTCACTAGATAATTTTGAAAGGATTTTTTTAATTTCAATGATAGTAAGCTTAATATGTTCTTATTTAGACAACTAAACAAAATTTGTGAGCAAGTACCTAAATATTTATTTAACATGAATTTCCCAAGATAAATAGTACTAGTGGCTTAAGTGGATCTCACTAGCAGAATGGTGGTACAATAGTTCTTATCATATTTTCACTAAAAAATTATATGTAAAGAAGCCTCCATCCTTGGAAAATACCTTCTAGGTTTTTCCCATGTGTTTCAAGTGGATGATTTCCTCTAAAAGTGTCAAATTTTGCTCTACATCCTCGAGCACAATAGTTTTTAGATCTAGAATCATATGAAGTAGTAACAAGATTTTCACCACTTTTTAGAACATCATCAGGTTGGTGAAATGGTATTTTAGATCAATTCATATAGCTAATATTTCTCTAAAGAAAAAAAACATCCAAACCTTACACCCAAAGTTAATGATCCATACAAGGTACTTTGTCAAATAGAGGATATGGCATATCAATTCAACATTCTCCTACCTTTAACATATACCCTATATTTCATTTTTTTTTTTTTTAGCCATGTATTTGGATAGAATATACAACATTAGAGGTTTTGAAGTTGGATGAATAAGGATGTGTTGACCTAAAAAAAAAAATAGTGTTATAGTCATAGGATCATGTATTTGTAAAAGAACACTAATAATTAACTTTATAGGTTGTGTATATTATTGTATTCCTACATATAGAATAGTGGTGGAATAAATTTTCTAGTCCTTGAGTAGGACAATAACAAGCCATGTTGGTCGATGGTTTTAGTTCCCTTTCTTTATCCATTTGTTATATTTACCATTTCTCATGGTTGTTTCCCTTATTGCCTTTTCTAAAACCTTAAAATAATAATAGAGTCATAGTTAAGGGACATGTTTACACCCATACCCCATAGTAAATGTACTAAAATTAAAGGTACCAAAATAACCTTTTTTAAAGAGTACTGTAAGTGGTTTCCCTCAGTTCCCAGGGGACTTCTGGTGGCATTGTTGTCTTTGGGACCCAAAAGATGTAGTTATTCACCATATGGTTGGTATTTGGGGTCTTCTAGCTATCGCTATTCAAAGTAGACATTCCAACCAAATTATGCTCTGCATTACTATTTATGCTTTGACTACTTTGGAGGAAAAAAGAAGATATTGAAAGGATATAACTTATATTATCTCTCATTTTCCTGAAGCTTGGATCTTGATCATAGGAGATTTCAATATCATCCTCTCTCTAGATGACAAAATGGGGGGAAATAGAAATTTATACAAAAGCACTGACCTCATGAGCAAATATATTGTAAACCTTCATCTTGTGGACATCCAACCAGATAATGGCCTCATGACTTGGTCTAAAATAAGGCAAGGCCTAGCTTGTATAATGTAGATATTGGATAGGTTTTTGATCTCTTAAAATTTCTTAATTGATGGTCACATTACTAAAGTGAAGACTCTTAACAATGTTGGTTCAGATCAATGGTCAGTGATGGTGGAAATGTGGAAAACCAATGTGAGTTTATCTCCTTTTCATTTTCAATTAATGTGGCTCAGAGACATTTCCTTTAGACCTTGTGTGCAACAATGGTGGATGGAAGGTAAGCCTAGGTATGGGAATACGATTTTATGTTTTGCCAAAATACTGCAATACATTAAATCCAAAATCAACACTTGGAAATAGAAGGAGTTTGGGGATGTTCATAAAAAAAACATGAAGTTATTGCTCAACTTGAAAATTTGAATAATAAAATTTGTTTAGATGGCCTCACAGAGAGTGGAAGTGTAGATGAAATTAATCTCACAACTCAGTTAGAGGAATGGGAAAAAAAAGAAGAACTCTTATGGAAGCAAAAAATTATAATTCAACGACTCAAAGAAGGAGATTGAAATACAAATTTCTTCCACAAATCTCTTCTAGCTCGAAGATCTCACAACTTTATTTCTTACCTAAAATCATATTTTGGATATGTTGTCTACACTTGATATGGCATGAAATCTATTGTTTTCGATTACTTTTCCAAAAAAATTGCTGCTACTCCTATTGACTTGGCTTCTCAATAAAATGTTCTTCAAGCAATCCCTTATCTTATAACTTCTGAGGAGAACTCTATTTTTACTACTCTTGTTACTATCAATGAGCTTCAATGGGTAGTTTTTAAAATGCAAAATGGGTAAACCCCATGTCCTAATGGTTTTCCCATTGATTTCTACCAAGAGTTCTGGGATATCCTTCATGTTGATTTATTAGAGATGGTGGAAGAAGCCAGGAAAGCCAAAGAAATTTTGAAGGTTATCAATAAAACTTATATTACCCTTGTTCCAAAATATTAAGAGTTTGATCATATCTCAACTTTTAGACCTATTGCTTTATGTAATGTTCTTCTCAAAATCATTACTAAGATCATGGTAGAAAGGTTGAAGCCTATTTTGCATAAGATTATTTTTCCTGAACAAGGGGGTTATGTGGAAGGGCATCAAATAGTAGATGAGATAGTTCTTGCTCAAGAAGCCATCCATTCCATGGATATGCAAAAATATCCTTCCATGTTCATTCGGTTAGACTTATCCAAAGCTTATGACAGAGTGGATTGGCACTTCCTTATCAAAGTTTTGAGGTAATTTGGTTTCTCTCAGGATTGGATGGATTGGATTATGGGATGTATCTCATTAGTTTCCTACTTAGTTCTTATCAATGGCAGGACTTCTTAGTTTTTCCCAACTTCTAGAGATATTAAGCAAGGTGACCCTCTATCCCCTTATTTATTCATCATTCTTGTTGAATTCTTGGGGACTATAACCAAGAAGAGAGAAAACAAAATCCTTGAGGGAGTTACCATTGCTCATGGAGCTAGACCTATCTCTCATCTTCAATTTTTTGATGACTCCACTCTTTTAGGTAAAGCTACAATTAAGAAATATTCTAATATTAAGAAAATTATTAGCTTTTTTCTAAGGATACTAGGCAATTAATCAATGAAGACAAATCTAAAGTCAATTTCTTTCATTGCTCTACCACAAAGGAATCCATGGTCTTGGATAAATTAATATATAAGAAGACCTCCCTTTCGATCACTTATTTAGGTATTCCCATCAATATTCAAAGGTAAAAAAAAATATTGGAATTGGTTGTTGGATAAAATCAAGAAGAAAATTTGAAAGTGGACCAACAGGTGGATTTATTCTAGGGGTAGAATAACCTTTGTAAAATCAGTCCTTCAATCTATTATTTTTTATGTTTCTTTTGTGTTGAGTATCCCAAAGGTTGTTCTTCATGAACTGGATCAAATCAATCATCAATTACTCTGGAGTGGTACTAAGGAGAAAATAAAATGGGCCTTGGTGAAATGGGACACTTTATGTCTTCCTAAGAATTAAGGGGGGTTAGTATTATGATCTTATATTAATAACATTATATTGGAGGATTTTGCATAACCCCAATGCTCTTTGGGCCAATAATCTCCATGCTAAATATACTGAGAACAAAAATCTTGAAGACCTTGTTCACTATCAATTACCTACCAAAGGTTCTCCTATTTTAGCATTTCTTAAGACTAGTGAGGATTTCATAAAGAAAAATTTATTTTGGATCATTCATAATGGTCAACAGGTAATTTTTTGGACTGATTCGTGGAATGGTCAGAAGCCTTGATAACTCAATTTCCCAATTGGAGGCCCTGGACGAAGGAGCTTCACCAAGCTAACTAGATAAAAGTGGCTAATTACTATCGATGCCATATTTGTAATTCAAAGGTTGGTATATATTGGATCCCTATTGAGTATTGGCCTATTCAAATACCATAAAGGCAAATACAAGCTATCCAAGGCATCCTTCATAGGAGATCTCTCTCTTGGTCCTATGAAAATTATTTTTTTGGATGGAACAACACTACTAAGGGTGAGTATTCAGTTACTCAAGGTTATTTGACCTTATGCCATAATAATCCCAACCAATCATGTGACATATTTTCTTAGTTGTGGGCTTAAAATCTCTAGCCTAAGATGAGGTTCTTTACTTGGCTTTTATTGCATACTCTCAGCCATATTTTTATTGATTGTACTTTATCCTCTGAGCTATGGAGGAGAATGGCCACTTTACTTGGCTTATAATGGTCCATTTTTTTTTACTTTTGAACAACTTTGGAGGGATTGACCTAAACAAGAGGGTGTTGATCATTTTATTAGGTAGTTAGTTTGGATGGGTTCTACCATTCTACTTTGGAATATTTGGAATGAAAGGAAAAACAAAATTTTTAATCAAGATAGGAAGGATATTCACTATATTTGGCAAAATACCATTGCCAACTTATTTGAATCAATCCAACAACTCCTTAATCACCCCCAAAACTCCCACAAAAGATGGAATCAAGTGATGCAAAGATTTAAGATTAAATATTCTAAGGGCAACCAACTTAAATGGAATGTGAGTAATTGAAATATGGATAGGAAAAGAAATTGGCAACCTCCTCCTAAGGATTTTGGAAAAGTCAATACTGATGGAGCCTCTAGAGGGAACCCTGGAAAACCTAATACGGGAGGAATTGGTAGAATTCCATATGGCTCCCTAGTTTTTACTTCTGCTGAGAATTTAGGTATTCTTTTCAATAATATTACTAAGGGGTATGGTATCCTCAAAGGCCTTCAAGAGGCTACTAAGGTTGGATGGGAAAAGGTGCTAGTTGAGTCTAAATCTCAACTCATGATTAATATTTTGAAAACTCCTTCTAATAATCATAAGGTTGACTAGAGAATAAAAAGAATTATTGAGAAGATTCAATTAATCTAGAGGGAATTTTTAAAAGTTGATTATAATCATGTGGTCAGAGATCAAAACAAGAGTGTTGATGCTTTAGCTAATTGGGCTTTGAACAAAGGTGATCTTACTTGCTATGGCCACCCTCCTAGATGGTGGGCTTTGCAAATAAGGGAAGCTCTTATTTCTATCATTTCTTTGTATGGCTCTAGTTCTGGAGGTACCTAGTTTCTTCTTGCTTTATTTTTGCTTCTCTTTGTTTCGGTCAGGGTATTTTAGTTCCCTAGCTCAAAATATTTTTTTTTTTGTTTCCTCTATTGATTCTTGCCTTAAAAGTATTTTGGTGTAGAAAGGTCATTGTTGTGTTTAATTTTTTTCTTTTTTGTTTTTTGTTTTTTGAGGTGTGTGTTTTTTTTCTCAAACTAATAGTTGTAATTTTATGGCTCCAAAAGAATTTTAATTCAATCACCAACCTAAAAATAGAAGTTATTCTTTTCATTCACTATAAATACCCATTTCATATCCTTATTTACATATCATGCATTCATTTATCAATAATTATTATTACTAACCTTATTAATAATTATTTCATATCCTAAGCATTTTTCCCATGTTGCTTGCATAACACATGACCTTCTTATTCTCTTAGTCTATATTATTTTTAAAAGTACAAGCAAATAGATCAACTACTAGTTTGCTACCTTTCATAGAGGACAAGATGCTCTACTACGATTACCAATCAAATATTAAGAGCTATAACTTGAGGACTAGTTTTTGAGGTAAGCATTGAATACTATACATAAATTTCAAGTGTGATGCACCTTTTATTAATGTGAAGATATAACAAGCAAGATAGAATGGAAGTGAGTTCTTTAATATAATTATTTTTTGAATGGTATGGTGCTTGATATCCTAGGTGTCAAGTCATTTATTCTACCACATTAGGACTTACCCTAGCTTTTTTTGTGTGGATGATGTTAGTGTAGTATGTTCTCAAATGCTCTCTTTTAAATCTTTTCTTAGATCAAGATAATTTAGCTCTAGTTGTATAATTATTGCTTTACTATCTTTCTCTGGTTATTTTATGTATATCTTGTACTAATTCATGTAATTTTATGTAATATTCTCTTTTTTCCATAAACATTTTGGTGAATATAATGTGAAACCTACATTCTAAGGCTTTTGTTTTCCATTTTTATTTGCTAGAGTAATTGGGTTAGTTATCATAGGTTTTTTATCATCTACTAATTTAAGTTAAAAGTTAAATAATCCTTTTGTATATTTCTTATTTCTCCTAGGGATGCTTTGAAAATATGTTTTGGTTTTGATATGAGATTTTTTTGGTAATTTTCTTACTAGAGGATAAAATCTTTGTCAAAAATGTAGTTACCCTTGACTAAGCTTTTTGTATGCCATTATGGATCCTCTTGATTTTTCCAAGAGCTTCAAATTGACTAATAAATCTAAGAAGAAGAAAATTCGAGAATTCCTAGAAGTAGAAGTAGAATTTCACTCAATCCATTGCTCATTATAATTAAAATGCCCATCCTATAGATATTATTCATGACTATTAACTCTAAATGAGGAGTAAGAGGCTCCTGTGGAGGATGAGGATGAGCTGGATCCTGAGGAGAGAGATTCTCCTCTAAGAGCACAACTACATGAGATTGAGGTCAAGCTTCAGTCGACCAAGATTTAGGTACAACAACAAGATGCTACCATAGCCCAGTGAGATGTTACTATAGAGTAGCTCACACTGTAGATCCAAGATTTGTAGGCCACTATCGGGGGTAGTGTTGCTAGGATACATTTTGTTGTTCCTCCTTCTACACTATATGATGATATCAGGGGGCAAATCCTGGGGCAAACATAGGGGGAGAGGTTCTATGCCTACAGTCAGTACTTGATGAATATGAGGAGCAGATCTAGGTGTATGTCTCCCATATAGCCTCTCTCAAGATGTAGATTAGGAGGTATGGGGTTGTCCTTAGGGAGGTACCAGGTGTAGGTGGCTCACAGGTCAACAGGCGCTCCACCTCTAGGTAGGCTTCCATCTATCCTAGTCGAAGGACTCAGACTCACATAAAGAGACCAGCAAGGTCACATCACTCCACATGTGACACGACCATAGGGGAAGGTGATTTTTGGGGTGTGGGCCCTGTGTTTGATTGATGATGCACTTGGATTTCCTTTTTTTTGGGTATACCTGACCTATATGACTTGTAGCCTATGGATGATTTTTTATATTCATGCACTTTGAGATACACATTCTGAGACATATTTTGAGACACATATTTATATTATACTTTGTATTTATGCTTCATTATGTGTGTCATTTATTTTTTATATTTTTGTTTTATTTATGCGATGTCATGATGGCATTATGATGGGTTGATATATATGTGTTAGATGATAAATGATATTTTATGATGATATGGATTTGATATGGATGCTTATGTATGTGTTTATGTAGATGCTTTCATGATTTGATTATTGTGACATGATGTGATGTATCTTGAGTTGATTTGATGATGTATTTATGATTCTATGTATGGATGAATGCAATGATGTAAATGGATGATTTATGAACTATGTATTTATGGATGTAATATTTTTGTTAGATACATTTTTTATTTTGATTTAATAGTATGCATCTAAATAATGCTATGATATGGTGAACGCAATATGTAATCTAATGTAAATGAAATTGTATGTTTTAATCACTTAAAACATAATGGATGCATATGCCATGAGTTTGACAATTTAACAAGTGATACCACAAAAAGTATAAAAACCATGAATATTAAATAATCATTCTAATAATTAGAATTAATTATTTAAATCATCCATATGTGTAATGTAATGGTGTGGAATATATGTATTTTATGGATAAGCTTCTATAATTTAAGATATGTAAAATAGTTAGTGGTCGTTTAGACATCATTTTTGACATATATTCGGTATCTAGTTTAATATTATTTTATTAATTCTCCCTAATTTACATAAGCTTATAAATAAAGTTGATGATGTGATTGATGATATTATTTTTTGCTATGTTAGAAATTTATTTGTGGGTTTTTCCTAAGACTTCAAACACTCTAGTTACCCTAATATAGATAGATATTCTCATTTTGAGAAAAATACCCAAATATAGACTTTAATGGACATTATAGGTCTATTGTAGGGTCTCAAAAGGACTTGAAAATGTCTTTGTTGGGTAGTGAAATGAGTATTTTAGCTAGACTATGATCATAACTTAATATAGAAATCATGATAAAATAATCATGAATGAAAATAATAAATGTGAAACATATCTCTTATAGATCCCATGCCCATTTTGAGCCTCATGTTGAAAATTGTGTTACGTATATGACAACCCTTAGGGGATATTATTCTATTAGCTAGACAATCATATGTATGATACTAAGAAGTAAATGGAGGCATCTAGGATATAAATAGCCATGACCATTATCATCCAATATTTGATATTAATATATACCCTATAGTACAATTTGGTATCTATCCTTGAATATTAAACCCTAATGCTGCTCCTCCTTTACCTCCCCCAACTAAGCTTGAGATACCTCTACTAGAATCAATTGATTAGGTGGATCTATTGGTATCAATTGATACTACTTTGATAGACTATTAAATCCAATATCTACCCCCTAATATGGAAGATATAGACTTGTATGGATAAGTTTCTAACTCTTCTATGTTGAGATAAATAAAGTTTAAACATATTGTTGGGGGTAAAAAATGAGCCCTTATGCTCCCTAGGCTTTGTGACCTCCCATGGTTGTGGTTTTAGCTCCTCCTATAGGTGCATCCAATTCCCTACACCTCATGTAGAGGGAACCAATCCTAAGAAGTATATGGAAGCATGATATATGGCTTCACCAAATGACCTTTGGGATTCTTATCAAGGTCGATTTCTTGTTAATATGTAGTCTTTTGGAATTCATATTCCTTATGCTATGCTAGTATAATCTAATGGATCCTTTAAAGGAAAAGAGAATAAAGAAAAAATAGGAAATGACACAAAAATTAAATTTCTTAAAATAAAACCTAACTAACCGACCTATGGGTGCTAATGTACCAAATTAAGCAATTTTCATCTTACAACATAGTGGGATGAATAAACACATGAACCAGAAAATATAATGATATTGAACATCTATTTGACCATATACATATGTAATATATTATACATAACCATAAGAGGCTCACTAGCCTATACATGCAGTTGGCTCAAGGCTTGATTCTAGACTGAGGGACCAAATAGAAAATGGAGTGAGAAGATGTCATACATAAAATTCTTGACACAATAAAAAATGCAACTCCCTTTTTTATCTAAGATAACTACTATTAATTATATTTGCATGTAAAGTTTAAAATTCAAAATTTTTCTACAAAATGGGTATGGGAAGGATCATCGACGTTAGATTTAGTTGTAGGATCAAGAAAACTATGTTACATTAATTTCTAGAGAGTCTAGAGCTGAGTGGGGTTAATTCACCATAAATTCCTCTATGGGTGGTATTGTCCTCTCTTCATAGAGGTTATTTAAAGTGCCCACCTTCCTTCATGGAGGAACGAGCCTAGGTGTTAGATTTTGTTAACGATGTTACTCCAATGACCATGGCCTAATGTTTCCTTATCTCCCAACCCTTCTTAAAGATCTACATTTTCTTTGCATTAGCCTATCATATCCCATTAAATGTTTGGATATGGAACTCCCCCTTCGATGATCCAGTCACTCTGGTAATTCTTGCCATTTTCTTTTGGTTAGTCCTTAGTCTAGTTATCATTGTCCTTGATGTTTCCTATTTCCCTTGATGGTCTATTATTTTGATAATGCCTTCACATAGGATTACATTGATCCTCATTTTATGGGCACACTAGTATTTTTCCAAGCTCTTATTACCTCTTCCACCTCTAAGCCTCCAAGGGATATTGATAAAGGTTAGAAAGGTACATTGGCTTTATCAATTCCTTACTTGACTCTTTTGATATCCCTTATTCTTTCCCTCCAAGGCCTTTGGGTTCATTTTGATGGGTATGTTGCTCATGCCCTTGATAAATCATCCTCAGGTATATGAAGTGTTGCAACCCAATTGCCAAAGGAGATAGCTTGGTCTTAGGGACCTTCTATTGGTTATATAGGTGGGTTGTAGTGGAATATATTTCCAGATATCTCATCATCAAGGGAACCCTTTTAATCACCACTGAGAAGTCTTGAGGATTCCTATTGATGATAGAATGAGGTTTAATCACCACCAGGAAGGTTGAAATATCCTGACTCAAGTGGATAATTTTATCTTAAGTTGGGTGATATTTGAGCATGCTATCAGTATTTTGCTCAGATCATCATTTGTAGGTGTTCTCTTTGAATAAGTTACTTTGTATGTATATGGAGTTTTAGGGACCTTCATCTAACTAGTTTAGGCATAATTTCTTTCTTTTTTTTCTTATAAGATAGGAATCTATCCTACTATAGTGAAAACTTCACTACACATACATTGATAAGTTCACTACTTATTACAAATATTATTTGCAAAATGAAAATGCTTTATTAAAATTAAGAACTAGGACTTTATAAAAAAAATATCTTGATTGGTTTTCATATTGACCTAAATACCTCATTGACTTTCTAGATATTATTTTCAATAATTTAAAATAAAAATTTTATGATGACATGATTGTGATGGAAGCAATGGATATTTTCTTGAATGCTAAACAAATATTGTATTAAAATGTAACTAATTTTCATATGTGATAAAATTTTAAAATTTTATGCTAATATAAACTTAACCAAAGATAGATCAAAAAAAATATTTATAAAAAAAATTAGATCACCTTTTCATGATAAAATTTAATAGTGCAACCCCTATGATTTTCCCTCCTTAGATAAGGCTATACAATTTGTTAAAATCATTGAACATTGAAAAATAAGAAATGCAGAAAGTTCTTGAAACCTGAAAACCTTAACAAGAATGCTATAGGGGATGTGATTCATAATTTATCTATCCAAAGTGCCTCTCATGAGTTATAAATAGTTGTAGCTTCTATGCATAAGATGACAAAATTTGGAGGTGGTTCAAGACATAGGAATTTTATGTCCCAATGAACCCATGAAAATATTCTCTTAATATATCTACCACCTAATACAAAAATATTAATAACAAGTTTAAATCCTACATGGCATGACTCTAACAAAATTTTCTTTTGGATTGGAACTTATGGCCATGATAATTCTACTTCTGTGGAGTTGTGTAAATCTATCTTAAAAAAAATTTGGTCCTCATTTGAACATTAATCAAGTCAACAATTATAGTATTTTTTTGTTCCAAGAAAAGAAATACAATCTCTAGAAAAAATATAATCACCCTTGCAATAAAAGCTTACATATCTATAATACCCCATTCCTCAACCATGAACAATAAGCTCCAAACCAACATTAAGGAGTAAATAAAAATCAAGGTCAAGGGGTTAATAAAGGTGGCCATAAAAATTATCAAAATCTAGGATACAATTCCAACTAGGATATCTAAGAATGTAATGGAAGAGGGCCAAGTAGCCAAAATTAAAATTTGGGCTACTCCTAAAATAAAAATCTTACAATTAGCACATATCAAAATAACTCTCCTTCCCTAACATGGATAAAATGGATAATATATTTAAAGTCAACCAAATATACAATATTATGAAAATATATTAGAGGTGCAAAGAAAAAACAATAACATCCTTAGAACATCAAATTATTACTATTACTAGGAGTTCACTTCAATACAAAAAGAAACAACCCTTCAAAGAGAAAAATGAATAGATGGATAAGTCAAGACAAGATATCTAGGCAATAATAAATCTATCCATACTTGATAATATCCTAAACCCTACTTTGGTCATTTGGAAACCTACCAATAATATAAAAATATAAAAAATATTCCTAACAAGGTCATAGACAAGTCTATGGGATATGTTCCTTATAAAACATAAAATACCATAATCACCACTTAAAGTAGCAATATCGACAACTATGGTAGACAAATTTTAGGATCTTACCCAACTAAAGGAATCACTGCTTAAAGAACTCATGAGCAAAACTAAAATATGGGACATAGTTAAAGAGTTTTGTACAACTCCTTGCAAGGTCCCATATTTGGAATGATTAGGAACATCTCCTTATCAATAAAATGCTTAAGATAATTATTGGATGTGATGGAGATACCAAAAATAGGGGTTTCTAACATTATTCCCATCATTCCAAGATATTATGAAGTTAAATTCATTCAATCATATAAATAAAATCTTTGCATTGGTTGATATAATATCCCTGAATTGATTATAAATATTCCTTTGAAAAATGTGATTGTTGCTAACTATTTGGAAAGGGTTTATGATATACCATTGAAGATAACAATTATTCATAATGATATAGTGGTTGTAGCACCTTAAATTTGACCCATTTGCATAAAAACACAAAAATATTGGAAAAACATTATGTTTGCATTTATCACCTCAAAATTTGTGCTGCTCTGACGAGATCGTACTACGATTAGCAAAATCATAGTACGACCTCCAAAATCATAGCACGATCTCAGGTTTACGATCCTTGCGATCGGCGTACGATATCGTCGATCGTAATACGATCTTGCTTGAAAATAAAAAATTTAAAATGGAAAATGACAAAAGTTGTTCAAACTGGTTTTTGCCTCCGCCTGTGTAACTGCACGGGATTTGCGAGATCGGATCCATTCGGTTTCGCCCAACTTGGAAGAAGTTGCAACAATCCAACCTCCTCCCTATTCTGGACACTCCTCCTTGCCTATTTAACCAGACCCCTCCCTCCGTAAATTCTCCTGGCTCTCTACACTTAGGAAAACTTAGTTTAATTTTGCATTCTAGCACTCGTTATTTCATTATTTGCTTGCAGGATCAGAGTATTTCATCATAGATTGGAGGATTTCATCGTAGATCGAAGGATACGATAGTGTGATCGTAGTACGAACATGCAAGTTTGGGATATGATCTCACCCAGAATGCTATGATATCATCTACAATTTTCTTGGGGGCAACTCTGAGTTTTGGTTTGCATATTCTGGCCTCTCTTCATTTGATTTAGACTTCATTTAGTATTTTTATCATAAGACATATTAGATTAAATCATTTGCATTCTTGGAGTTCACCTAAAATCTCATGTAATTGCATGTTTTAGGTAATTAGATGCATTTGTCTATCAATTCCTATTATTGTCATTGTTCAGTAGTGTTTAATAGATCATAACCATATTTGCAAAGATAAATAGGATCATAAATTTATGTTCTTTACCCTCTATCCATGCATTTGTTGTCTTCTATCAAAATCAGATTTGTCTGTCTATGATCGGAATACGATCTCGTTGATCGTAATACGATCTTGTGAAATCGTAATACGATATCGCCCTGCATTGTACGAAACTGGACTGCTTACAAATTTTAGAACCTACATCAGACATCCGGATATAGGTAAGGTTTAAAATCTCTTCATAGGCATTGCATCAATTTATACATTCTATTTTCTGTATTCTTTTGTCTACATTTGAAGTTAAAAGTGCATGTAGCTTAGTTTAGTTTGCATATTGGCCAAAATTAGGTACGTGTGATTTGAATAAAAAGAAACCATTAAAACAAATCCTGAAACCTAGGCTCGAAAACAACCAAAAATGTTTCCTGGTGAACCCAAAACCCATTCATCAAAAAATCACCATATATAGAAGGTACGATTAAGTACCTCTCTTTTGAGGTGTAGACCACTCATTCTCCCATTCCCCTCTAAGGCACGGATCCATCAGCCTTGAGGAAAGGAGTGCGAGAATTTTTGGGCTACATTCTTTGGTGAACCCGACGTGAAACATAGGCATTTCTTCTGATATTCTAAATAGTTACAAAAACAAAACAAAAACAAACCAAAAATATTAGTCAAATTTCATAATTTTGCATGCCATAGATGGTAGATTATAACATAAGGAGAGTCGTTCGTATTAATGTTAGTACAGTACTAGCAAACCAAGAATTTTCTTCATTAGGTAGTGTGTCGTACTCTGATATTTGGAGAAGGTTAGAGATTATAAGAGCTAAAGAACCCGAACTTGAGAAAATCATAAGGTTCAATTTATCTAGAATCTTGGATCCTGATAGTGCACCTTTCTACTTTGACCTTCAAAGAGCCTGTGATAGGTGACTAGCAGACAAAAGAGCTATGATTTCTCCAAGTCTTTATTCCTTTGAAGATTATCTTGAGAATGCAATAGTAGTACATAAGTTTTTATCACAAGTGGAAAATCAAGAAATTGTTTTAGATGATAAGAGAAGATTTAATAGGGTTCCTAGAGTTGTGCTTTATCGAGAATATTATCATGAATTACACTTTTATACATCAAATTGTGAAGTTGATTGCATTACTATAGCACATTTCATAAAATTTCTAAAAGCCAACTTCCTATTTGAAGAAGAACACTACCTGTCACCAGATCAATTGGAACCTGTTAATGATATCTATAGGCTTTTCCAAGAAACTTGAAATATAACATTTATAATATTATAGTTGTGTTTTTTTTGTTATTTGCAATCTAAAAACTACAAAAAACCTAAAAACAATCATATTATATTATTTTTTAGTTAGGTATATATATAACATATATACCCCAAAATTTTAGCACATATATATAATATATATATGCAAAAACAAATTATTCTAAAAACAAAATGCCTATATTAAGAAGTGGTAAACAAGTAGATAATGATAATATGGGAGAACAAGAACAAGATGATATTGAAGATAGAGCACTTGTTGGAGAGGATATACTATCAGAATATGAAGGTGATAATGGGGAAAATGAAGTAGAAGATCCTAATGAACCTAAATTAGATGAAAAGGGAAATGTTAAATTTGAGTCTCTTGCAAATTTTACTCAATTCATAAAAGATCACATAGGTGAATTTAGCCAAGCAGTACATATGGATAATTCAGGAGAAGGTTCTATGGAAGCAGCCTTAGCATCCACTTTTCGAATACATACAAACCCATTACCTTACATGCCTTCAACAGACCCAGATGATAATCAAGCAGGACCATCTAATCAAAATATGATACCTTTAAATCAAAATGCTCAAAAATCAATGGCACAATCATCCAAAATTGTTGCTAGCAACCCAAAAGCAAATCTAAAAAAACAAAAACAACCATTCACATCCATGTTCACTCAAGCTCTTAATCAACAAATGTCAAATCAACAAAAGGTTAAACAAGTACAAAATACCAACTATCAACAAACTCAACAAAATGTAGTTCCTACAAACACTTTACATAATAGTGTTTCAGTTGGAAATCTTCACACAACAACACCAACTTATTATCAAAGACATAATAGTATGATGCAACCAAATCAGTTTGGTGGACACCAACAACAAGGACTTGAAGCTATGGTTAAGCAATTAGTTTCTCATCTAGACTAGATGGATCCTTACCATCCCTCGTACAGTTATCGAGAGATGTGTAGTCAACCTTTGGATCCTGTAGTTGTAGCACAACCTTATCCTAAGCATTTCCCCATGCCTGTCCTCCCGATATATAAAGGAACTGAAGATCCTATAGAGCATCTTCGTATGTTTAGAATGACATGTCATGATGTTTCTCATGATGATTTGTTGTTTCTAAAGATGTTCCCTAAAAGTCTGGGAGGTATGGCCCTAGAGTGGTATTATCAATTACCCAATAACTCTTTAAGGAATTTTGAGGAAACAACAGAGATGTTTGTCCATCAATTTAGTGCCTATATAGAAAGGCATGTGACCATTAAATATTTATACAACCTGAAACAAGGGAAATATGAAAGTTTTGTAGAATTCTTGGCTAAATGGAGATAAATTTTGGGAAAATTACACTTTGCATTACCTCATCATGAAATGTTGGACATATTTATAGGTAATTTGCAAGAACAATTATCTTATGAACTTTCTACTACTACAGTAACCACCTTCGATCAAGCCATTGATTTAGCAAGAAGGGTAGAAGATGCCCTTATTAGGAGAGGTCAATTTAAGAAGAAATATGAAGATAAAACTTCTAAGAATCAATACAAAAACAAACAAGTAGTAGGTGATGGAGTTACTGATAGTAGAAACAACTCAAATGTTAATCTTGTGGAAGTTGTGAAGAAATTTGTATTGAAAGTTCCTGATAAACCACCAAGAGAATTTACAAGATTAAATCAGCCTTTAACTATGATTTTACCTCAACTATTGGAACAAGGTTTGATATGGTTGCCTAAAATAAGACAACCTGATACAACTGTAGCTGGATTTAGAGCTGATTTACATTGTAACTTCCATAGAGTTGATGGTCATTCAACAAACTCATGTAAAATATTGAAACACATGATACAAGATCTAATTGACAATGGAAAAATGGAAGTAGAAAAATTCCCGCCAAAAGATGCTCAAAATAATACACAAAAATCTCAAAATCAAAATGCAAATCAGAATTTGGACATCTTCCAACACCCTTTACCAAAGCATGGTAAAGAAGCTATAAATCAGGTAGAACATCATAATGTTCCCCATCCAACTCGATATGTGGGAACTATTAGTAGTTTTCTACCACATCAAGACTTGCCAAAAACATGTGTAACTACTGAATCCCTAGTCACTATTAGACCTCTAAAAATCTATCAAAACACACCTTTAGAAAGTGACATGGAAAGTGAAATAGGAAGTGAATTAGAGATTGCTTCAAATAGTTCTGAGTATGAATCAGATCAAGTCACACCTATTACAGATTTATTTGTTCTAGAAGAACCATTTCCAAGAAGAATAACTACTAGACCATCATCTCAACAATGGCTTTCAAATGAGCAAGCAAAAAATGCTAGACCCCATTTTGGTAATCCATGACATAGCAACATTGTAGGTACCATCGGAGTTGTTACAAGACAACAAGCACAAAACCAAAATTCTCAAGATCAAAATGAGAAGACAAATCCATTTGTATTAAAAGCTCCTACTAAAGCAAATAATGTAACAAGTTCACAACAAAGATCTCCATATGATATTAATGAACAATTAGCTACTATCACAACAAGAATATCTCTTTTGGATCTCTTAAGGACTTCCTCCATACATAGGGAAGAATTGATGAGAACTTTGAGCAAGATGATGGTACCTAAAGATATTGAACCAAATGTTGTAGTAAATGTTGTAACTTTGGATGAAACAAACTTTATAGATTTTCATGATAAAGATATCCCTCCTCAAAGTTTGTATGGAGATAACCCTTTGTACATTACAACATTGATTGGAGATGTAGGAGTTAAGAGAGTCTTAATTGATAATGGATCATCATTAAATATATGCACATATGATTTCTTTCAAAGGTTTGGATTTAAGAAAGAAGATATGAAAAATACTGAAATGATCATTAAAGCATTTAATGATGAAACTCAAGAAACATGTGGAGTTATGAAGATCCCATTGCAAGTTGGTCCAAGGATTTTGGATACGACTGTGTTTGTTGTACCTTGTTTTGCATCGTACAACATTCTTCTAGGTCGACCTTGGATCAATGCAATGAGAGCAGTACCTTCCACATTACATCAATGTGTTAAATTTGAATTTAAAAATCAATTAGTCACCATTCATGGTGATCCTAGACCATTTGATATGTGTGTTGTGGCAGAACCTGTAGGGGTTCCATTTTGTCCTGCTATGTCTGTTGTTCATCCTAGTCCATCTTCATCATCAAAACCTTCTAAATCTAAATCACCTCCTAAATCAACATCATTAAAAACATATTCTAAATCATCAACATCAACAAATTCTACATCATTATCATCATCACCTTCTGAAACTATACCTAATCCATTTCCTAAATCTATAGTAATAGAGTCACCTCCTGAGTCTACAATATTTAAATTTACAGCATCTAAAGAACCAACTAAGGAGGATAATCCATCTACTTCATATGTCATTTCAGATGAAGTATTACCGGATTTATCTTCAGTGCTTGCAACTATAGAAGAAGTTAATTTTTCTACTCAAGATTCTTTGGTACTATCTAAGTTACCACCATCTCCCCGAACATTAGGCTTACCAAAGAAAGGGAGCATTTGTCATATTGGGAGTTGTGAATTTGTGTATGCAGGATATGATTGGGGAAAATTTTTAGTTATGCAGATTACAATTGATCAAGATGGATTTGCTAAATGTTATTTCTCTAATGGATATGTAAAATCAAAACCAATGATGTGTAATATGGGTTATAGAGGTAAAGGTTTAGGACCTCATGAAAATGGAATAAAAGAACCCTTGGAGGTCGAAGAGTGGCCTGCCCGATGTGGTCTTGGTTATATTCCTACAAAAATAGAACCATTCCCATATAAATATGATGACCATATTATAACATATCAAGAGTATATGGAACAAAAATAACTTTTTAAAATGATACATACTTGTAATATGTTGACTATGGTTTATCCAAAAATGATTGCTTCTTTGGATGAATGTTTAGAGGGGGATATTTGTCATGATATATCTCTTGATGAAGTTCTAAGAAATATTTTTTCTTTGATGGATCAATGCCATGTGTAGCTCACATAGAAGCTACTACTCCCCAAGAAGAGTTAGCTAAATGCACATTCGAAGAATTACAAGAAATGGGGGTATCACCCGCACCTCCCAACTTTGAAAGAGAGTTGAATATTATTGTAGAAAATTTCATAAAAATCAACATTGGAATAGAAGAGAATCCTCGCATGGTCAAAATTGGATCTGAGTTAAGTGAAGAAAAATAAAAGCTATATATTGAATTTCTTACCGAATATCCTGATGTCTTCGCTTGGACATACGTAGATATGCCAGGCCTAGATCCTTCTGTAGTTGTGCACCATCTAGTAGTGCGCCTCGATGCTAAACTTGTAAAGCAAAAACTTAGAAAAATGCATCCTAAAGTAGCACTACTAGTTAAAAGTGAATTAGAGAAGCTTTTGAATGTAAATTTTATACAAGCTATTGACTATGTTGAGTGGATATCAAATGTTGTTCCAGTAACTAAGAAAGAAGCTACTAAAATTAGGGTTTGCACAGATTTTAGAGATATTAATGTTGCATGCCCTAAAGATGACTTTCCTCTCCCTAATATGGATCAAATCATAGATTTTACAGTTGGGAGTGGGATGTTGTCCCTTATGGATGGTTTTTTAGGATACAACCAAATTAGAATAGCTCCTGAAGACCAAGCTAAAACAACTTTTATTACACCTTGGGGGACTTTTTGTTGGAAAGTCATGCCCTTTGGTTTAAAGAATGTTGGTGCAACTTATCAAAGAGCTATGACATATATTTTTCATGATATGATGTATGATATTTTGCATGATTATGTGGATGACATTATAGCTCGCTCAACTAAAGAAGATGATCACATTAATGATTTAAGAAAAGTGTTTGACAGATTAAGAGAATATCTGATACGTTTAAACCTAGACAAATGTGTATTTGGAGTAAAATCTAGAAAATTATTAGGAGTTATTGTTTCTATGTGAGGCATCGAGATAGATCCTTTAAATATTAAGGCTATCCATGATATGCCACCTCCTAAAAACATATCATAATTAAGAAGCTTACAAGGAAAATTACAAGCTATTCATCACTTCATTGATAAATTGGCAGATAGAACATAACCTTTTCTTAAATTACTCAAGAAAAACATTTCTTTTCAATGGGATAAGGAATTTCAAGAAGATTTTGATAGCATTAAACAATATCTTCTCAACCCTCCAGTGCTTGTTCCACCTAGACCAGATTGTCCTTTCATTTTATATATTTCTACTTTGAAACTTGCACTTGGGGCTATGTTGGCTCAAATTGATGATGAAAAGAAAGAACGAGCCACATACTACATAAGTAGAACTTTAATAAGTTATGAAACAAGATATACTCCATTAGAAAAACTTTGTTTAGCAGTTGTGTTTTCTACACAAAAATTGCATCATTATATGCTTAGTCAGAAAACATATGTCATTGCTAAATCTGATCCATTGAGGTACTTGATGAGTAGACCATACTTATCAGGATGCACAACTAAGTGGGTTCTTGCTCTTAGTGAGTTTGAACTCACATTTATCAGCCAAAAATCCATAAAAGGCCAAGTTATAGCTGATCAGTTAGTTGTTGCACCTTTAGAGTCTACTCATCCCATGAATATTGAATTTCCTGATGAGTGCCTTTATTTAGAAGAAGATCATTCTGAAACTTGGACATTGTTTTTTGATGGAGCTAGATGTATGAGTGGTGCAGGTGCAGGTATTATATTAATATCTCCTCAAAAGCACCTAATACCTTTATCTTTTAAATTACAGTTTGCTTGTACTAATAACACTATAGAATATGAGGCTCTAATCCTTGGATTACGAGCCGCTTTAGCTTTAAAGATTAAAGTTTTATTAGTTTTTGGAGATTCTCAACTCGTGATAAATCAAATCAATGAATTTTATCAAACACGAGATGAGAAAATTCATCCTTATAAAGAGTATGTGCTTAAGCTTATTTCATTGTTTGAAAAGGTGACTTTAGAAGCCATTCCTAGAACTAGCAACCGTGTTGTCGATGCTATGGTTGTGGCTGCCTCTTTGTTGCCTTTGGAGTTGGATGATGAATATGCTACTATCATTATCCACAAACTCCAAGAACCCACTTCCTCTAAATCTTTCTTAGAGCCATTGGATGTATTTTTGATTAATGAGATCACCCTAGAACCTTGGTACATAGATATCTTTAACTTTTTGTAGAATGGGACTTTCCCTGAAGGATTAGATAGAAACCAATGTAGGCTACTACGTAAGCGAGTTGTCCACTTTGTAATTGTTGGTAATACCCTATATAGAAGATCCTTTGAAGGTATCCTGTTAAGATGTCTAAACCTAGAAGAATCTAAGAAAGCCTTAAGTGAAGCCCATGATGGATCCTGTGGAGGTCACTTTAGTGGAAGTGCCATTGCTAAAAAGCTCCTTAGAATGGGCTATTTTTGGCCTTCCATGGAAAAATATGCTAATGATTATGTGCATCATTGTGACAAGTGTCAAAGACATGCTGACCTTGTCCATGCTCCTACTCAGGAACTCCAAACCATAGCCTCTCCTTGGCCCTTCTCTAAATGGGGTTTAGACATTATTGGTAAAATCAATCCTATCTCATCTGATGGTCATAAATTTATAATAACTACAACAAAATATTTTACAAAGTGGGTTGAAGCTATACCTTTAGCTTCTTGCATAGGAGTTCAAGTTTCTAAATTTATTTTCAATCAAATCATTTGTAGATTTGGAATTCCATCTAATCTCATTTCAGACAATGGTACATGTTTTAAGAACAAATATGTTAAAAAATTATGTCAAAAATATAAAATTCAACATAGATGGTCTACTCCTTACTATCCACAAGGAAATGACCAAGCTGAAGCATCTAATAAAACATTGATCAAAATCCTAAAAATATTAGTTAATAAAATAGGTCGTGACTGGCATATACAATTATATCCTGCCTTGTGGGCTTATCGAACTAGTGTTCGTACTCCTACAGGTGCTTCACCTTTTGTCTTGGTCTATGGTGTTGAAGCAGTTTTTCCATTTGAGTTAGAAGTTCCTTCTTTAGCTCTTCTACTTCAAGATGCCGAAGTAGGAGATGAATATCGTGTTGGCAGATTAAGTCAGTTGGAACTTCTAGATGAAAAGTGCATCCATGCTTTAGAGCATCTTCGTGCCTACCAAGACAAACTTAAAAGATCATATGCAAAGAAAGTTCATAATAGATCCTTTGAAATTGGAGATTTAGTCTTAAAAGAAAATAAAAAAAATACTAATGCAAGAAAAGACCTTAAAGGAAAATTCTAACCTAATTGGCTTGGACCATTTATCATCACTACTAAATTTGGATCAGGTGCATACAGATTGGCTACCTTGGATGGAAAAGATCTCAAGGAACCCATGAATATTATGCATCTGAAAATATATTATGCATAAAGCCAAAAGTCTTATCATTGTACATAGTTGTAAATAGTTTTTCTTATGTATTTCAATATACCCTCAAAAATAACCAAAAAAATTTACAAAATCTAAAAATCTACAAAAATATTTCAAAGCATTATTAGATCATTATCTCTGCATCTATTATCTACTAAGATTGCAAGTTATATTTTCATTTACTTCAGATTAATTCAAAGGTTATCTTGAACCATGCACTAAAATTCACATATTTAATAAGTTTTGGATTTCGTTATTTTGATTATAAATCTCTCTTGTACCAAAGAACACTATTACTTCATTAAATAATTTTGAGTATTGTGAATGATTTTGCTACTTCTTGAACCAAGAACACATTTTTACATATTAAAATGATTTGTTGCAAATTTGATAAAGTGATACTACTTAGTAAATCCTAATACCTTAAGTGAAAAAGTTTCCCTTGCTATCCTATCATGTGCATGGTCTAGAATACTAAGAAATTGGCAAAAGGACAAGCTCCTCCCTACCCGAATAAAATCCCTTGCTCTACGTCTAATCTGAGCAAGTATCCCAAAAAAGAAAAAGAAAAGAAAAAAAAAGAAAAAGAAAAAAACAAGAAAAATGTTCCAAAGCAATAAAATCCCCTTGTCCAGAAATGAACAAGAAACCCCTATCCTATAAATGTGAAGAAAAGAAGGGGGTATTGAACTTGAATCCCTGGAATTTCTCAGTTATTCAAAAACCATGAGGTAAACCCCATAACAGGTGATTTGTGCCCAACTTGCTTGACATTGGGTAATTCCTTCTCACATGGCGATATGTCTGTCACATTAGTAATTTTTCTTTTGTACAGACCAATGTCCGCATTTGGATTAGCTAGCTTTTGGTAGTTTGATTTACATAGTAGTTCAGTACCAATGCATGCACAAAATCATGGTCAAATGAACATTTCACTCGCACACACATTGGTTCATTCAAAGTTTGCTTTATCATTAACTTACTCAAAATCGGTAAATTAACCTTACAAAGCACACACATTTGTTACTTGAGAGATTTTGTATCATTATGACAATCAAAACAAATAATGAATTCACTTTTCACACACTGGTTCTAGATAAATTTGAATTTGTCTTAGAAATAAGTTAAAATATTTCTTTGGAATTTTGTTAGATAATCAATTTCAATTCTTTGCATTAATTCCTACAAATTATTTTATCATCATAGCATAATAATTTATTTCAACTATATCTATTACAAAATCAAAATTTATATCATCATGCATTTCATTTTGATTTTCGCGATGATGGTATAGTTCCTAAGTAATTATTTCTCTTTAAATTTCACACTTAGGAATTTTATGCCTAGCGCAAGTCATCTTTCTAATTTTTCATGCCCAACAATGATTTCATAAAACTATTATAAAAATATTTTGAATATGTGACATAATGATCTATCCAACATTAATTTTGCATTTTAAAAGAATACACAAAATTTATATCATCTTGCATTTCATCTTGATTTTTGTGATGATGGTATAATTCCTAAGTAATTATTTAGGAATTTTATGCCTAGCGCAAATCATCCTTCAAATTTTTCATGCTTTGATCAATATATTTCACAAACATTTATCAAATACATTGTTCTCAAACAAACATCACACATATTCTTTTCATCACAAAAGCCTTAAGATTATTCTTAAGCATACAACCATTTTTAGCAATATCAAAAACATTCCTCACAAAATAGGATTAGCTTCATGACTTAGCGAGCTTTGAACTCCACCAATAGTCACATAACAACATAACATCCTTTGAGGTTTATTGCTAAAATCTATCAAAATTTATCATTATTCCAAAACACCTTTTTCAAAAACACATTTTCAAAATTAAATCATTTTTAATCCATTTATCATTTTCAAAGCATGATTAATAACATCTCATCATCCAAAAATTAAAATGCAACATTAATCAAAAAAACACATGAAGTCACATAAGAGACAAAATATCCATATACAAAAATAAAGTTAGACCAATATGCCACAATCCTCAAAATCGGCATACTCAGTCAAATATATCATACAACTATACAAATATCTAGGCTCACTCCCTAGAAGCCCTAGAACTCTGTGCCTCATCATCTCTACTAGGGGTGGAGGTGGTGGTGGCATCTCTCATGTCTCCATAGCAGTCCTAGAGGAAGTCACCCTAGATGAAGAGCGGGATGACCCAACTCGAATCAGCTCTACAATATCTATAGGGAGAGGCTCTCTCCGATCTGTAGGTACTAATATGAAATATAGAGTCCGATAGAAAGTCATCTGTTACACCACCTATAGTCTCATCCCCTACCTGACTCCACTCAGATCGACCTATCTGAGTCGATGTCATAACCCTAGCTCCCTATCCCACCTAAGCCTGAGCCTCTACCAGCTCTCCCTCTAGAGTCTGAATCTTACTATGCAGACCTACATCCTCAGCTCTAGCCTATACTAGCTCTCCCTCTAGAGACTCTATCATAGTCTTCTGGGTCACATTCTCCCCCTATAGCCTAGATACCTCTACCCATAGAGTAGCCATCTCACTACTCTCCCCCTCCTCCAAAACCCTCTTGCCCTTCCTGGGTGAGTATGGTCTCTCCTCCTGGTGAGTGGATGCTCCTCCCTCCTCCTGGGGTGATGCTCTCCTCTCCTATCTCCCCTGGTGGATCTGTCACCTCTGAGATATGTGTCCACCCCGAGTATGAGGACCTGGTCTCCTCAAAGATGCATGGGTAATCGACTACTCCTGTTGACTAGTTGCACGATTGTCTAAAAACTTGATCAGCCACCCATAGCACTACACTCCTCCCTGGTGTCAAATGAGCAGGATGGATACTGGCATACCACTATCGATATCGATCAGTAACCCTAACATCATCCCCAGCTATTGTCTCTACTAGAGCATCATCAGGCTTTGGATCCAAAAATTCTGCCAAGTTGGGAGCCCCACTAAGAGTGGTAGGATCCCGAGTAGACCTAGCAAAAGTGACATTCTTGTACTGAGGAATATCCTATCGGAGCCCAAACTATCATTGCACTCGATCAAAATGGTGCAACTCTACCTCCCCCTCATGCATCCATAGCCAAATGGTCCACCTGATGTGGGCCAACTCAAAGGCATCCTCCTACCATCTTGGAAGCCCTCTCCATGGCCTCCATGTAATGTCATCAACCAATAAGTCATCTATGAGCCATCGCATAATGTTGAGGCTGGCTCGTCTCCCGTGTCCTCCTTGTAGAGGCCAATAAAATACCCTAGGTCTATCATCAGCCACCCTAGGCTGGTCATCTATCACCCTAACCAGAGGAAGCCCTGTAGGTCATTGGATAGCTATGTGCTCCCAACACCACACCTATAGAAATGATGTCAAAATGAGGCCCTTGCCCCCCTTGTAGACTACTCTATGCAGAAATCTATACAGTCTACATAGGAGGAAGGAACCCCAAGCAAAGTGGAGCCTCTGGTCTCTCATGTCGTAGATGACCTCTGCTAATGTCTAGGGTAATTGCATCCCACTAGGATGGCACAAAATCAGTCCACTCACAACACCACTCAACAACACTATCAATCGAGAGACTCCCTCTACCCTACTGAGTCTCTCCAGTGGAACTCCTCCCTTCCTCAATAGGAAGCTCGGATCTCCAGTCAATCGATGCATAGCCTGGCCTTGGTTTCTAGATGCGGTAACCTGAGCACCCCATAGTGGTAACCTCAAAATCTACCAGACATCCTCTAAGGTAGGAGCCATCTCCCCTGTAGGTAGCCAAAGCAAGAGGACTCCGGATACCATCTCTCTGCTAATGTTGTCAGTAGTCGCATGTCTGTGCCAATATGTGGTATTTCTACCACATGTGTGAGACCCACCACCTCTAGAGTAGCCCACTCATCATCTATGAGAGCATCTAAGTCTGCCTGCAAGGTAGCATGCCTCCACTCCCTGTTCTTTAACTCAACCATCTATCAAAAATAAAAACATAAAATCAAAAATTAGTGATTGGATTAAAAAATACAAAATTGGATAAACATAGTGTAAATTCGTATCAAAATAGATGATATCGTATCGATTTTGTGATATCGTATCGATTTTATGATATCGTATCATACGATATCACTCATATCGATACGATATTGATGAAATCGTATCGATTTCCCCAATATCGTATCATACGATATTGCAAAATCATTACGATTTTGCAAAATCATTACGATTTTGCAATTAGGGCTACGTGATGGCAACCAGTGCCCTAAAAATCCAAATTTAATAAAAATTTAACAAAAACATGCAAAAATCTAAGTTAGAGGAAAAAGAAAATGCATACCCGGAGTGCTCCATCTCCTGTTCGGACCAAATCAGCGCGATGTGAAGCTCCTGCCATGTTTTTCTCTAGAGCTCTGAAAAGGTAAAAAGGTAAAAAGCAAATGAATTACTTTTTCATGTTATTTTTCTTATTTATTCATTTTACTCCTAATTTTTGAGTTTTTTATCCAAACGTCAATTTGGATATAAAAACTCGAAGGGGGTACCATAAACATCATATTTCAAAACAACTTGCATTAAAACTTAAAATCATCAACGAAAATTGCAATAAAATTTTGCTTTCTCGTAAAACGTGTCACACTTTTCTTTAACGCAATTTCTTCTAAAACTGCGCTAAAGAGGGGGCAAAATGTAGCACCTTAAATTTGACCCATTTGCATAAAAACACAAAAATATTGGAAAAACATTATGTTTGCATTTATCACCTCAAAATTTGTGCTGCTCTAACGAGATCGTACTACGATTAGCAAAATCGTAGTACGACCTCTAAAATCGTAGCACGATCTCAGTCTTACGATCCTTGCGATCGACGTACGATATCGTCGATCGTAATACGATCTTGCTTGAAAACAAAAAATTTAAAATGGAAAATGACAAAAGTTGTTCAAACTGGTTTTTGCCTCCGCCTGTGTAACTACACGAGATTTGCGAGATCGGATCCGTTCGGTTTCACCCAACTTGGAAGAAGTTGCAACAATCCAACCTCCTCCCTATTCTGGACACTCCTCCTTGCCTATTTAACCAGACCCCTCCCTCCGTAAATTCTCCTGGCTCTCTGCACTTAGGAAAACTTAGTTTAATTCTGCATTCTAGCACTCGTTATTTCATTATTTGCTTGCAGGATCGAAGGATTTCATCATAGATCGGAGGATACGATAGTGCGATCGTAGTACGAACGTGCAAGTTCGGGATACGATCTCACCTAGAACGCTACGATATCATCTGCAATTTGCTTGGGGGCAACTCCGAGTTTTGGTTTGCGTATTCTGGCCTCTCTTCTTTTGATTTAGACTTCATTTAGCATTTTTATCATAGGACATATTAGATTAAATCATTTGCATTCTTGGAGTTCACCTAAAATCTCATGTAATTGCATGTTTTAGGTAATTAGATGCATTTGTCTATCAATTCCTGTTATTGTTATTGTTCAGTAGTGTTTAATAGATCATAACCATATTTGCAAAGATAAATAGGATCATAAATTTTTGTTCTTTACCCTCTATCCATGCATTTGTTGTCTTCTATCAAAATCAGATTTGTCTGTCTGTGATCGGAATACGATCTCGTTGATCGTAATACGATCTTGCGAAATCGTAATACGATATTGCCTTCTTTTTTTTGGTAGATAAGGTACTATAGCATTAATACCAAGTTTTATAGGTTGACCCAAAAAATTTTACAAAAATCAGCCCAAGGTTTTTGATGAACATATCCTTACTAAGGATCCTATATATGTAAAATCTACATACCGCCAAAGCCATTACATTCGGTAAGGCACATAGCCTGTTATCAAAAATAAACTCCCCATACAAAATTTTTGGGTATACCCCAATAAAACACACATGCATCATAATTACAAAAGAGAAACACACACGAATCCCTTCCTTGAGACAATGGAGAAACAAAAAGTTGCAAACACACATAGCAGAGTATTGAAAAAAACTCCCACAAGCTCTGTATTGATAGTTACTCTTAATAATTATTTGGTAATTACTTTCTTTCGTATATGACATGCTTTGGTACCACATACTATCTTGGCCAATCAACCTTGGAGAAGTGAACCTGCCAGCTAGATTTATGGCGGTAGCTATCTGGTGGTCCACGTGGCTTTGGTTCGAAGTCTTACATTGTCGTTTCTTTCCTTCCCTATGATTATAAACCAACCTCAAATTACTAAGATGACTAGGAGCCATGTTATCTAACATGTGATTGTCCCCATTAGTCTTTGTGGTATTTCCAAGCAGCATCCATGAAGACTGATAGCTCAGATAATTTTTATTGTGAGTCCAATTCAAAAAAGAGATAGGAATACTCCTAGCCTTTGAACTTACAGTGTCTTCCCTATTGGTAAATTCGACTATCATTCTTGGAATTCTTGTTGAATAAGCTCCTCTACTTCACTCGAGACACTGTGTTCCCATTTGAAAATTCCATCACCATCGACACCCAAATTGGCTAGCTTATCAACAATTTTGTTAGCTTCCCAAAAGACATGTTGGGCTTTTATGTCCTGTCTTCCCTGGAAAAGGATCCTAGCCTCTTCAACAATTGTTTTAATACTCCAAGGAGGTGTTTTCCAATTATTGAGGAGATTTATAACATGCATAGAGTCTCCTTCTATGATCAAATTATCTTCTATGTCTTGATTCATTTGAAGGCCTCTCCACATAGCTCTAGTTTTAGCTTTGTTGTTCGTCATTGTTTCCAAATATTCAAGAAACGCAAGCATCATTGCCCTTCATTGTATGAATATAGACTGCTTAAAAATTTTAGAACCTACATCAAACATTCAGATATAGGTAAGGTTTAAAATCTCTTCATAGGCATTGCATTAATTTATACATTTTGTTTTCTATATTCTTTTGTCTACATTTGAAGTTAAAAGTGCATATAGCTTAGTTTAGTTTGCATATTGGCCAAACTTAGGTACATGTGATTTGAACAAAAGAAACCATTCAAACAAATCTCAAAACATAGGCTCAAAAATAGCCAAAAACATTTCCTAGTGAACCCAAAACCCATTCATCAAAAAATCACCATATATAGAAGGTACGATTAAGTATCTCTCTTTTGAGATGTAGACCACTCATTCTCCCATTCCCCTCTAAGGCACGGATCCATCAGCCTTGAGAAAAGGAGTGCGAGAATTTTTGAGCTACAGTGGTATGTAGGTATTTGGTTTATGAAGATAGTAATACATGTGTCATGCTTTTTTTCCTTGATAGATAAACTAAATATCCCTATGGATAATTTTCTTTCTATTATTGCTTACTATGTTTATAATATTTGACCATGAGATCTTGAGGGTTGCATTTTCTTGCAAAATTCTATTGGGCATGAAGAGATTAGATTGATTTTCATGGTGTTTAGTTTTTAGACCAATAATAACTGTAGACACCTAAAACATGTCATGTTTAGGAAACCACTCATATGAGCACATTTGAAGACCATATGTCCAATTTTGGAACTTTACAAGAGCAATCAGTGGTCCTAACCACTCAAAATAGCAGTTTAACCCATCCAAGCTTAGCTTCTATAAACCAGAGCGACTGGATCCTGGTCGCTCAAGCTAAGAGTAGCCAGACCTTAGCCACTACAGATGATAGTGGCCAAATATTAGTCACTATAGACGACAACGGCTAAGTCATAAAAATTATTTTGTTGACAAACAAGCCTAATTAGGGGCAAAAGTGGTAGTTTACATGCAATAAAGTGAGCGGGGACAACTTTGCATTCCCCCTCACAACCAGTTCACATGGGAGACTTGAGTCCACAATTAGACTTTAGTTAACTGGCCTTCAAACATATACAAAGACAAAACTCCTCATGCTAAAGACCAGTTCACATGGGAGACTCAAGTCCACAATTAGACTTCAGTTAACTGGCCTTCAAGCATAGAAAAATATAAAATTCTCATGCTAACATCTAGTACGCATGAGGGATTCAATCCTAGGGTTTTGAACATAGACCTAGGGTTTCACACACTTTAAAAGGTGCAAGCCTGAGAGCACCAAAGGAGATATATCAATTCTGAGACCAAGGATGATCTTTTATTAGACTTCTTTGAGAGAGCTTTTTCTTGAAGAGCATACACAACGAAGCCCTATCAGAATGGAGAGCAGATCTGAGCACCCTTGAGGAGAAACAAAATGCTAGCCAACTAATATGTAATCATCCATACACATATGGTAATAATTTAACATTAGTAGCAAATTAATACCATAGTATTTGGGTCAATAGAGAGGGATTTCATCTTAGCGGTTGCTATCCTAGATAGTGGCCTGCAAACCTAGTCTAGGGTTTAGTGTTAGTTTCTCTTATTTTTCTTTCTTTATATTTCACATCATTAGTATAAGATCCATTTTTCTTCATTTCTTTGCTTTCATATCACTAGTTTCATTGCATTTATTATCATTGAGCATATTTTCTTTTATTGTCAGATTTACTACAAACAAACTCATCCGGGGAGGCAATCTACGACAGCTAAGCGTGTGCTATTTTTTTCATGATAATAGGACTACAGGTTTAGCAGCTATATTAGCAACATTCAAAAGCACAAATATCCCTCCAAGAATCATACTTGGATAAGGAGGCATATGTAAGCCCTCATACATTTCCATGTGCGAAACCGAGAAGCCTTTAAAAGTGCACCACCCCTTGCGAGGGGACATCTTACCCACTTGTAATTCATTGTATCAAAATGGGTATCCCTTTAGAGAGACTGAAATATAACCAAGATTCAATATCAATAAAAGGATCTCTCTTTGTTATTTTTGTGTTATATGCATTTCATGGTCTTTCATTTTCATTTTGGTATAATATTGCAAGTAGATAGTAAGTGGTGCGTGCATCCCGAGGTCACTACAGATGGTGATCACGGTGGGACATCCATTTATTTTTCATTTTTTACCTGAATACTAAATTAGTTTTATGTATAGGTTTGGCCACTCAAAGCTATAGTGGCCAGAAATCAACCGCTCTAGTCTACAACAATCAACAGTCTTAGTCGCTCCTGCTAATAGCAATCAGAATTCAGCCACACTGATCAACAGCAGCCAACAGAGAAGTGCAGCAGAGGGTAGAATTTTTGTCATATAAGTGGGATTCAAGGTTGGTGCCCCTTACCTGTATTCTCTAATTTTCTATCTACATTTGGTTTCAAAAAACAACAAACATAAACATAGATTAATTAGGGAAAATAAAAGAAAAAAGAAATAAAAACTGCATTTTGCATTTCCTAGATTTCTTTTAAATTTCCTCTAGGTGCTACTATGAATAGTGGACCTCTTCCTATAAGGTCTGCCCTAGTCTCTAGTGTGCTATTCCATTGTGTTTTTGTTTGCTTGCATGTGGCCCAATCAGTGGATATTTTCATCACAAAATAGGAGAGTGCATTAAAATCATATAGACTAGTTATAGATGCATTTGTCTAAAAATGAAACGTTCTTTTTAGGCATTGTAGGAAAATAGTCATGAATGTTGGTTGATGCATCACTTTCTATTTCAAAATCTAAAAATAATCACACACATTCACACGTATCATTTTAAACATTGGGGAGTTGGATTTTATCACCAACCCCTAATTTAATCTGGTGATGTTGGAATTCACCTCCTTCCATCGGTTTGCCCCCTAGATATCCTAGAATGGAGTAAGGCACTTACTCATAGAAGTACTAGTTACTTATGTTCAAAATATCTCCCACTATTGGAAAAATCGTTGGTTCAAAGTGGAAGAGCTAGACGAACCCCCCACTAGGATTTAAGTGGTGTACCCTAGTCTCTTTTTGAGAAAATCATGTTTGGCATGGGTGTTCTTGGTTCCCACTATGTATGAGTCCCCTCATTCTAAATCCAAAATAATAACAAGAAAGCAAAAGTAACAACACATCTAAAACACACTAAAACAAGTTCTTAGGATACACATTTAATCCTTACAAGAGATAATCATATTGTTTTCTTGGTGTGTTTCTTCATTACTAGGGTAATCAACCTAACCCTAATTTTTCAAAGAAATATATGACACCCAAAATTTTTTTTGGAAGTCAGAAAAAATTATAACAAAAATTATTGCTGGGATACCTCCCATGGTGGGCAAGACCTCCAATCTAGAGAGGGAATCAGGTTCCATACCCCGCACATCTCATTACACTGAGAGTTCAAATCAGTCCAATAATGGGCAAGATAGAGGGAAGAGAGTTTCTGAACTTGTTGCACAATTTGAAATAGGCAAGAACCCTCACACGGAGCTATAGAGGCATATACCTAGCACAATAAATAGATCAAATCAGCACATGGGTCATATGTAATTTAGAGAGAACAAATGCTCCAAGCTCAATTGGATGAGTGGGATCGAATTTATTTGAGACCAACTTCCAAAACCATAGCCACAAAATATTTTGCATCTGGAATCTCACAAAGCGTGACTACTAAATGCACCACTCAACATGGGGGTGATTCAAAGCAACCCCACAAATCTCATATAGATTCCGATCATAGAGATAATTATCAACATAAAAAATACACTGAACAAGTTACACTAGCTAGCCAAAGCAAAGAAATGGCAAAAACCTCTTTGAGGAATCTGTGAATCAGAACTACAAGAACAAATTTAGATAAGCATGAGTCTTCTATGACCGTGCAAGTTAACTGTATGCAACTGTTAGAAAATGCCTTGCACAAAGAGCGAAAGCTTGTAGAATCTCTAAAACATGATAAACAAAGAGAACGGTTGTTACACCAACATGAACAACATTTAAGGGAATAAGCTAAGCATCTAGCTCATAGCAACCAACAAGAAAATAGAAATGATCATCAAAGATATCAACGCGTTGGTTCACCAAGAGAGAAGCGCACTAGAAAAAAAGTAAAACTGCAATAGAATCACCCTCCAAATCATGAGTGAAATCAAACTAGTGGTGAAATGGTAAACATGATAAATCAAGATCAAACACATCTTGAATACCCTCATAGGAGGGAGAATCATAGAACAAGATAAGTGGATATAGGTTTATCTCCATTATCATTGTGAGTGGGTCTACAATAAAATGAGCTCCTTGCCTCAAAGGCATTCTAGGAACTCGTTGAGAAAATCAAATTCTTTAAAAAACAAGATGTGGCTGGGTACCAACCAACACTTATTAAAATGCACAACCAACCATTGTGCCCATCAGTTCCTATCCCTGCATATCCTAAGCATTTTGATATGCCTAGGTTAGAGAAATTTAAGGGTGAATAGGATGCACAAGAACATGTTACCAACTTCATCAATGCATGTTTAAATATTGAAGACAATGATAATCTTATGTTAAGAACCTTCATTATGAAATTTTCAGGTGCTGCCACTCAATGGTTCAACTAACTTCCCAAGCACAACATATCCAGTTTTGAACATTAATGCATTCTTAAAACATTTCTTTTTTGGTGCTAAGAAGAAGGTGAATCTCTCAGACCTGGCCAACCTAAAGCAGTGTGATGATGAGCCAGTCATGGATTATAGGGATAGATGGAGAAAAATCATGGTAAAGTTATCATTTTCCATCTTGATCGAAGAGTTAATCTGAATGTTCACAAAAATTTGTACCAAGCACATCTCGTTACTATTGCAACTACAGTAGTATGATACTTTCAAAGAATCCTTGGCTCAAGCCAAGATTATTGAAGATATAAAATTGGAAGGAGACCTAAAGCTCCATAGAAAGGAAGAATGGAAAAAGAGCATGCAACATCAATCACAACAGACCCAACCTATGGATTTCAAACAAATTGTGTTAAATTTTCCAAAAGCAGCATAGAGCCAACAACAAGAAAACTATCAGACTTAACCTCCTACTGTGTATTAAAACCAGTGCAACAAGAATCAAGTTAGGGGTAAAAAAAAACAACCCCCTTGCAACTATACGCCATTGCCTAAATTCTTGGCATCAATTTTCAATCGCCTTTGCGAGGCAAATATTTTAAACTTACCTAAGGAGCGCATCCTGGATACTAATTTCCCCAAAACTAAGGGGTATAGGGAATATCTCTATTGTTTTTACCATAGGAAAAATGGCCATGATATCCAGGATTGTGTTGCGTTCAATAATTTAGTGCAGGATATGTTGGATAATAATGAATTGCAAAACATCAACATATTGAAAAATCTTCTCCCCAATCATGGGGCCAACAACAATCAAGTTGAGCATGTCAATGAAGTGCACATAGCCCCATCTAAGGAGGGTTTTATTGGTGTAATAAATACTACAATAGGAAGCAAAATATACCTTGATCAGCCCAACATATCGAAATAGTCAACTAAAGCTGATAATCTACCACAGTACATACCAACAATAAGTTCAATGCACTTACAAAAGGACCCTGTGATTGCCTTTCATGAGTGGGATATTAAGACAATCTCTCAGGATGAACCTGATCCTCCACTCCACATCATAGTAAGCATCAATCAAATTCCATACAAGAGAGTCCTGATTGACACTGGGTCATCCATCAACATCATTACAGCTACAGCTTTGAAGCATTTAAGTATGCCACCTTCACGCATTAAGGACACAACATTTACATTGAGGGCCTTCAATGATGCTACTTCCCCAACAATTGGTACAATAATCATACCTATATAGGTTGGGATAAAAATGATACCTACATTGTGCCATATATTGGAAGGTGAGAGGCAGTACAACATATTGCTAGGTAAACCATGGATGAGAGATATGGAATGCATACCTTCCATAGTGCACCAAAACATAAAATTCATACATCAAGGACAAGTGTATGTGGTCCCCCATGATCCTGAGCCATTCAAGTATTACAATAAATTCAATCAACCACAAGAAAAAGTGCCTTCTCAAGAGTTTGTGGCAATGGTCAATAGTGAGATAGAGGACAAAGTGACTCTAAAGCAGATAAAACAAGATGTGGTGCAATCAGATGTTGCTTCCCCATTTAAGGGATCAAAACCATTGGCATAAGTCACCCTTAACTCACTTCTCATGGTGCCTCCTCAAGAACAAGAACAATTGTTCCCCCCACATCAGATAGGGGGTATCAAAGCTAGTACAATGCAACACTACAAAGTGAAACAGAAACATGAACTAAGTCATAAACATGAGCATGTGGATACCACTAACAAAATGGATCATCATGAAGGATCCACATCAACTCAAATAAAATAAATGGGTGAGTTACAGTTACCTAGTATATATTTATCACCTACTTTATCACCTCCTTCAATATACAATGGTATTTCAAACCAATCGCTAGAAATACACATGAAAGTCATATCAGTCTTGGAGCATATATAAAATCACATCTATAATATAGAGGTACAAATGGAGAAAAAAAATGAGGCATTGCATTTTATCATGAACCAGCTTGAGATACAAAAGAAACATTTATCTAAGGTCAAATTGTCTTCTGGGCAGCCATAATAGAAGCCTCAACAAGAGCCCCCTAAGACAACAAATGACATACCTAGGACTCAACCTGGTCTTCATACTAGGCCTAAGCATGCTAAACAATCAAAGCAGCAACAACACATTTGGACTCCTTTAAATGAGTCTATGTCAGATATTTTTCAAAAGCTACAGGAAGCTAAGGTCATCATCTTTCCTGACATAAATCCTCTATACCCAAAAAGCTAAACCCAAGGGTTATAGGGAGGACCATTACTACATCTACCATCGAATAGAGGGCCATGACATTTGCAATTGCAAAGGATTCAGACATGTAGTTCAAGACCTCATAGATAGTGGGGCATCTCCCATAGATGGTTCATTCATTTCATCTCATCAAGACAGGGGCACCCCACAGAGGTCTGTGCCCCAATTGGGAGAGTTGATTTCTATCACTCTTCCTAAGCAAGATGACTATATTATAGTAGGAAACATGCACACTAGGGCACCTAAGGTATCATACCTTCCCCTAGTAGCACCAGAAAAATATCAAAAACATTCAAATAACTTTAAAAGATTCAAAAACAATAGAAATCATAAAAGTCCAAACAAATTAGAAAGCAGTAAAATAAAAAAATGAAATGCACTAGGGGCATCTCTAAGCTGCTTGGTCAAATATTAATAAAAAATTCTCCAAGGGTATCTTTATGCTGCTTGGTCAAATTTAAAGTAATAAAAATGCTCCATGGGTATCTTCATGATTTTTGGTCACCCTAATCAAAATGCTCTAAGGGTATCTTTATGTTGCTTGTTAAAATTAATAAAAATGCCCCAAAGGCATCTTAAAGCGCTTTTGTCAAATCAAATCACAAAAGGCCCCAAAGGCATCTTAAAGCCCTTTGGTCCAATCAAATCACAAAAGGACCCAAAGGCATCTTAAACCCCTTTGTTCATATCAAATTACAAAAGGTCCCAAAGGCATCTTAAAGCCCTTTGGTCAAATAAAATGACAAAAATTTCCAAAGGCATCTTAAAGTCCTTTGGTCAAAAGCAAAACATAAAAGCATAAAAACAATTTAAAATCAAAAGTTCAAAAACATTCAAAATAATCAAAATCTCAAAAACAATTGAAAGCATCAAAAATACAAAAACATTTGCATCTTACATTTGCATCCACATAGTTGCATTGCATTAAACATTCATATCCATTACATTTGCATATGTTATGATCACAATCTAGCAAACGATGCCACTGTTTGTATCACAGATACTCAAATCCATCTTCATCAATTCATCCATGTAATTGTGTTTTTCAACACAACCATTTCATGTTGCTATAAGAAATATACTAAGGTTTCCTTGTCATTCAACTATATCTAGTGGTCTTATCAAATTTTGTAGAAATCCACCTTGATTAGTAGAGGGTAAGGTCCAGTTGTGATAGTACCTTGGATATTTAGGATCCCATCACTAATTGAAACACTAAAATCCTAGCTGGTACCAAGGAAAGATGAAAGCTACAAAAGTGTTCTAGGTTACCTTAAGTGAAAAGGATATTCCTTGCTTATCCCCCTGTACGACCGGTTCAAAGGTGCTAAGAATTGGCAAAAGGACAAGCTCTGCCCTACCTAATTAAATCCCTTGCTTTAATCAAAATGAGAAAAAATCCTGAGTCAAATAAAATTTCAAATTCTAAAAGTCATAGTTCAAAGTATCAAAAGGACAAAAATAAAATAAACAGTGATTATCATCACTACAAGAATCCCTTGCTCAAAAGAAAAAAAAATCAAAAATAAATAGTGATTTTTATCACTAAACACGAGCAAGTATCCCAAGTCAAAAGGAATAAAATAAGGGAATGGAGCTTGAATCCCTGGAATTCTCAGTATTATACAAAACTAGAAGGTGATCCCCATTACAGGTTTGGTGCACAACCAACCTAGCAATGGTGATATCATTAAGCATGACGATATGTCTAATACAATAGTTATGCATTTGTGTAGAATAATGTTTGAATGTGGATAAGCTATCTTTAGGTAATCCAATGTTGCCTAGTGGTATAGTACAACTAAGTCCAACACAAGAATGAGATGAACACTTGAATATCCCCCATCTTAGCAATAGGCTAAAAGAATCCCACCTGAAATTGAAGGTAATACTTGAGTTCTATCTAAATATATTCATTTGCACACACAGGGATAATGAGTATCTAGGTCCATGATAAAAGCCTTACTTTTCAAAAGCCTTGTATGGTCAATACGTAGTTGTTGATGGGGTAACTAGAGTGTTTGAGTCTCAGGAAAACCTAAAAAATTCTTATATAGCAACAAACAATTTTATCAATCATACCCTCATTTTCTTTATAATATTCTTTAAATTAGGGGTATCAATAGAGTAGGCTAGATACTGCATATATATTAGAAATAATATATAGATGGCCATTGACTACTTTTGTATCCTTTAATTTATAGAAACTTATCAAGAAAATACACACATCTCACATCTCACATATGAATACTTAATCAATTCTTAGGACAAGAGTGATTATTTAAATTCATGGTTATTTTTTTTACTTTCTATGGTGTTGCCAATTAGATTGATAAAATTATATCATATGCATTTCTTACATTTTAAGTGATTAAAGCATATAGGTCCATCTACATGTAATATCACATCATTGCACCCACCTATGCATAGAATCATAAATCCATCATCAAATAAACTCATAACACATCTATCATCTAGCTAGCACATGTTACCCGCACATTACATGCATATAGAAAAATAAAATCATTATCTAGGCATAACATCCATAATTACATCCATAACATAAAATCAAAACAATAACATTTCTAAACATCAACTAGGACATTACTGGTATCATACCTCCCCTAGTCATAAATAAAACTTAACAAATTCCCCAAAGGACAGAAGCCCTTTGGTCAACTTAACAAAGACCCAAAAGGATACAAGCCCTTGATCAACTTAACAAATGCCCCAAAGAACATAAGCCCTTTGGTCAACTTAACAAATGCCCCAAAGGACATAAGCCCTTTGGTCAACTTAACAAAAGCCCCAAGGAGCACAAGTCCTTTGGTCAAAAACAAAAAGCCCCAAAGAGCATAAACCCTATAGTCAAATCCAAATGCCCCAAAGGGGATAAGCCCTTTGGTCAAACCAAAATGCCCCAAAGAGCATAAGCCCTTTGGTCAAACCAAAATGCCCCAAAGAGCATAAGCCCTTTGGTCAAACCAAAATGCCCCAAAGGTAACATAAACCCTTTGGTCAACTCACAAAGGTCCCAAAGGTATCACAAACCTTTGGTCAACTCACAATATGACCATAGGTGATCTATATTTTTGCTCCATGTTGTGTTTTTCCCACACAACACTTCACAAAAATGGGCATATGTAGACACCTAAAATGTGTCATGTTTAGGATACTACTCATATGAGCACATCTAAACACCATATGTCTAATTTTGGACCTTTACAAGAACAAGTAGTGGTCCTAGCCACTCAAAATAGCAGTTTTAGCCCATCCAAGCTTAGTCGTTGTAAACCAGAGCAACTGGATCCTGGCCACTCAAGCTAAGGGCAGCCAGACCTTAGCCACTATAGATGACAATGACCAAATATTAGTCATTGCATATGACAATAGCTAAGTCATAAAAAGCATTTTGTCAATAAATAAGCCTAATCAGGGGCATAAGAGGCAGTTTGCATGCAATAAAGTGAGTGGGGACAACTTTGTATTCCCCCTCACAACCAATTCACATTAGAGACTTGAGTCCAAAGTTAGACTTCAGTTAACTGGCCTTCAAATATAGAAAAAGATAAAACTCCTCATGCTAACGACTAGTTCACATGGGAGACTCAATTCCAAAGTTAGACTTCAATTAACTAGCCTTCAAACATAAACAAAGACAAAAATCCTCATGCTAACGATTAATTCACATGGGAGACTCAAGTCCAAAGTTAGAATTTAGTTAACTGGACTTCAAACATAAAAAAAGACAAAACTCCTCATGCTAATGACTAGTTCACATGGGATACTCAAGTCCAAAGTTAGACTTCAGCTAACTGACCTCCAAAGCACATAAAAATGTAATTTCTCATGCTAACATCTAGTACACATGAGGGATTCAATCCTAGGGTTTTGAACATAGACCTAGGGTTTCACACACTTTAAAAGGTGCAAGCCTGAGAGCACCAAAGAAGGAGATATGAATTTTGAGACCAAGGATGATCTTTTAGTAGACTTCTTTGAGAGATCTTTTCTTGGAGAACATACACAACGAAGCCCTATCGAATTGGAGAGTAGATATGAGCACCCTTGAGGAGCAAAAAAGTGCTAGCCAACTGAGAGGTAATCATCCATACACATATGGTAATCATTTAACATTAGTAGCAACTTAAGACCACGGTATTTGGGTCAATAGAGAAGGATTTCATCTTAGTGGCCAATGTCCTGTATAGTAGCCCACAAACCTAGTCTAGGGTTTAGGTGTTATTTTCTCTTATTATGCTTTCTTTATATTTCACATCATTAGCATAATATCCATTTTGCTTCATTTATTTGCTTTCATAGAACTAGTTTCATGGAATTTATTATCATTGAGCATATTTCCTTTTATTGTCATATTTAATGCTAACAGCCTCATCCAAGGAGGTAATTTCAGATAGCTAAGTATTTTTTGTTGTTTTCATGATCATAAAACTATAGGTTCATTAGATAGATTAGCAACATTCAAAAGCACAAAGATCCCTCCAGGAATCAAAATTGTAGAAGGAGGCATTTGTAAGCCCTCATACATTTTTGTGTGCAAAACCAAGAAGCCTTTAAAAGTGCACCACCCCTTATGAGGGGACATCTTATCCACTTGTAATTCATTGTATCGAAATGGTTATCCCTTATAGGGACCGACATGTAACCGGGTTTCAATATCAATAAAAGGATCTCTCTTTGTTATTTCTATGTTATATGCTTTTCATGGTCTTTCATTTTCATTTTGGTATAATATTGCAAGTAGATTAAATAGGGGCATGCTCCCTGGGGTCACTACAATAACATGTTATTAGGTAGTACTTGAACTAGTAAGATGATATCCATAACTTCATCTACTTTTCAAGTGATTAAATATACCTATAATGATAAATTTTTTACCAAATATGGAGACTTAGATCCTTGGGGACCTCATAATTCAAACCATGAATTTTTTTTTATAAATGACACAAAAAAGTTTGTAATTTATTAATGTGAACCTTAGTGTACTTTGAAAATGAAATTGTACAAGGGGCATCTTGAATTTTGCTTGAAATACCCCCTAGATAGGTATGAATTAGAAGTTAGTAAACCTAACATCGATGTTATTATTCCCCTTCCTTAGGAGGTAATTGAAAAATTTCCACCATAATTGAAACCTAAGAAGAATGAACACCCTATTTTATTCCATCATGGTTGGCAAAATTACTTAAATTCCATGAGGATGCTATCAAATTAAAACAAGTAATATTTTATGTGGAAAATGATAGCATGGGTGAGGAAACTCATTGATATGGAAAATGATTTTAATCAAGCCTTTAGCATTGAAATTGAGAATACTTCTTTTATGAATCCTATTTTATATGTGGGTATAGGGTATTATAGAGTAGGTTCAATGAAAATTTATATTTTAAGTAATAATTATAGTCAATTTGGAATAAAGTTTTGTAAATTTTCTTATGAAAATAGTAGTAATTTTTTTCTAATTATGTGCTTAAAAATGATAAATGTGATTTATAGAAAAGTAGGCTAAATAGGAATAGACTAACTAATATTTTTGTTATATCTACATTAGACCACTTTAATATGCCGAGTGAAACATGAATTATTCCTTTAGCTAGGCATCTAACAAAGTCTAAAATCTATCAATTCTAAAATTGCTATGAAAAACTAATTGGTTGTTCTATCCCTGGAAACATCAATTTTATATTGTTTTTAACTTTTTAGAACCAAAAATTATTGTTGTCATATACATTTGTGAGGTTTTTGTAATATAATTGGTATTTCATCTTAAAATAATGATCCAATACATGAATGATTTTCTAGCTATTTTTAGGCTTTTTCCTACTATTTTGATAGTCCTTGATGACTATCTGATTTGTAAGACCCCTTTTGTACCTAGACTATCTAACATGTTTTATGAACACTCTATGTAGCTAAGATCACATATTATTACAACAATATTAATTTCTTATATTTTCTCATAAACATTGATTATCCAAGAGTCCACTATTACCCCTAATAGACCTATTTCTAAGTTGAGAAATATTTTTCTACTTATAAAGGATGTCTAATAAGTGGTTAGATAGTGTGATTGCTCCTACACATTTTCATTTGGTTAGGTACTTCATTAAGGCTATGTTTTCTCCTAAATTAAAAACAAAGTTTGTCATTAATCCTCTGATGAAATTTTTTAAGAAAATAGAGTCATACCCTAGTCTCTAAACCCTTATTTTTGCTTAATTTTTAGTTAGATGATCATATCTTATTTAGGATTTGGGGTAAGAAAATTTTCTTGGATTCAACCATTCAAATACTTGATAATGTTATTTTTATCCTATCATTACCTAATTATGAATTCATACTTTGGTTATTATATAGTAGAGAGTAAATAATCCCTTTGCAATACCATAAGAGAGGGTTTTTTCAAGATCCCAACCCTATATTGGGGATGCACAAATGGTCTAAATATGTTTGCTAAAATGAGCTTAGTTTTGAATTATAGAATAACCTTATACTCTAGACCATATTGAAGAATTAAATGCCATAAATGTTGAACCTACTAAAATTATTAACATAATCACCCTTAAGCATCCACACATGATTAACATTGAGGCTAGCCTATCCAATAAAGAACATTCTATATTTACTACCATGCTTAAGGAGTATAAGGATAATTTTACCTTGGAATATTGAGACTTACCTAGAATGGATGAGTATTTTATCACCTCTAAAATTATTACCTATGATTATTCCACTCATACAATAAAAGCAAATAAGGTTATCTCCCTTCATTTAAGACCTATCTAAAATTGAAATCTAAAATTTGTTAGATACCAATTTCATCTAACTTATTGATTATTAGGATGGGTGTCTAACATTGTGTTAGGAATATTCATATAAAAATAGGTAGAATCATTAATAGCAATTCAAATTTTAATGGAAATGCTTATAAAATAAATAACCATTATAATAAAAATAATAGAAGTGCTCAAGAAAATAATTTAATGGAAATACAATAAACTAATATTAAACAAACAAAACCAATATCATTGACTTATTCAAGTAGGTAACCTCCTTGGAAGTAGTGTAATGGATACAATATAGCCATATTTTCTATATTTATTTTTATTAACTTGGGTCCCATGTTTAGATAGTAAATCCTTGAGAATTAGGATTAGGGTTAATGATTGATTTAATCTATAAATAGGAAGAGTTTTGTGGTATCTAAGACCATATTTTATATTCAAATCTTAGTCATGTCTGGTACACGTATGATATTTTTCCCTATCTAAGTGGCTATGAGTATTTTACTTCTCTAAGTTGCTAAGTAGTTGCATTAATCTAAATTTGAAGTTTGGGATTCTTCTATTTCAAGTGTTATTCTCATAATCCTCAAGATCAATCTTGTGAAGAACATCATAAATTTTAAGTGAAATATGAATATTTAATAGTATATAAAGAGGAAGATTCATTAGATCAAGAGCAACAAGTAGAATCAGATGAGGAAAAATATGAGGATGATGCCATGGATCACTCCACTCATGCTCTTATGGATATCTAAGCTTAGCATACTACCAAGTTACAATGATTTATTAAACAACAACATGTCAATATGTTGATTGAATTAGGTAGCACACATAACTTTATAGATAGTAAGAAAAAAAAGTCCTTGTGCTTGTTTATCAATACTTCAAGTTAGGATAAATACCAATTATTAATTTTAAATGAGGGTACTCCATAATGTATGGGTCAAACAACTAAAGTTATTTAACATCCAAATGGGTGATTACACTTGGTTGAGAAATTTATTTTCCATGAACCTTAATAGTTTATGTCATATTGAGAGCATAATGTCTATCTTAGCTTAGTGATTTTACTAATAATAAGTAAAAAATATATGTCAAGTGGATGATAAAGTAATATTCATTTGTATTCAAGGAATCCAACCCCCTCCCTCTAAGGTGGTTAGTTCACATAACATAGAAAATATATTTAAGAAAGGCAGGTGTAGATTATTTACCCAAGTCAATTAAATGGAGGTTTAGTCTTCAAAGTTACTTATTTTATATATTATTTTCTATTTATAGAATATTTTGTATTTCTATGAGGTCTTTAGTGAGCCCATGGGTCTACCTCCTAAGCACACACATGATCATGCCATCCACCTTGTTCTAGGAAGTCAATATCCTAAGGTGCATCCCTACTACTACTCCCATATCCAAAAGGCTAAAATTAGTAATATGGTTTAAGAAATGTTAGAGCAAGAAATCATCCATCCAAGTATTATTCCATAATCCTCCCTTGTGGTTATGGTACAATATAATTATAATTAATGATGCATGTGTCCTAATTTTCCTCTCCCAACAAGATAATTTTCAAATATAAGTATCTTATAACAATCATAGATTATTTTTTGGAAGAATTACATGGTTCTAGACACTTAAAAAAATAAAATTTCATTATGTATTTCATAAAATTAGGTTTACATAAGATGATATCCCTAAGATTTATTTTCATAAACTTGAGGGTCATTATGAGTTTGTATTCATTTTTTTTGGTCTCACTAATTCTCCATTTCAAGGCCTCAAAGAATTTATGTGTACAACTCCTTTTTTAGCCCTTCCTAACTTCAAAAAAGTTTTTGTCATTGAGTTTCATGCTTTCAAAATAGGTATTGGAGTTGTTTTGATCCAATAAAGACACTTATTAGCCTTAATATAGTCATATTTCATGCAATAATATAGGATGGTCCACTTATGAGAAGTAAATGTTAGCTATTTTTATGCCATAGAGAAATAGAGTACTTTTTCATTAGGGCATAATTTCATCATGTCGTAAATAAACAAATGGATGACTAAGCTCTTGGGATATGATTTGGTTAATTGATGCAATAAAGGAAAGGATAACGTATTGGTTGATGTATTATCTCACAAATATGAGGATGTTGTTTTTCTCAATGACATATCTAGTCCTCTCCCACAATGGATTTCTCAACTTTACAAAAATTAAATTTCTAATTTGGAGATTGCATAGATCATTCAAGAAAGGGAGGTGGTCTCATTATAACATTATTTTTTCTTATATACTGATGGGGTGCTTCATGACAATAAATACATTTATCTTTCTTATTATTTGGCTATTAAGTCAAATGTTCTCTAAGAATTGCATGTATCTTCTTTGACTAGATATTTAGGATTCTTAAAAACATACCAACAATTGAAGCAATATTTTTCTTAGAAAGGTTTAGAAGCATATGTCAAGATACTCATGGCTAAGTGTTTTATTTTTTAGAATAAAAAAAGAAAAATAGTTCAATATTCTATATTTTTGCAATCCTTTCCTATCCCTAACCATCAATGGGAGCACATATCCATGGATTTCATTGAGGCCCTTCTTAAACGTAAGTAAAAATGATATTTAAGGTAGTATATTGCCTTTCCAAGTATGCTCATTTTTGTGCATTACAACTTCCCTATTTGATACTTAACATGGCCAAGTATCATTGGGTTCAATGGCTCTCATTAATTGAATGGTGTTATAATAATTCTTACCAGTCATCCCTCAATATTTTCTCATTTGAGCATTTTATTGTCCAAAACATCCTTTAGTGATAGACTATGTACTAGGATCTTCCAATGTTACCTAGGTAGATAATTTATTATAATAACAACTTGTGCTTTATCTTATTTAAGATAATTTAACCCAATCCTAGAACTACAATGAAGAAAAAATGGGATTTAAACCATTTTGAATGATAATTTCTCATAGGAGATATGGTCTTTTTTGTGCCTATACCCTTACACACAATTATCGAAGACCAAGTCTAGTCAAAATTTAATTACTTAATTTTATGGACCCTACAAGGTGGTTCATTGCATTGGTGAAGTGGCATATTAGTTAGAGCTTGCACCATTTTCTGCATTCATCTTGTCTTTCATGTATATTATCTCAAATAGATTATTAACCAGTAGGTATATTTCCAAATATAACTTATATTACTCAATGAAGAATGTCAAATCACTCTCTAGCCTAATGCAGTGTTGTGATCCAAACTTCATTATCTTTTATCTTGTTAAATTTATGAGTTCCTCATCAAGTGATACGGCCTTGCAAAATAAGATGCTACATGGGATCCTAAGAGCATTTTCTAGTCTTCTCTATCTTTTAGGATAAATATTCTAAGGGGGATCCATATAATAGCTCTAATATAGATATGTTGGCTATATTTATTTTTATTTGGTTTAGCCCTAGGTTTAGATGGTCACCTTGAGCATGAGGGTTAGGTTATTTATTGATTTAATTTATAAATAGGAAGAGTTACATGGCATTTAAGACTTTCATAGTTAGATCTTAATCATGGCTAATGTGCATATGAGACTTTGCTCTCTCCAGGAGGCTATGAGAATTCACCCTCTCTAAGTGGGAAAATATTTTTTTTAATTTTAATCTAGATTTTTATTATTGCATAATTGATTTTCTAGCAAGTGGATTTGAATTATTACTATTGTTTATGTAATGTTATTTATGTATTATTAGATTGTTATTGTTATCACTATAATTCTTGAATTTGTTTCATAACAACACTACACTAAAAATGATTTTTAAGGTGGTTCTTAATAACCTTTAAATACCTTTAAGGTTGGTTACTAAGCCACCATATATTATGGCAGCATAAATATTTTGTGTCATGCAATAGTGGTTAAAACTGCCTCAAAAAATTTCCTCTTAGACTCCATTAGGACGATTTAAAAATTTTCTCTTAGAGTCTATTAGGGTGGTTTAGAAACTACCTCAAAAAATTCCTCTTAGGGTCTATTAGGGTGGTTTAAAAATCCTCTTAGAGTCTATTAGGGTGGTTTAAAACCACCATAATAGACCCTAAGAGGGTGGTTTTAAACTACCCTCTTAGGGCTAAGAGGGTAGTTTAAAACCACCCTCTTAGGGTATAAGAGGGTGATTTTAAATTGCCCTCTTAGGGCTAAGAGGGTAGTTTAAAACCACCCTCTTAGGGTTAAATATGGTGATTTTAAACTTCCCTCTTATCCCAAATAGGTCTTAGCTCTAAGAGGATGGTATAAAAATACCCTCTTAGCCCTAAGAGGGCAGTTTAAAACCACCCTCATAGGGCTAAGTGGGTGGTTTTCAACCACCTTATTAGGCCCCTATGTAGACTTCTATAGAAAGGAATGTAACTCAAGGAATCCCTACTAGAGCATCCCTAAGAGGAGTGAGTTCAACAAGCTCCATGATTTCTTGCACAAACATCTGCCATCATTACTAGAAAATTCATCAAAAATACCTCATTGCTTATTTTCATTACAATGAAATAAATCCATCTAAAGAATTGCATGCAAGGAGTAGAACTTAAAACCCTATAATTTTATCTCTCTCATAAACCTCTTTAGGAAGACAAAGCCAGGTAGAGTAAACAAGTGACTCATAGACTTGAAATTCGGTGAATGTATATCATTTTGTTCACAGTATCCTGAGATGCGAGCAAATATTTCTTGTTTCTTAGCATATCTAGAGATTGTAATATTTCCCTCTATGTATCCTCTCATTTTTCTCCTAGCCAAGACATCCATCAATGTGGTTTTTCCAGCCCTACTAACTCCATCCAAGGTTGTAAGCACTCTTGGTATGAAAGAACCACTTACAATGCGAAGGAGATATAACTTATCTTGACCTAAACCTTCAATATTCATATCCTATTACCAAAATAGGTATTAGTTCCAAATTTCCTACTATAAAGAATATGGGTGTGTCAAACTTTGCTAAAAAATTATATTTAAAAGAAAGACACACCTTTGGCATGTCAACATAGTAGTTGATGTTTTCAAAAGCAAGTGATAATGGCTGGAAAGGAAGGATGATTCCTTTTTTGCAAGGTACTAAGATTTTGATCTCACCAACTACTTCATCATGAGAAGAATTGTCTTCAAAGTGTAGACTTTATCTCCTCTCTGATGAGTATGCATGGCCTACCAGAAATATTACAATTTTTAAATGAAGAGTTCAAGTTTTTTCATTTTGTTTCAGGGTTGTTAGATTTAGTTCACAAGTTGTGCATTTGACCATGTTAGAAAGCTTTATTTCTTGCTAACATATTTCTTAGTTGACTTGTCATAGCATTATTTTAAGCAATAGAATGATTTCAACTAGATATTATAACTTTCTAAAGTTTCTCACCCTACTTGTTCATTACAGTGTTCACTTACACATGTAGCATAAACAAGTTCTTTAGTTAAACTAAAGCATTCAATCATTTTCTATCGAAATATTTTGAATTTATAATAACAATGCTACTGCTATATTTAAATATTTTCACTCCCTAACTGAGACAATGAACTTTATCTTTTAGTAGTAGATTTAGCTATTCACAAGTAGTACAAATATTTTAAAAAGCTCATGACTTATCATTGATGTCATTCCAAATTTTATGTTTCAGTCACTCCCTAAAGCATGATACTTTTAGTTTTGAGTAGTAGGTTTGAACATTCATAGGCAGTAAAAGGATTTCATGAAAATGTGCAACATATCGCTAGAATTTCTTCTCGATGTTAATTCAATAGATCTAAGTTTCTTCCCATGGTTACTTTATCTAGTTTTATTTACATCTTGCTCTTCAATTACATCCTCAGATATTACAACCTCTGATTTCCCAAAATCTATAGATGATGGAGGTCATTTTAGACATCACTACAAATAAATGTGACAATAACAGTAATAGTAATAAAAATTAAAGCTTTATAATGAAATATGAGACTTACGATTGAGATATGTTAAAGCCACAACAAATAGAATATTGAAGAGCACACAGAACCCAAGTAGTGCTCCAATGCCAATCCAATAAAATCTAGATTTAGCAAACAATCCATGTGCTTCTATTACAACATGTCCCAATGTCTCATTTGAGGTAGTACTACTTGGTTGCATATAGGTGAAATATTTAGATAAACATACACAATATGGTTGTTTAGGCTTGCTAATCAATGAGCCTTAGTGAATGCATGTTCTCACTTATGTTGTTCCATATAGGAGCCAAAAATTCATTTACAACAATATTTTGGCTAAAAGAAAGTGGGGAGCACCAATATACCCAAATCCACCAATTAGGTATATTCTCTATTCCAAAAACATGATAAAATCAAGCATTGATTTGATAGTTGAAAATTTTATGAAAGCTACACAAGTTATTTTCTACAATATAAATAGTTGCATGCATACATTGCAGTAGATTATACCTTGGGAAACCACAAATCCTCCAAGGACAAACATAGTAAGTAAAGCAAACATTCCAAATTTCTACGTAATAATCATGTTTCACCCCAATGAGGCTATGAGTTTGAAAAGTCCCAATTTTGTATAATGCAATAGAAAGAGGATAAGAAGCTACTTAAAAAATATGCAAAAAAGAGAAAGGATCTCTAAGATTAATGATTGGATATTTGAACATCTCTTTATTGTTATAACAAGTCTAATGTACATCTTGATATTTTTAAGTATAATATTGGAGGGACCCTTTACTATAGAAAGGGCATTGATTCATTGTCTGTACTCACTGGTTTTCATCTACTAGAGGGGTGGAGACCCTAGGGAAAATATGAAATAAAAAATCAATAATTTATATTAATCTTCATTCCTCTCAACAAGTTTCATCCTCAATAAATATTAATCCCATAACTTTACCATGTGGAAGCTCAATGAATGTGTTTATAGTTGTTCACATAGCCATAGTTAATCTAATATCTACTAGTAAAGAGACCTTTAGGGTTACAAGACAATTCACATTCCAAATTATTTTATCTTGCAAATTGATTTCCAGGTGAAAACCCTAAGCTTAAATAATTTCTTGTAGTACAAGAATCATAACAGATATGATTATTTACAAAGATAAATATTATAATTTAAAGCAATTTTCTCAAGTAAAAAGGGATCAACACAATGTTACCAGTCTATATTATAACTGGAGGTATAAAATAAATATCAACATATGATATAAACAAGGTATGGTACTATAGACTAGAGGTATACATCGTATGTTGATTTTGCATCTCTATCTGAGAATTGTCTCAAAGTAGTGCATTGAAAATACTACACATTTTTTTAATAAGTGCAATCCTAAAACAAGTCTGATGCTTCTTGCTTGTTTAGATACTTTTGCATCTCTAGGGGATGTTGTACAAGTAGGTAGACCATAAACTATTGTATTTTTCTCTAGCTCTTGAGAGTCTAAGACTATTGATAAGAAAAACAATATCTTAAGTTCAAGCTAGTATAGAGCAAACTAATGAGGAATTGTTTGAATTTCTATAATATAATGCTATTCCTCACTAAATACAAGGCTAATGTCATATTTGAACACCTACTACCACTAGATTATAGCCTACACTCCAACATAAGGTCTAAATAATATGCAGCCACAAATTGTGCTCTAAGAGAGGAAACATAATATGTATCATCAACTATATTGGCACAAAGCTTCAAGGCCTAGGCTACACATTGAGCTTTACAATGCTTTAGGGCATAGGCTCCATGGTGAGCTTTCCCTTGGATGCTAGAATAGTATCACTTTTAGTTTTGGATCTTTGGTGATTCTTTCAACACTGATGTCAATCAATAAATCTAGAATGAAGTTTGGGCTATGAGTAGCACTGATGATATTTAATAATTGATAATATCATCTTATATTTCATTTACTAGGGTATAACAACCATTGTTGTTGATGTTACATATGAATACGATAGACATGTGTTACCGAATTCTTCATTATTCATTATCTATGGCCAGGTCCTCCAATCTCAATCACTAATTTTGAAATATTGTAACTCTATTTGACATTCCTCATCTAACATGAGTAAATAGTTTTATATTTTTAATTGTAAAAAAAACTCCACAACTTGGCAAAGCCATGTGATTATTTGGTTATTCCAAAAATAATTTTTTCTTCTAAAAATTTAGAATGACAACACTTGGACATAGCCCTCCTAGCTTTGGATCGAAATATCCCCTCATATTCTAAAAAAGGGGTACCATAGTAAGACAAGAAAGCTAGAGGTACATATCACATCCACCATTATTTCTTAAACCCCTCTTTAAAAATTTTAAAATGACAACAATTGAACATAGACCTCTTGGATTTGGATACAAATACCCCCTCATGCTTAAAAAAGGTATTATAGTAAGACTAGAAAACCAAGGGGGTAGTATTTTTTATTTGAAATAATAATGTTAACCCTAACATTCACATGAGATAAAACTAAAGAAAGCACTCAAAAGATGAATTTTTCTTTCATAATTAAAACACTTGTCTAAACACAATAAGTCTTTTATAGAAGGCTCTATCACCATATAATATATTGGTTGTGTAGCACCCTAAAATTGGCGCAGTAAAATTATAATAATTACATTCACCTTAGTAAATAATTTAAAATTCAAATTTAACCTCCCAAACCGCCCGTTAACCGTCGGGTAATCCGTTTCCCCCTTTTTCGCGCCATTTTTAGAGGTTGTTTTGACCGTTTGACGATATCGTCGCCGATCAGACGATATCGCCCCAGATCTGACGATTTCGTCTGGGCTAGGACGTCCAGACGATCTTGTCGCAAAACTGATTTTGCAAAATTAGCTTCTGTTCCAACGGGCCTCTAATCCAGGCAGAAGCGTGTCTGCGTCGTTAGAGACCCTCCCCCGTTGGAGATCTCCCAAATAGGGATGATCTCCAACCTCCTAACTACTCCCCTAAGCCTATTTAATCCTAAGCTATCCCCTTAGCACCCCCCTGGCTGAAATTCCCTGTAAACTGACTGTATACACGTTAAAACATCTCAAATTCTATTTTGCATTGGTTCTATATCAATTTTGTTGCAGGTACCACCTTGTTTTTCAGCCGGAGCAAGCATACATCGCCCTCGACGAACCTGTTCAGATCGGAGGTGATCCTGTCGAATCAGAGACGATTTCGTACTGATGCGAGACGATCTCGACTGCAGTCCACATTGAGGCAATCAGTGCCTGAAGTTTGCATTTCTCAACCTTTTCTCTGTTGTTTTGTTCTGCAAATTAGATAGTTTATTCAGTATTTTATACTATTTTGCATTTGGAGTTCACCCATTTAGATTAAGTGCATAATTAAATCCTAATTATCATCTAATTAGCATGATTCATTCCTGTTTCTGTGCTTAAGTTTCAGTTTGATAATACTACTGTCATTTTATAGCATTTCCCTCTGTTATCATTGTTGTATTTTTTGTATTTTGCGCCTATTTGCTTGTTTGCAGGTCTCTGACGAATTCGTCAGATCTCAGATGATCTTGTCTGATCTCAGATGATTCTGTCGAATTCCAGACGATCCTGACTGCTTCAAACACCAGAATCTCCATCAGACATCCGGATCAGGTATTCTGCTTTTAATCTTCTGTAATTTCTCTGTTTCTATTTTTAAATCTGCTTTCTGTATTCATTTAATCTGCACTGTCATTTAGATTAATTTAGATTCATTTGGCCAAACCTAGGATATGAATGCTTAAGGTTAAAAATGAACACATCAAAACACATTCCAAACCTAGGCATGGAAACTGCCATTAAATGTTTCCTGGTGAACCCACCATCCATCGAAAAATCATCAAAATACACCTCCCTTGAGAGGCGGGACCTTCGCAAAGTCCTCTCGATCCGAGGTACCACGACATCCTTTTCCCATCCTCCTTCCGGGCACGGATCCTATAGCCTGAAGGTAAGGGTGCGAAAAATTTGGAGCGATACATTTTGGTGAACCCGACGTGAATGCATCATAACCTTTTGAAAACAAAAACAAAAACAAAACAAAAAAATAGAACAACTAAAACATAGATGCATTTTTAAAACATTTAAAGTTTAAAATCATGTTTAGATGGTAGCTCCTAAGAAAATATTAGCAGTTACTATAAATGTAGAAAACCAATTGGCAGCCGTAGAAATCAATTCTATGCTTAATGTGCCTGAAACAAGTAGAAATCAATTCTTGTGGAACGAACTTGATAGAAGACTTAGTCTCATCTCATCTAGGTCCACACAACTTAAGCAAATCAAGAGGCTAGTCCTAGATAGAATCCTGGATCCTCATCAACTAGTTTTTTATCATGAACTTCAGAGAGCCTGCCATAGATGGTTAGCTTATAGGAGAGCTCTAGTATCTTCAGAATTGTTCACCTTCGAGGAATACCTCGAGAACGCAGCCATTGTGCACCAGTTCCTAGGTTGTGTAGAAGACCAAGAGGTTGTTCTTACAGATAGGGAAATATGGAATAGAGTTCCGCGAGTTGTGCTATATCGAGAGTATTGCCATGAGCTTTACTTTTATCAACCAACATCTGAGACAGATAATATCACTATAGCTCTTTTCATCAAATTTTTAAAAGAAAACTTTCAATTTGAAGAAGAACACTTCATGACTCCTGAACAACTCGAGCCTATTAATGATATTTATAAATTATTTATAGAAAACTAGATTATTACTTTCAGTCTTATTTCTTGCATTTATTGTGTTGATTGTCTTTACAATATTATTTCAAAAAAAAAAAAAACTAAAAAACATAGCAAAAACTTAAACATTTCATTTCAAATATTGTAGTAGGTATATAGTAAATATATACCTCTTAATTTGTTGCATATATATATATATATATATATATATATATATATATATATATATATATATATTTGCTGAAATCAAAATTTAGCACCATGCCTAAACTTAGGAATGGTAAAGAAACTTTAGGAGAAGAAGAAGATTGGTTACAAGATACAACTGGAAACCCAAATGTCCTTCTTGAAGATCCAACTTCGGAAGGAAAAACTCTAGTTCAACCAGAAGATGACCTAGGTGAAGATAAGGAACAAGAAGGAAGTGTTAAAGAGGATGGATCCTCATCCCCTAGAATAGCTCCAAATGGAACTATTGCTTTTGACAACATAGATCATTTCAAGAAATTTCTCAGTGATAACATTGATGACCTTAATGTGGCAATTCGTATTGATAAAGGGCAAATTAGTGACACTCAGGCAGCTTTGGAACATATGTATGATGTGCGCATTAATCCCTTATCTTTCATTGATCAAGAAAGTGATAAGGCTGGACCATCCAATACGGATATGGTCACTATGATTCAAAACATGTCAAAACAACAGGCTATCCAACCTCCTAAGGAACTCGTTATTCAACCTAAAATCATTCCCACACAAAAGAAACCTTCCTTCACTACTTTATTCCGCCAAACTATTGAGCAATATGCTTCAAGTAAACAAAAACCTAAAACGAAGCCAAATACAAATTTTCAACAATCTGGAATACATCATAATACAACTTCAAAATTCCTTCATAATACTTTTCCTACCAATAATTTGCACAATAGTAACATGGCATCTAATCTTCATGTTCCTCCATCATATGCCCATAAAACCCATGTCAATGCCCTACCAAATCAATATGGGGGGCAAACTAGTAATCTGGAAGCCATGGTGAAATAGTTAGCTTCGCGTATGGACCAGATAGATCCCTACCGTCCCTCGTATAATTATCGAGAGATATGTAGTCAACCTTTGGATCCCATAGTTGTAGCTCAACCATACCCTAAGCATTTTCCCATGCCCATCCTGCCTATATATAAAGGAACCGAAGATCCCATAGAGCATCTTCGCATGTTTAGGATAGCATGTCATGACATATCGCATGATGACTTGCTATTATTAAAAATGTTCCCAAAAAGTTTAGGTGGAATGGCATTAGAGTGGTACTATCAATTGCCCACTCATTCTTTGAGAAACTTCGAAGAAACAACGGAATCATTTGTCCATCAATTTAGTGCCTACATCGAGAGGCATGTAACTATTAAAGATTTATACAATTTAAAACAAGACAAAGATGAATGTTTTGCCGATTTCTTAGCTAGATGGAGGCAATTGACAGGAAAACTGCACTTTGTGCTACCTTATAGGGAAATGTTGGACATTTTCATCAACAATTTACAAGAACAAATATCTTATGAGCTATCGACTGCTACCTTAACTACCTTCGATCAAGCTATAGATTTAGCTCGAAGAGTAGAAGATGCCCTCATTAGGAGAGGCCAACTTAGGAAGAAGGATGATGAGAAAACATCCAGAAATCAATATAAAAACAAACAAGTTGTTGGTGACGGAGTCACTGACAACAGAAATGTTGCTAATATCAATGCAACAAAGACAACAGAAAAATTTATATTGAAACCTCCTGACAAGCCTCCTCGAGAATTCACTAGATTAAACCAACCCTTATCAACTATTTTACCTCAATTACTCGAAAGAGGTTTGATCCAATTACCAGCTATCCGGGAACCTGATCCAACTATACCCGGATACAGAGCTGACTTACACCGTGATTTCCATAGAGGACCTGGACATTCTACCAACGCTTGTAAAAGGTTGAAACATAAAATACAGGATTTGATTGACAATAATGAAATGGAAGTGCAAGCCTTCCAACCTAAACAAAACCCTCCTAATAATACTCAAAAGACCGTTCCCCAAAATCAAAATCAAAATGCCAATCAAACTCTAGACATATTTCAACACCCTTTACCACGACATGGTAAAGAGGTAGCCAATCAAATCGAACATCATAATGTTCCCCCTCCTACCCGATATGTAGGAACCATTAGCGGACAATTACCTGTTCAGGATCCTCAAATATTTGACACAACCTTATCCCTGGTTACGACCAGGCCCTTACATAATTTTCAAACTTCTGATTCTAGTGATATAGAATCAGATAGTGAAAGTGAACTAGACATTACTTCAAACCAATCGAATAGTTCTGAAAATGAATCGGATCCTATTCAACCCGTCACAGATGCTATGGTTCCAGAAGAACCATTTCCTAGACGAGTTACTACTCGACCTTCTTCTAATATATTCCTTTCTAATGAACAAGCCATCAATGCTCAACCGAGACCAGTTCAGCGTCTTCATTATAACATTGTAGGTACCATTGGAGTCGTCACCCGACAACAAGCTCAAAATTCCCAACAAGAACCAAACCAGAATGATGGATCGGCTCCATTCGTTTTGAAAAACCCCAATAAAGGGAATCATGCTCCTACTGTTCAACCTAAACCCCCTTACAATATTAATGAGCAATTGTCCAATACTACGGCCAGAATTTCCCTTTTGGATTTATTAAGATCCTCTCCCACCCATAGGGATGAGTTGATGCTTACATTGAGCCAAATGATGGTACCTCAAAACATTCAACTCGAAGCTATGGCCAATACTATCATCACTCGAGAGATTGATTGTATTGACTTCCGGGATAAAGATATCCCACAACACAGTTTACATAAGGATAATCCCTTATACATTACTGCTCTAATTGGAGATGTAGTTGTCAAACGAGTTTTGATTGATAATGGCTCATCTCTAAACATTTGCACTTTTGACTTCTACCAACGATTTGGCTTTAGAAGTGATGAAATGAAGAAAACTGATATGATTATCAAAGCTTTTAATGACGAAACACAAGAAACGTGTGGAGTTATTACCCTCCCATTGCAAGTTGGTCCTAGAACCCTAGAAACAACCGTGTTTATTGTACATTGCCCAACATCGTACAATATACTTTTGGGTCGCCCTTGGATCAACGCCATGCGAGCGGTCCCATCAACCTTACACCAATGTGTTAAATTTGAGTTTAAAAATTAGTTGGTCACTATCCATGGTGACCCTAGACCTTTTGATATGTGTGCTTTGGCAGAACCCGTTGGAGTGCAATTTTGCCCTGCTCTGTCATCCACACATCCTAGTTCTTATTTTTCATCTAAAACTGTGAAACACACACCCATAACTTCACCTATTTCCCCTCCATTAATTTCATCCTCCTATATAGATCAACAACCCTCTAAACAAATCATTTTAGAACCTCAAAAAGATCTTAAATCTACAACCAATCCTTCAAGTTCTATCCCTATAAATTCAAAACCTATAGACACATCTATCATTCCTCCCACATCTCAAGATATAGGTAATAAGCCTTCTACATCTTATGCCCTTTCTGATGAACTTTTACCGGATTTATCCACAACCTTAATATCAGAAAAAACAAATGCTTTCATGCAAGATTCAATTCTTTTGAATAATTTACCGCCATCTCCTCGTACTTTGGGCCTCCCACAACCTATGGGAAGTACTTACCAAGTCGGGAGTTGTGCCTTCATTTATAAAGGATATGACTAGGGGAAGAATCCCTCGAAATATCAAAACTCATCATGAAGGATATGCTCGGTGTTATTTTACCAATGATTATATTAAAGCTAAACCCATGATGCTTAAAATGGGATATAAAGGGAAAGGCTTGGGACCTTTCCAAAATGGCATGAAAGAACCTTTCGAGGTAGAACCGTGGCCTGCCCGTTGTGGTGTGGGCCTATTTCCTAGTAAGGGTCAACCCTTTCCTTTTGAGGATGATGATCACGTCATATGTTATCAAGATTATTTGGATAGGCATGTTGATTTGCCTCTTAAAAATCAGTCGTTTTCATGCAACATGCTATCCATAGCTTACCCCGAAATGATTGCTCGACCCCGATGAAGAGTTGGAAGGAGATATCTTCCATGATGTCTCTGTTGAAGAGATGTTACACAATGGATTTTATTTTGATGGTTCTATACCAACTATAGCCCAACTTGAGGCCACTAATCCTCAAGATGAATTATCTAAATTAACCTTACAAGAATTACAAGAATTGGGCGTTTCACCCGCCCCACCTAATTTTGAAAGAGATCTACACATGGAGGTAGAAAACGTCATTAAAATTAATATTGGAACCGAGGACAATCCTCACATAATCAATATTGGATCAGAATTAAGTCAAGAAAAACAAGAACAATACATTGCATTTCTTAAAGAGTATGAAGATGTCTTCGCTTGGACATATGAAGATATGCCGGGTCTAGACCCTTCCGTAGTCATGCATCATCTAGTGGTCCATCCGGATGCTAAACCAGTTAAACAAAAACTTAGAAAAATGCATCCCAAAGTGGCTCTGCTAGTCAAAGGGGAGTTAGAAAAACTCCTGAATGTTATCTTTATACAAGCTATTGATTATGCTGAATGGATCTCAAATGTAGTTCCAGTCACCAAGAAAGAAGCTACCAAAGTTAGGGTTTGCACAGATTTTAGAGATATTAACGTTGCATGCCCTAAAGATGACTTTCCTCTTCCAAACATGGATCAAATCATTGACTTTACTATCGGGAGTGGGATGATGTCCTTAATGGATGGATTCTCCGGTTATAATCAGATCAGGATAGCTCCTGAAGATCAGGCTAAAACAACCTTTATTACCCCCTGGGGTACCTTTTGCTGGAAAGTGATGCCATTTGGCTTAAAGAACGTAGGTGCAACTTATCAACGAGCTATGACCTATATTTTTCATGATATGATGCATGATATCCTACATGATTATGTAGATGATATTATAGCTCGCTCTATTATTGAAGATAATCATTTAGATGATTTGAGAAAAGTTTTTAATCGATTACGAGAATATCTTATTCGATTAAATCCAGAAAAATGCATATTCGAAGTTAAATCCGACAAGCTATTAGGGGTTTTAGTTTCTTTACGTGGTATTGAAATCGACCCTCTCAAGATTGCGGCCATCACTGATATGCCCGCACCTACTAATATATCTGAGTTACGAAGTTTACAAGGTAAACTTCAAGCTATCCGTCGCTTCATTGATAAGCTGGCGGACAAAACTGGTCCCTTTCTTAAACTCCTTAAGAAGGATGTCCCTTTTAATTGGGACACCGAATGTAGAGAAGCTTTTGAACTTCTCAAACAATACCTCCTTAATCCACCTGTGCTTTCACCACCTAAACCTGATCGCCCATTTCTCCTATATATTTCAGCTTCAGATTCTGCCTTAGGAGCTATGTTAGCTCAACTTGATGATGAAAAGCGAGAACGTGCTAATTATTACATTAGCCGAACCTTCATCAGTTATGAAACCCGCTACACAGCATTAGAAAAACTATGTCTAGCCGTCGTGTTTGCTACGCAAAAATTACGACACTATATGCTTAGTCAAAAAACTTATGTCATTGCCAAATACGATCCCTTGAGGTATCTCATGAGTCGACCTTATTTATCGGGTCGCACAGCCAAGTGGGTTCTTGCTCTAAGCGAGTTTGATCTCACATTCATAGGACAGAAGTCTGTTAAGGGTCAAATCATAGCAGATCAATTAGTCGCTGCACCCTTAGAGTCTACCCATCCCCTCATCATCGAATTTCCTGATGAATGCCTTCAATTAGAGGCCGACCATATTGAACAATGGTCCTTATACTTTGATGGAGCCCGATGCATGAGTGGGGCTGGTGCGGGTATTATTTTAATATCCCCACAAAAACATCTTATTCCTCTGTCCTTCAAATTGACATTTGCTTGCACCAACAATACTGCTTGAGTATGAAGCTCTAATCCTTGGATTACGAGCTGCCCTAGCGCTAAAAATTAAACACCTTTTAGTTTTTGGTGATTCCCAACTGGTTATAAACCAAATTAATGAAGTTTATCAAACCAGAGATGATAAACTATGCCCATATAAGGCCTATGTTTTACAATTAATGTCTTTATTTGATCAAGTTACCTTGGAAGCTATTCCTCGAACTAGCAACCGTGCAGCTGATGCTATGGCCGCAGTTGCATCTCTCCTGCCCTTGGAGTTAGATGACGAATATGCCACTATCATTATTCATCGACTCCAGGAACCCGCTTCAAATAAGTCATGCTTAGAGCCTTTGGATGTGTTTCTAATCAATGAAACTACTCCTGAACCTTGGTATACGGACATATTTGATTTTCTCCAAAATGGGACTTTCCCTGCCAATTCTAATAGAAACCAACGTCGGTTATTACGTCGACGAGCAAGTCGATTTGTAATAATTGGCAATACTTTATATAGGAGATCTTTTGAAGGTATCCTATTAAGATGTTTAAACTTAGAAGAGTCTAAATCAGCCTTGAGTGAAGCCCACGATGGATCTTGTGGAGGACACTTTAGTGGTAGTGTTATTGCTAAAAAGCTCCTTCGGATAGGATACTTTTGGCCTACCATGGAAATGGATGCACATGAGTATGTGCGCCATTGCGACAAGTGCCAAAAACATGCTGACCTTGTCCATGCGCCTGCATAAGAGCTACAGGCTATTTCATCTCCATGGCCCTTTTCTAAATGGGGTTTAGACATTATTGGCAAAATCAATCCTGTGTCATCTGATGGACACAAGTTCATCATAACCGCCATTGAGTATTTCATGAAGTGGGTCGAAGCTATGCCTTTAGCTTCCTACACTGGCACACAAGTCTCTAAATTTATTTTTAATCAAATCATTTGTAGGTTCGAAATTCCTGCAAATCTCATCTCCGACAATGGAACTTGTTTCAAAAATAAAGATGTTAAAAAATTATGCCAAAAATATAAGATTCAACATCGCTGGTCCACTCCCTATTATCCTCAGGGTAATGGTCAAGCAAAAGCATCTAACAAAACCTTAATCAAAATTCTCAAAATATTAGTCAATAAAACTGGCCGTGATTGGCACATTCAATTATACCCAACCTTGTGGGCCTATCGAACTAGTGTTCGAACCCCCACGGGAACTTCACCATTTGTTTTGGTTTATGGTGCTGAAGCAGTTTTTCCATTTGAATTGGAAGTTCCTTCTTTGGCTCTGCTACTTCAAGATACCGAAGTAGGAGATGAATATCGAGCCGCAGACTCAGTCAGCTGGAACTCCTAGATGAAAAATGCATCAATGCTTTGGAGCATCTCCGTGCTTACCAAAACAAGCTTAAAAGATCATATGCTAAGAAAGTTCGTCATCGATCCTTTGAGATCGGCGACCTTGTTTTAAAAGAAAATCAAAAAAATACAAATGCAACTAAGGACCTTAAAGGTAAATTTGAGCCCAACTGGCTCGGACCATACATTATTACTGCCAAATTTGAATCAGGAGCATACAAATTATCTACCTTAGATGGTAAAGAACTTAAAGAACCCATGAATATTTTGCATCTTAAACGTTACTATGCATAAATTTGGTCATTTCATCCATGTATATATTTGTTCAAAATCACTATCTTGTATTTCTTTCAAATTTATAAATTCAAAAACATCAAAAACATTCATAATCATCAAAAATCTTCAAAACTATTTGTTGCATTTATTTATGGCACTTGTTAAATTTTTTGCTCAAAAACAAAAATAAAACCAAAAATCAAAATAATGATAAAAATATAAAAACAACAATATGCTTGACTCTTTCAAAACCAAAACAATATAAAGAAGAAAGAGAGAGTCAGTATTCTCAAAACTTCTCAAAAGTATTTATATATATTTTCTTACAAATGTTGCAGTTATATGTTTCAAATTATTTTTGATAAATTAGCATTTATTTGGAATCCCTCACTTGCACACTCACAAAAATAAATATCTTGATTTTATCTGGCATGATTACTAATCTCTCTTATATCAAAGTCCACAAAATTCAATTAAATAAAGTTTGAGCATAGAGAATTGATCTTGTTATTTACTTAAACCAAGCACATCTTTTCACAATAAAATGATTATATTTGTAATTTCCATGTTTTGCTACATAGTAGATGTGATTTCTTGAGCGAAAAGTTTCCCCTGCTATCCTATCATGCACATGGTCTAGAATCTTTGAGAATTGGCAAAAGGACAAGCTCACCCCTACCCGAGAATAAAAATCCCTTGCTCTACAGACTAATCCGAGCAAGTATCCCTAGCAAAGAAAAAGAAAAGAAAAGTTCAAGAAAAAGAGAAAAGAAAAATGTTATTTTATATCATTACAGCAATATTTCAAGCACTATCTCAAAAATCAAGCAAAAAAAATACAAAAAGAAAAAGAAGAAAAGTTCAAAAGAAAGCAGAAAGCAAGAAAGCAATAAAATCCCTTTCCCTACCCTTTGAAAAGAAAAGAAGGGTTGATGAGCTTGAATCCTTGGAATTCTCAATTATTCGAAAATTGTGAGGTAAGCCCCATAACAGGTGGTTTGTGCCCAACCCGCTTGGCCTTGGGTAACTCCTAGCGTGGTGATATGTCTGTCACATTAGCGACCTTCTTTTGTACGAGACCTATGTCTGCTTATGGATTAGCTAGCTCTTGATAATCCGACCTACATAGTAGTCTAATATGGTTATATGCATCTACATCATGGTTAATGAACACTTATTTGGTTTCTTCAAATCACTTGTATCATATTATCTTGCTCAAAACTGGTAAATGCACAAAGCAATTGCACACACATTTGTATTTGAGAGATTTTGTGTATCATTATGATAAATCAAGATCGGAAATGAATTCACATATGCACATGGGATTCCTTATAAATCTAACTTTTGTCTTCAAAATACTTTGAAATATTATTTTTGCAACTTGTTTGGAATAAATCAAGTACAATTGTTTACCATAAAGACAACTATATAATAGAAAAATCAAAAATTTCTTTCAAAATATACAATCAAAACATATATATCTGGTTGACTTTCGCGACGATGGTATAGTTCCAAAACCAAAATTGGAATTTTATGCCTAGCGCAAGTCCTCATTTTCATATTTTCTGTTTATCAAAAATCAACCATGCAATAAAACTATCTTTTTTGGATTTTCGCGATGATGGTATAAGTCTATACCTACATATTCTATGCCTAGCGCAAACCATCGTAACAATTTTTATTCCCCATTTATTAAAAATCATGAAAACCATATGACTTAAATCATTATGTTACACAAATTATGCTTTTAAAAAGCAAACACATTTTCATTATTTCATGTCATTATGTCAACCTTCAATTTTGCAATGATGGTATAATTCCTAAAGAATTATCCAAAATTTTATCACACTTAGGAATTTATGCCTAGCAAAAATCATTTTAACATTATTTCATGCATACTATTTTCATGAAAATCTGAAAACAAACCATCATCACCATCATTTTCACCATTGCACCAAAGTCTTAAGACAGTTTCTTAAGCACTCTTTTACTTTTAACAATATTTCTATACTGGGATTAGCTTGACGACCGAGTGAGCAACGACTCCATGAAATGGTCTATAATAGCGACAATGTCCTTTGAAATTATTGTTAGAAGTCTCTTTTTATTTTTTATCACATTTCATCACAAACAATCAATTTGTTACATCAGATTATTTCATTTAAAATATTATAGCATGATATCAAAATTATAAATTTTCAAAACGACATAATTTCATGAATCCTCAATCCAATTATCAAATCAATCAATCAAATATAAAAGCATCATAAGCATACACATAATACAAGTCATATGATCAAAAACATATCATATATATATCCACAATATATATACATCATCAAAACTGGATTGGTATGCCACAATCTGTACCTCGGCATACTCAATCCTCTATCAACAAAATAATAATCATATAATACAATGTCAGTCTGTACAATGTCAGTGCAGCCCTCTAGCCTCGAGAGCCCCTCGAGCTCTCCGCCTCATCTCCTCCCCCGCCCTGAGGTGGACGAGGTGGCCCCATCGCAGTCTGAGTAGTCCTAGTCCTCGACCGGGACGTGGTCCTCGATGACCCGATCCTGATCGGATCTGCAATGTTGGCTGGCAGGGGTAGTCTATCCGCCTCTGGCACCAGCTGATAATACAATGTCTGGTAGAATGTAAGTTGGGCAATAGCCCATGTCAGCTCCCCAGAGCTCGCCCCTCCGCCCCATGCCCTGAGGCATGCAATCTCGTCTCGCAGCTGTGCCACCTCAGCTCGATGGCATGCAGCCTCATCCTGTAGAGTCTGCACTTGTGCCTGGAGATGATCTCTCTTCGCCCGAAGAGTAGCCATCTCGCTACTCTCTCCTGTGTCTATGCCCTTGCCCTTATCGAGCGATGGTGGCCTCTATGGAGATGGGGGTCTCGCCTCCCTCCTCTCCCTCTGTCGTGGCCTCTCCTGTGCCTGTGGCCTCCTCGGCTCTCTCCCACCGTGACCCTGGGCCGCCTCCATCGCTGCCTGGCATCGCCTCCCTATCCGATGCACAACCACATGAATCGGACCTTGTGCCCTCGTCATCCGAGGAGGGCGGATGCCTACGTACCAGGCATCGTAGCCATCGGCTACCCCTACGTCGTCACCATCCACTGGCTGGATGGGGGCATCGTCCGCGTCCTGGCTCCAGAACCGCTGCATGTCTGGCGCCCCGCTAACTATGGTGTTATCCCGAATAGTCCAGGAAAACTCATAATCCCTTAGAGATGGGATCCCCTACTACAGACCGAACTGACACAAAACTCGGTCATAGCGGTGGAGCTCCACCTCTCCCCTCTCCATCCGTAGCCAGTAGACTCCCCTGACGTGAGCCAACTCCTGTCCATCCTCGGCCCACCCTGGATGCTCCCTCCATGGCCTCCAGGTGATCTGGTCCGGGACTAAGTCATCCAATAGTCTCCGGGACATAGGGAGGTCGATCCGCCATTGTGACCCTCTTCGGAGCCACCAGTAGAAGACTCGGGGCCTCTCCCCGTCTACCCCTGTCAGAGGAAGCCCTACCGGCCTCCGCACTGCAATGTGCTCCCAACACCAAACCTGTAGGAGCGATGTCATCACCAGACATCGGCCGCCCTTGTACACGACCCCATATAGGATCCTGTACAATCGGCATAGTACAAAACTGCCCCAAGAGAACCTGTACCCATGGTCTCGCATATCGTAGATCACATCTACGAGCATCCACGGCACCCTGCACCCGCTCTGGTGGCACAGCAAAAGTCCACCAACCACTCCAGCTAGCACTCGTGTGAGTCTAGATGCCCCAGGCATCTGGCGTAGTGCCTCGATATTAACTCCGCCCTTCTCCAGGGTGAAGCTCGGGTCACCACATAGTCGTCCCATAGCGTGGCCCTGATTGGCCGTAGGAGTAATCAATCGTCCTTGTATGGGGATTCTTAGAATCCTCCATACATCCTCTAGAGTGGGAGTCATCTCCCCTGTCGATAGCCGAAAACATGAGGAACCCGGATACCATCTCTCTGCTAGGGCTGTTAGAAGCCCCATATCTGTGGACACCTATGGCATCTCTGCCACATGCTGCAAGCCGGCTTGTGCCAGCTGATCTCGCTCTACCTGTGTGAGAGCGGCCAAGTCATCTCTCAACCCTCCATACTTCCATTCCCTGCTCTTTAGCAAACCTCTCTACAAACATAAACAACAAAACAACAAACAATCATTAATAAACAATTCAAGTAATTAATAATGCAAATTAAAATTCAATTTTATGCAATTGATGATATCGCCCACTATTGGACGATATCGTCCCAAATTTGAGCAGAATCGTCTCCGATTTCGTAGCTGAAATCGTCTCTAATTTGACGAAATCGTCCCCCTTTCGCCGATTTCGCCCTTGGGCGAAATTGACGAAATTGAGACGATTTCATCGAAATCGGGACGATTTCGTCCCGACGACGTCGACGGCCCAAAAACGGCCGCGATGCTCAAAATTCACCTAAAAATTACCTACAAAGCATGTAAAATCAAATTAAAGCATTCTAGTTAAGTCTAGACTCTTACCCGTAGACCGCGTCGGACCTCTGTCGATCTATGCGTCGTCTCCACCATTTTTGCTTCAGAGCTCTAAAAAACAGAAAATGAACAGTAAAAATGAATTAGGGTTTTACCCTATTTTTCTTAATTTTATTCAAAAATAATTTTTTTGCTTTTCCGCGTTTTTACCTCAAACGTTCGATTTGGGTAAAAACACGGAGGGGGCACCATAGTAATCTGTCGTACGATTCGACCAAGAATCGTCGCCTAAAAATGGGAATAATTTTTGCTTTCTCGTAGATCGAGAAGAACTCATCTTTAACGCATTTTCTTCGAAAAATTCGCTAAAGAGGGGGCAAAATGTAGCACCCTAAAATTGGCGCAATAAAATTATAATAATTACATTCACCTTAGTAAATAATTTAAAATTCAAATTTAACCTCCCAAACCGCCCGTTAACCGTCGGGTAATCCGTTTCCCCTTTTTTGCGCCATTTTTAGAGGTTGTTTTGACCGTTTGACGATATCGTCGCCGATCAGACGATATCGCCCCAGATCTGACGATTTCGTCTGGGCTAGGACGTCCAGACGATCTTGTCGCAAAACTAATTTTGCAAAATTAGCTTCTGTTCCAACGGGCCTCTAATCCGGGCAGAAGCGTGTCTGCGCCGTTAGAGACCCTCCCCCATTGGAGATCTCCCAAATAGGGATGATCTCCAACCTCCTAACTACTCCCCTAAGCCTATTTAATCCTAAGCTATCCCCTTAGCACCCCCCTGGCTGAAATTCCCTGTAAACTGACTGTATACACGTTAAAACATCTCAAATTCTATTTTGCATTGGTTCTATATCAATTTTGTTGCAGGTACCACCTTGTTTTTCAGCCGGAGCAAGCATACATCGTCCTCGACGAACCTGTTCAGATCGGAGGCGATCCTGTCGAATCAGAGACGATTTCGTACTGATGCGAGACGATCTCGACTGCAGTCCACATTGAGGCAATCAGTGCCTGAAGTTTGCATTTCTCAACCTTTTCTCTGTTGTTTTGTTCTACAAATTAGATAGTTTATTCAGTATTTTATACTATTTTGCATTTGGAGTTCACCCATTTAGATTAAGTGCATAATTAAATCCTAATTATCATCTAATTAGCATGATTCATTCCTGTTTCTGTGCTTAAGTTTCAGTTTAATAATACTACTGTCATTTTATAGCATTTCCCTCTGTTATCATTGTTGTATTTTTTGTATTTTGCGCCTATTTGCTTGTTTGCAGGTCTCTGACGAATTCGTCTGACGAATTCGTCAGATCTCAGACGATCTTGTCTGATCTCAGACGATTCGATCGAATTCCAGACGATCCTGACTGCTTCAAACACCAGAATCTCCAACAGACATCCGGATCAGGTATTCTGCTTTTAATCTTCTGTAATTTCTCTATTTTTGTTTTTAAATCTGCTTTCTGTATTCATTTAATCTACACTTTCATTTAGATTAATTTAGATTCATTTGGCCAAACCTAGGATATGAATGCTTAAGGTTAAAAACGAACACATCAAAACACATTCCAAACCTAGGCGTGGAAACTGCCATTAAATGTTTCCTGGTGAACCCACCATCCATCGAAAAATCATCAAAATACACCTCCCTTGAGAGGCGGGACCTTCGCAAAGTCCTCTCAGTTCAAGGTACCGCAACATCCTTTTCCCATCCCCCTTCTGGGCACGGATCCTATAGCCTGAAGGTAAGGATGTGAAAAATTTGGAGCGATACAGGTTGATAGTATGATGTAATAGAACATTAGTATTTGCACTAAATTTTTGTACAATAGCATAAATTTAATGATTGAAAGGTTTTATAACATTTAATTAATCTGAGGATCAAATGGCAAGAGTGCAAATGGTTAAATTTGTCATCTTTCAAGGTTGGGAACATGGTTCAAATATTTTTAGGAAATATATTCTTAGTTTTCGTAATATTGTTGTAGTACCACTATGTGGTTTGTTGAAAAACCATAGTAATGCAGTCATGATGTAATACAGGTGGGGCCCATTTCAAATTCATATAATCAATTTAAAAATATGTACTTGACCTCAATAGCCCAAACTAGAACACATACAATGTGTAGAAGCAATTGTTACCTAAAGCATAAATAATAGAAGAAATAAAAGTGAGATAATTACCAATGCGTACACCTCCAGGAGACATAGCATTGCTATCACTAAAACAATATTTTTATTTACAGTTAAATGACATATTTGCAAACCTTCTCATAATGGTTCCCTACATGATTACAAAATTATATATCATTACTTATAAAATTTCCCAACAAAAAATTTGAAGAAGAAAAAGAATTTATGTGTAAATAAAACACAATCTATATATTTAAGTTAGATTAGCTCTAAAAATTTGGATATAAGCTAAATTTTGCATATCTTTATTGATATAAATAAAAAATTTCCTCTTTCAGTTGATTGTACTTAAATTGTGTGCAAGATATTTACCAATATAAATAAAAATAATATGGACTAAAAATTTGTTGGATTGGACTGATTAAAAATTAGGAGCTGAAAAACATGACACACAAAATATTTTACCAACTGTGATAATTCTAAATAATGTTGAATAGGCAAATCATGTATCTCTTTGTCTAACTGGAAGGTGCTTCTTAAAAAGAATGCTTTAGCATTTAAACTATTGTCATATCTTTGAACAGTGGAATTTTTTTCAATTCAGGAACATCTTTTACCTGTGCTTTCATAATGTTTACCATTCTAAATGATTTTAGAGTCCCTAAAAAAGATATAGATGCATTTGATTCAAAAATTAGCCTACGAATCTAAAAAATCAAGAATCTTTCTTGAATCTAAAAAATCAAAAAACCCACACAAATCCTTCATAATATTTTTCTAGGATTATTTTTAAGGACTAAGAGGGTGGTTTAAAACCACCTTCTTAGACCCCACTCTCTTAGTTCTATTAGGGTGGTTTTTTACCGCTGTAAAAAACCACCATCTTTTAGGTATCGTTAAAAGATTTTTTTGGTGAGGGTGGTTTAAAACTACCCTCTTAGGGTCTATTAGTGTGGCTTTTTACCAAAATAAAAAATTATCGTATTTTAGCTACCTTTAAAAGCCCTTTTTGATGTAGTGCAAGTAGATATTTGATACAAATTGAAAAAATAGGAGATACATTCTATTCCAAAACCATGTCATTATATAGAATCTTATTTACCCTATCCATAATGCTCAATGGTCACACCTCATAAAAGAGGGAACCTAAGTTATTGATACCTTATAATAAAAGTAAAGGTTACATCATAATGGGCCCATACACATTAGGCATCAAAGGTGAAAATATACAACACTAAACAAGTACACACCAATGGTTGTATTTAGATATGGTTCTAACATACCCTCCCCTTCTAGAAGCTTTTTTCTCAAAACTTGAGGAGCAAATTTCTTGTAGGATTGCAAGCATAATAAAATCATATCATTATTGTTCAAATTATGCTTATAATAGTGTCAATATAATTCTTGTCACATGCAATTTTGTGCCATGGCAAGATTATATTTAATATGTTGGATTAGTTGTGCACACTCCATAAGATTGGGTGTAGACACCTAAAATGCATCATCATGAGGAGACTCCCAAAAAGCCTTCTTTCTAATTCACACAATACATATTGAGTAACCTTAGGGTTAATTTAGTTATTTTATCTAGCAACAAGTAACATTCTCCATGGGAAGCCTAATTGTCTTGATCCAAGATGATATCAATATCGAGATCATATCAATATGAGATAGTAATGCAAAACCAAAAATAAAAAATAATGGACAACAAAATTACCTGTCAGCATGGTGCTTGATTTCATGCCAATGGTAGATACCTTGTAGATGAAATTTTCACCTACCACCTGTAGTTATTTGGTGGTAGTCAATCAGGCTACCCCTAATTGAAACTTACCACCTTTTATTAATTGCCTCAAACCCTATAAAATGGTGCCCTCTCTCCTTTGTTTTAAATATCTTTTATTTTTGAATTTGTGCAATAAAGTTCTACCAAAATAATCTATCAGGTTCTCACATTGCCAAACTGATATTGTTAGATTGTTACTTTATATTTGAAGACACCTTCCTCTCCCTCAAACGATCACTTGCATTGCTCTAGTGATCACCTACACCCTCTCACTCACATCCATGCTCCTAAATATCCACCATAATGACACCATATATCACCCAAAATGCTATTTGGACTTGGTTACACTGAGATGTAGGATGCGATAGTGACCATATCACCTCAAGATGATCCATAGATAGAAACTATCTCGACCTGATATGGTTTTGATTAGGTGATTGCTTTGTTCATTTTTTATGCATCTTGGCTTAGATCTATGCATTTATATTTCCAACATTTGTTTAGATCTCACAAATCACATGCATGCATTTATTTTTTAATTTAGTTTTGCATTATCCGATTGAATACGGGTCCAACCTCAGTGGGTCCCTCATGTGCTACTAATCCATATTTTATTTTCTTTGCATGCAAGTAACAGGACTCAAGGACATTGCAAGACTTAAGATCTGACTCTCATAGGTTGATATTAGAAAATGCACTCCTCAACAATGAGCTAGCACAAAGATATTTATATTGCACCTAGGGATATTATTTGTTGAAGAAAGAGGGCAATCATACCCCAAATTGTAATATTTGTATCATCTAAAAATATCCTATCAAGAGTACTCTCTTTGTAACATTGAAAACATATACTAATACAAATTTTATTTTATTACTTTAAGTGATTTTATTTATTTTATGTGCTATAAATTTCTATCCTTCAAAGGGTGATCATGGTGGGACCTATTCCCTATTTTCTAATGCATGTTTGGTAAATCTAATTGGTTGTTGATTGTCCTTTGTGATTGTAGGTTCTCAAGTGTAACCATCTCAACCTGAGATAGTCCCTATTTAGAAATTATCTCATCTTGAGAAAATCCATGAACTGAGTCAAAATGGCTATGGATCTATATTTCTACATTCAATGTAGGCCTTCACGATTAGTATCTGCATCACTTCATTGTATTTTTCTTGTTTTTGAGAAAGAAATAATATGTATATATATAGCTACATTTTAAATAGCTTTTAAATCTATTAGACTGTGGTCATATTAGGTCAAGAAGGTATTTGTATGTGACCATCTTAGGTCAAGATGATTCCTTGTCTGTGATAATCTCAGTAAGAGATGATATTTGTATTTTCTACTAGTTTTCCTACATTACTTCCTATTAAAGGGGTAGATCATCATTTAGGGAATATTACATGTTAAAATTATATTTTTGCATTATTTAAAGTCATTGCATGCTCTTTGCTTCTACTTTTTGCAATAATAAAAATAACTCACACACTCACGAGGTATTTAAATGTCAGTCAGTTGGATTTCATCGCCAACTATTGATAACAATCACGTGATGTAGTCTTTCATCTCCCACCATGGATTGGCCTCCTATACACCATACTATCCTCGATGATAAGTTTTTCATATCTGATCATCGAAAATTCCCCTACTTTTGGGTGCATCTTGAAGTAGGTCAAGTTTAGATGTCCTTTAACCATAGGACTTAATAATCAATGGAATGTAGTTGTAATTTATATTCAAACTTGCTCAAGAGTGTAGTGAAAGCTCGATTGGGCATGTAAAAATATTTAGATAGCATGATTCCTTCTTTGAGGGGGTATTTTATTTCCATAATAATATCTATTACCCATCTACCATCATAGGAAGCCATCTAGATTATTTTTGTCACATTCCTCGATAGAGGTTATGCACAAATAACCTTTCAATATTGTCCATTTTGTCCACCCTAGTCATCTTAGGAATAGGATTTTGAAAAAAAACACACCAAAAACAATAAAAACAAGAATCAAAAATAAAAAAAGGAAACACATTTCTTGGTAGCTTTGTTTGCTATGTTTGTATAGTTTAGAATGTGCACTCAACTTACATAGCTTATGGTCATGAAACACAATCAAGCTCAATTACAAGCAAAAATTGTTGAGCCAACACAAAGATTCATGGAAAATTTTCAAATTGATCTACAAGACCTTACCATACTTGAGTAGCAATGTGAAGAACACAATATTGTACTGAGAGGGGGGGTGAATAGTATAAGACCACTTTTTACTTTTCTTTTTAAATCAATATTATGTAGTGTATAGATAGTAGTATCAATAGCAGTGATCAAAGCAATGCACAAAACACCATACACTATAGAGACACAAATTTTAACATGGTTCACCCAATGTGGGCTACCTCCATAGAGAAAATATTTCTTCTAAATATTTCTCAAATAATATTTTTGGAATCCTTCCCAATTACAATGTTTATGGACCTTTGTCCAAAGGAGATGTTGATCCCCTAAATCTGGTTTATGGATCTCTATCCATATGAGAACTTCTTCTCCTATGTTGTGGCTGGTGATTCTCTAGAATATTGCCTCCACTGCACTGACTGTGGATCTCTCTCCACTTTAAGACTCTTGTCCTCACTTAGAAGACCTATACTCAATGTCTTGGATCATGGATATATATCCACTAGAGTATCTATGCTCTCTGCTCTGTCACCTCCAAAGCTCTGCTCAATAGGTTCACTCAGAACCTTCTCAAATATGTTCAACAGGTCCACTCATTACCTGCTCAAATCTGCTCAATAGGTCCACTCATAACCTGCTCAAATTTGCTCAATAGGTCCACTCAGAACCTACTCAAATATGCTCAATAGGTCTACTCAAAACCTACTCAAATTTTCTCAAAAAGCTCACTCAAAACTTGTCTGAATATGCTCAATAAGACCACTTAGAACTTGTATAAATCTGCTCAACAAGCTCACTAAGAACTTGTCCAAATTTGCTCAACAAGCTCACTCAGAACTTGTCCAAATCTGCTCAATAAGCTCACTCAAAAATTTTCCAAATTTGCTCAATAAGTCCTCTCTAGGACTTGCTCAAATCTGTATTACAAGCTTCCACAAAAGCTCACACAAAATTAGTCCACAAGCCTTCTCAAAGACTTACCTCAAATTAGCTTAACAAGTCCACACAGAACTTGTTCAATCTCATAGAATCATAAAGAGAATTGTTAGAGATTCAATATGTCCTATACTCAATGCTCAATCACTTTCTCAACTCAATATCATAGAAGCATAAAGAGAATTGTTAGAGACTCAATATGTTCTATTCTCAAAGCTCAATCTCAACTCAAATAAATATCATAGAAGCATAAAGAGAATTTTTAGAGACTCAATATGTTCTATACTTGATTCTCAATCTCAACTCAATCTCATAAAAGCATAAAGATAATTGTTAGAGACTCAATATGTTCTATTCTCAATCCTCAATCTCAACTCAATCAGAATATAGAATATTTTGTTTCCACTTCATGCATTCACTTGACTAGTCTTAATCAAATCTACTCAACCAATCACCTCAAGGAACAACCCTTTCTCACAAACCCTAGTCCAAGCATGTATCATCCAACTCAAAATGTTTCCAAAAATGCTCAACAACAAATATCACATAACAATGATACTCATGTTCTTTTATAACTCAAGTTCAATTTCTTTGCATCACCCATTGGTTTCAACAACAATGCTAATAAGACAAGGTTTTAATCATAACTCTCAATTCAGAAAACATTGAAGCATAATCTCAAATTACTTCACTCAACCAATGGTCTAAATAACAATGCTTATCAAACAAATTTTAATCACAACTCACAATCCAAAAAACCTTGAAGTATTAACTCAACCACTTTCAAAAAGGAAACCCTAATCAAATCCTTTTCGTCCAAACTTAATTTTCGATCAATCCAACCATCTAACTCAACAAAGAAGAATTTTACCCATACCTTTTCTTGAAGAGTAGTTGTCCTTAAAAATCTACCACACTCACAATTACTTCTTTGAAAAACTCAATAAGGGTTAGAGGATAATTTTTATATCACAAAAATAATATCACAATTACACCTTATCACTCCAACTTAAAAAATAAGCAATATCCTCACAATAATCACAAAACCCTTTATTGGAAATAACACACAACTCACAAAGTCTTAACCTTTAAATATTCCACAATAGCAAAACTTAAGAATTGAAAATAAAAATAGAATTCTCCTTATACCTCCTAATGATATTTATCAACTACAAACATTTATCACAATGCAAAGACTTAAACCACCAAATACCTTATACCTTCAACTTAGACATTAATAAAATAAAACATTAAAAGTGTACCTTTGCCTTTGGAGAGTTTTGAACTCTCAACGCAGCCCTCACAATATATTTTCCCATGATGCAAACACCACATGAGCTTACAAGCTCGTTGGGAAGGAAGAAGCACCATGTGCTTCGATACTCCTTCCTAGCCTTGCAAAAATGTATACGCCTATGATTAATGCCTTCAACGTGCCTACCAAAAGCTTCCATGGGATTTGAACACTAACCACCATGCACACCAAAATGTACACTTGCAGCCCACTTGCCACTAGGCCAATGTGCCTTGTTGGCTTCCAAACAATCAATGCACTTGCTTTTATCCTTTTCATCATCAAGTCAAACCACAAAATTCGCACAACACTATCATGAGCTCTGCATTAAATTTTATGTGCTTCTCTTTCAAATCGAGCAAGGTTAATTCGAAACTTAAATTTGGCATGGTATTAATATGCATTCCCATTATATTAAAAACGTCGGTGCTTCCCTTGTCTTCTACAATGTCAGATAAAATAAGCTTTGCCTTGTATTAGATTTATTTAAAATATGCTTTGGTCTTCAACCTTTAACTCAACCTTTGGGTTTATTAAAATATTTTTAGACTTTTTAAACCCACTTTTGCAATATAAAATATTGTAATGAAAATTACAAATATCTTATTTGGGTTTTCACCATGGCACATCTAACCATTATAATATTTCACCTTTGATAAAGTTCCTTTTAATATTTATTTATAAAATTTAAATTCATCCTGAATTTAAATAATTTATAAATTAAATATTGTCACTCCTTTTTAACTTCTGTCTTTTGCACTATTTCACTCAAACTTCTGCATTTTTTCTGAATATAAAATGACCATCTTTGTCACCTTTATTTCTTGCTGATATCTTTGGAATTAATGATGACTCCTTTTGGTGGCATCAATGGTGACATCAATGACAACTTTGACTTAGGGACTCAAAATGTCCAACAATATCCTCCTTTTTCATTGATGGCAACCCATATCCTTTTACTGAAACCTAACATTTATTTTTCTTCTACTCCCACTGGGATATTGCTTCCCTGGCTCAATGCTCTCTCAAATATCAAATCTCTCCCCATACCAAATCTCTCCCCAATACACAAATCTCTCCCCTTTTGACATCAATGTCAAAGGGTCACCTTTGGGGCTCGGGGCTAAGAATGATCCTCTTAGCTTAGCCCCTCCCCAACCTCCACATGAGGTGGTTAATTATGGGGTGGGAGTATTTTTACTCCCCGAAAGCACTATTCTTTACCTTTATCTTTCTCTCTTCTTTTCTGAGTTTTCTGAATCCTCTGACTATTTATTTCCAAGTCATCATCCATGTTCCTGTCATCACTCATGTTCCTATTCCTATTCTTGTTCTCATACATGTTCCTATTCCTGTTCCTATTCATGTTCTCATCCATGTTCCTGTTCTTGTCCCTATTTTCATCCATGTTCATGTTTTTGTTCCCGTTCCTGTTCATGCCCATGTTTTTGTTCCTATTCATATTTATGTTCCTATTCATATTCTTGTTCTTGTTCATGTATTATTATAGAATATTTTATCTACACCATCTTGTGGTATGACCATCATTATTGCACTTATAACACTTAATGTTATTATTCCTCGAAGGTGCAAATCTTAGGATTTCTCCTTGTGAAGCCATATCCTCTTCTATCATGAATCTTGTAATTCATTGCCTTGTGACCAAACTCATTACATGAGTAGCAATACCCTTGGAAAAGTTGTCCTTTTCCATATTTCTATCTTTCATGTGTCCTGCACTATGAAGCCATGTGTCCAAACCTATGACATGAAAAACATTTTCCATTGAAGCTTCCTTGTCTTGACCTTATTGATCTCCTGTTCTGATTGTTGTTCCATCTGTATCTTCTCTGTGCATTATTCCTATATTTTTTGAACTCTTTGTTGTCCAACTCATCCATTGATGTCTCACTCCCACTTACACTTTCTTATTCTGATGTATCTTCTTCTTAATTTTCTTCTTCTTCAAGACTTGAAGTAGACTCTTCTTCCTTTTTCTTTTGAACCTGTTTAGAACCAAGACCTATATTTTTTGTTGCCCTTATTTGTATCTTGACTATTTTATCCACACTCTTTACACTGTTTACATACTTGTATAGCTTATTCTTGAAATCCTCTAAATATTCCTTTAGTAGGGTCATTTCTTGTGTTAACTTTTCACAATCTAGAATCTTTGCTTCTAACTTATCTTTGAACTTGCTTGCCTTATCCTTTGACTTTTCTAAATCCTCTATGAGCAATAATATTTCATCATAACATTCTTGAAACTGAATTTCAAGCTTAGAGTGTTGCTTTCTTACCTTATTTATTGTGTCAAGGGTATAGATAAGTTCTCCCTTGAGATCATAGCCATTCTCTATTGAATAATCCTCTATTTATTTACCTTTTTCCATATCATTTCTTTCTTTTGGCTTGTCTTCTATAGGATCACTCACTTCTTCTTCTAATGCCATTAGAATATTTTCATCTAGTTTTTCAAGTGCATCTTCAAAATCATCATCACTAAAAATATAACCATACCTTGTGCAATCATATTCAAGATGTCCAAATTTACCACATATAAAACACTTGAGAATAACTGTCGTCCTTTTCTTCATTGGATATTTCTCTTAAACCATAAATATGACTTCATCTCTATCATTGTATGAAAAAATAGCATCACTATCAATTGAGTACTTACTTGCATTATCCGCATAGTAGCTTCTCTTTTGCCTTTGGAAGAACTTCCTTCCTTGTTTGCTTTGTCCATACTTGCTTTTATTTTGGTTTTTGTATCTTTTTGATTCCATGTACCTATGATCCTATTTTTCTTCATCATTGTTGCTCTTTGGTTCTTTGCACTCTATTGCATAATTTCCATACTTTCCACAATTAAAATACTTAATAGATATTGGATCTATGGGTCTTCTAGAACCCTTACCTCTTTTGCCATAATTTGCTTCTTCATCACTAGATGACTCACTGCTTGATTCTATCTTCTTACCCTTTTTCTATTTTTCCACTTTGAATGCAACTTCTTTTAGAGGAATAGGATCTTTTATTCTTATCTCAAAAGTAGCAAGCATGACAAGCAAAGAATTCCTTGTCAAAGAATTACTATCAATTGATGTTTCTATAGAAGAAACATTTTCACTATACCTTTTTGGAAGAGTTCTCAAGATTTTATCACAAGCATTAGATTCATCAACCTTCATTCCAAGACCTTTCATCTCATGTATAATTTCATCAACCTTGTTGACATAGTCATGAATTTTTTCATCATCCCACATTCTTAGGTTCTCAAATTCTCCTTTGATATTTTTGATCTTAGATTTCCTGACACTTTTATCTCCTTCATATATGGTATGCAATAGTTCCCACATATATATTGTTGTTGTACACTTCATAACATTCATATATTTTGATCTACACAACCCTTTTATAATTGCATTCATAACTCTTGAATTTGCATGCATTAGAAGATTACCTTATTTATTTGTAGGAAGATTGGTTGCTAAATCATATCCAAGTTCCACTACATCCAAAACTTCATTTCCAAGTGCCATCAAGTGAAATATCATCAACATACACCAATACAAGAAGTCACTTCCATAAAATACTAGTATTGCATTATTTATGGACCCATCTCTTTGATACTTTTGATCCATTGTGTTCTTATATCGCTTTTCCTTCAAGATGTCAAAATATTTTGAAGGAACCCACTCTTATACCAATTGAATAACACAAGATTATACTGAGAGGGGGATGAATAGTATAAGACCACTTTTTACTTTTCTTTTCAAATCAATATTATGCAGTGTATAGATAGCAGTAATCAAAGCAATGCACAAAACACCATACAATATAGAGACACAAATTTTAACGTGGTTCACCCAATGTGGGCTACATCCAAAGAGAAAATATTTCTTCTAAATATTTCTCAAATAATATTTTGGGAATCCTTCCAAATTACAATATTTATGGACCTCTGTCCAAAGGAGATGCTGATCCCCTAAATCTAGTTTGTGTATCTCTATCCACATGGGAACTTCTTCTCTTATGCTTTGGCTGGTGATCCTCTAGAATATTGTCTCCACTACACTGTTTGTGGATATCTTTCCACTTGAAGACTCTTTTTCTCACTTAGAAGACTTGTACTTAATGTATTGGTTGATGGATCTCTATCCACTGGAGTCTCTGTCCTCTCTACTCTATCACCTCCAAAGCTCTTCTCAATAGGTTCACTCAGAACCTTCTCAAATCTGCTCAATAGGTCCACTTAGAACCTGCTCAAATTTGCTCAATAGGTCCACTCAAAACCTACTCAAATCTACTCAATAGGTCCACTTAGAACCTTCTCAAATATGATCAATAGGTTTACTCAAAACCTTCTCAAATATTCTCAACAAGCTCACTTAGAACTTGTCTAAATCTGCTCAACAAGCCCACTTAGAAATTGTCTAAATCTAGTCAACAAGCTCACTCAAAACTTATCCAAATCTGCTCAAAAAACATACTCAAAACTTATCCAATTTTGCTCAATAAACTCGCTCATAACTTGTCCAAATCTGCTCAATAAGTCCTCTCTAGGACTTGTTCAAATCTGCATTGCAAGCTTCCACAAAATCTCACACAAAATTAGTCCACAAGCCTTCTCAAAGACTTACCTCAAATAAGATTAACAAGTCCACACAGAACTTGTTCAATCTCATAGAATCATAAAGAGAATTGTTAGAGACTCAATATGTCTTATACTCAATGCTCAATCACTTTCTCAACTCAATCTCATAGAAGCATAAAGAGAATTGTTAGAGACTCAATATGTTCTATTCTCAAAGCTCAATCTCAACTCAAATAAATCTCATAGAAGCATAAAGAGAATTTTTAGAGACTCAATATGTTCTATACTCAATGCTCAATATCAACTCAATCTCATAGAAGCATTAAGATAATTTTTAGAGACTCAATATGTTCTATTCTCAAGGCTCAGTCTCAACTCAATAAGAATATAGAATATTTTGTTTCATGGAACTTGAACAACCACTTCATGCATTCACTTGACTAGGATTAATCAACTCTACTCAACCAATCACCTTAAGGAAAAACCCTTTCTCACAAAATCTAGTCCAAGCATGTATCATCCAACTCAAAATATTTCTAACAATGCTCAATGTAGACACCTAAAATGCATTATGTCGAAGGCGACTACTCATATGGAAATGCTACAAGACCATATGGAAGATATTGGATAGACTCGAAGATAGATCAATGGTTCTAACCACTCAATTTGGGCTCCTTGGCCTATTTAGTCTAAATCGCAGCTGAGACCTACAGTCTATAGTCTGAACTATAGCTAACACCCTATAGTTTATAGTCTGAACCACAACTATCACCTATGGTCTCAACTGAAGTTTAGTTGGCCTCCATCCAAGTCAAATCAGTTTGAACAACCATTTATTCTAGAAGAAGACAGTTAAAGAATGGAAGTTTCCATCCCAACTGTCCTAACCACTCCTTCTTGTTCTTGGCTTCTCCATGAAGCCACCCCTAGCCCTTGGGTAGTCCTATAAGTACCCCTCAAAAATAGGGCAAAAGTATCAACAAAGTATGGGAGATTAGAGAAGTGAAGCCCTATCAAATTTTACACTCACCTGAGAGTATTGAGAGATATTTTCTATCAATTTCTTTACTAATTCATCAAGAATCATGTCAAATTGTGCCATGGATGCCCTAAGAGCCTAGGAGAGCCAAGAAATACTAATTTGGGCAAGCAGAGCTCCTATTCAATGATTCAACCACAAAACCTATTAGAGGACACTAAGGTGACTCTTGATCATCAATTTGACAAGGAAGATCAAGCCCACTACCCTATAATTGGAGAGCAAACCTATTTGGTCACTCACCACATATTTTAGCCATGATTTATAGTGTAGACCACTCATCAGAGTTGCAGTTTGCAATAGGTGTAATATCTCCTTACTTTTCCTTTTATAGTTTATTTAGCTAGATCGGATTAATCATTTAAGCACTTGTTTTAGTAGTTTAGAGACCCTGACTAACTAGATTAAGTATTTTATTAGGTTTACTTTATTTTAGCAAATAGGACTTAAATAGCTTAATTTCAAGTTATAATGCTTCATTTCACATAATTGATCCATTAGATTGGTAGCTATAATTCTTGTTTACATGTTTCAAGAAATCTTGATGAATCTTGCATATGTTTAACACACTTTATATGCTTTCTTGATTTCATGTTATTCATGGCATATTTATGTTTTTATGGGGCCTCATCACAAGAGGTTGCCTATTTGTATAAGTTTATTCTGTTGTTTCTTGATCGCAGATAATAGGTTTAAAGAAGCTTCAATCATCAAAATCCTTTCTCAACGTGAAGAAGAGGGTCAAATCCACCCTAGAGTAGTTTATGAATATTTGGAAAAATAGTAATAGTGCACCTACCCCATTGAGGGATTTGGCATTGTATTGATTATATCAACATTTGGGTGACCCTAAGAGGGGCATGATTGTAATCGGGATTCATTGCAATATTAATAAAATAAGCATTCATTTTATTGCCATATGTGATCTTGTTTCTCTTTTCATGCTTTCATGTTGATTTCAATTGATATATCAGATAGTCATACAATTTTTGGATAGGTTAGAAGGCAATCACGGTGGAACTCCACAAATTTAGCTGTCTAACTACCATTTCTTGGATTTTTAAAATTGTAGGTACAGATCGCAGCTACCAACTATGGGCCAAAAATTGAACCATAGTTGCAACCCACAGGTGATAGTGCAGATTGCAGACCAGACCTGTGATTCATATTTAACAAACCAGACAATAGAAAATAGAGCACAGATCGGATGTGGACTTGAGGCAGGTCTCATTTTTCATTCTATGCCATTTTTTGTGTCACTGTGTTTTTCCAGAGAGCTCAAATTTGCAATGCAACTAGGAAATTAAGAAAATAAGAAATGAATTAGGTCCTACGTTTGCATTTATTTTTTAGATAATTAGAAAGGTGTTGCTAGGAACAACGGATCTTTGATTGCAATCCATCCTATAATCCAGCATGCTTAATAGAACTTGTGTGTTTGGTTTGCATGTTGAGGCCCAAGTAGTGGCAATTTTCATCATCGTAATTGCATTGTTGAAAAATAATGTAGAGTATAGCATGCATATCTGAATATAAAATGTTTCTTTTACATTACATGTAGGAAACAATAATTTGTGCTATATGATGCATTTGTCATTTTATGCAAATTAAAATGAACCACACACACCATGTTTCACTTAAACGCTAGTGATTTGGGAGTCACATCCAACCACTAGTAGGTTTCAGTGATGGTGGGCATAATTTCCATCCATTGGCCCAAATCCTATGTACCCTTGGATACTAGACCAATACCAAATCCAAGAACCTTTCTTCAATTGGAAAATTTACATGTATTCTCTTCGAAGAGTATAACGCTAACTAGGGGAAAATGGGTGAGGATATGGGAGGACTTGTGCTCCTTGTCTGGGTGTGGACCTTCATTACCACACACGAGGGATTTATGCAGCCTGGAAGTCACATCTAGGTTGTCGATCTACGAGCATACAGGTGAAATCCAATTTAAACTAAGAATATTATTGTAGCACCCTAAAATTGGTGCAGTAAAACCTTAAATAATTACAATTACTCTAGTAAATATTCAAATTCAAATTTTAACCCCCTAAACCGCTCCCAAACCGCCGTTTAACCCGTTTCCTCCTTTCTCGCGCCATTTTTAGAGTTTGTTTTGACCGTTTGATGATATCGTCGCCGATCAGACGATATCGCCTCAGATCGGACGATTTCGTCTAGGCTAGGACGTCCAGACGATCTTGTCCCAAAACTAATTTTTCACAATTAGCCTCTGTTCCAACGACGTCTCTAATCCGGGCAGAAGCGTGTCTGCACCGTTAGAGACCCTCCCCCATTGGAGATCTCCCAAATTGGGATGATCTCCAACCTCCTAACCTCCCTCCTAAGCCTATTTAAACTTAGGACTCCCCCTTGGCATCCCCCTAGCTGAAATTTCCTGTAACACAAGTTCTACGTGCATTAGACCGTCTTAAATTATCATTTGCCTCCATATTTGTCCAAATTTATTTGCAGGAACCTTAGTATTTTTCAGCCGGAGCAAGCTCAGTTCGTCGTGGACGATCCTGTTCAATTCGAGATGATTTCGCACCAATTCGAGATGATCTCGACTGTAGCTTGCATTGGGGGCAATCAGTGCCCAGAGTTTGCATTTCCTCATTATTTTCTACTGCATTATTCTGTATTTAGTTAATCTTATGATTATTCTTTATTATTTTGCATCTTGGAGTTCACCCATGTAGTTTAATTGCATAATAAGGTCATGATTAGCTATTAAAGTGTTGCAACTTACTTGCATTTCTATTCGGGATTATCTCGTTAACATCCTTATTGTCATTTTACATCATTATCCTCTATTAGCATTGCTGCATTTTTTGTATTTTGTGTCTATTTCTCTGTTTGCAGGTCTCTGATGAATTCGTCAGATCTCAGACGATCCTGCAGGTCGGAGACGATCCCGTCAAATTCCAGATGATCCTGTCTGCTTCAAGAATCAGAACCTCCATCAGACATCCGGATCAGGTATGGCTCTTTAATTTAGCTTTTTCTCTCTATTTTCTGTTCAAATCTGTTTGTTGTATTTCATTTAGTCTGCATTTTCATAATAGAACAACTTAGATTCATTTGGCCAAACCTAGGACTCGAATGTTTAAAGATAAAACCGAACACATTAAACACATTCCCAACCTAGGCGTGGAAACTGCCATTCAAACGTTTCCCGGTGAACCCACCATCCATCGAAAAATCACCATAATACACCTCCCCCGAGAGGCGGGACCTTCGCAAGGCCTCTCAGTCCGAGGTACCGTGCCATCCTTTTCCCATCCTCCTTCCGGGCATGGATCCTATAGCCTGAAGGTAAGGATGCAAAAAATTTGGAGCGATACATTTTGGTGAACCCGACGTGAATGCATTTAAAACCTTTTGAAAACAAAAAAAAACAAAAAAAACATAGATGCATTTCAAATCATTTAAAACTAATAAGTTGCATATCATGTCTAGATGGTAGCTCCTAAGAAAATATTAGCAGTTACTATAAATGTTGAAAACCAATTAGCAGCCATAGAAGTTAATTTTGTGCTTAGTGTGCCTGAAACAGATAGAAACCAACTTCTGTGGAAAGAACTTGATAGAAGGCTAGGTGTCATTTCATCTAGATCAACAAAACTTAAACAAATCAAAAGGCTTGTCCTAGATAGAATCCTGGATCCTCATCAACTCATTTTTTATCATGAACTTCAGAGAGCTTGCCATAGATGGTTAGCTTATAGGAGAGCTCTTGTGTCTTCAAAATTGTTCACCTTCGAGGAATACCTCAAGAACGCAGCTGTGGTACACCAATTTCTAGTTCATATAGAAGCCCAAGAAATTGATCTTATGATTAGAAAAATATGGAATAGAGTTCCTAGAGCTATGTTGTATCGTGAATATTGTCATGAGAATTATTATTATCAACCGGAATCTGAGACACATAATATCACTATAGCCCTTTTCATTAAATTCTTGAAAGAAAATTTTCAATTTGAAGAAGAACACTTCATGACTCCTGAAGAACTTGAGCCCATTAATGATATTTATAAATTGTTTATAGAAAACTAGATCATTGCTTTCATTATTATTATTTCTTGCGTTTTGTGTGTTGTTTGTTATCTTTATAATATTGTTATTAAAACCAAAAAAAACAAGAAAAACCTAAAAAACATAACAAAAACCAAAACATTTCATTTTAAATATTGTAGTAGGTATATAATTAATATATACCTCTTAAGCTTGTTGCATATATATATATATATATATATATATATATATATATATATATATATATATATATATATATATATATATATTTGCTGAAATCTAAGTTAAGCACAATGCCTAAACTTAGGAATGGTAAACAAACCGAAGGAGAAGAAGAAGATTGGTTAGGAGACAAAACAAGAAACCCAAATGTCCTTCCTGAGGATCCAATCCCGAAAGAAGAAACTCTAGACCAACAAGACGATGAGCTTGTTGTAGATGAACAAGAAGAAAATGTTAAAGAGGATGGATCCTCATCCCCTAGAATAACTCCAGATGGAACTATTGCTTTTGATAACTTAGATCATTTCTAGAAATTTTTCAATAATAACATTGGCGCTCTTAATATGGCAGTTCGTATTGATAAAGGGAAAATTAGTGACACTCAAGCAGCCATGGAAGATATGTTTAACATACACACTAATCCCTTGTCCTTTGTTGATCAAGAAAGTGATAAGGCTGGACCATCCAATAGAGATATGGTCACTATGATTCAGAACATGCAAAAACAACAGGTTACCCAACCTCCTAAAGAACCTGTTATTGAGCCTAAAATCATTCCCACACAAAAGAAAACTTCCTTCACTGCTTTACTTCGCCAAACTATTGATCAATATGCTTCAAATCAACAAAAACCTAAAATGAAGCCAAACACCAATTTCCAACAATCTGGAATACAACATAATATAACTTCAAAACTTCTTCATAACACCCTTCCTACTAACAATTTACACAATAGCAATATAGCATCTAATCTCCATGTCCCTCCATCATATGCTCACAAATCCCATATTAATGCCCTACCGAACCAATATGGTGGGCAAACCAGTAATCTGGAAGCCATGGTGAAGCAGTTAGCTTCCCGCATGGACCAGATAGATCCCTACCGTCCCTCGTACAATTATCGAGAGATATGTAGTCAACCTTTGGATCCCATAGTTGTAGCACAACCGTACCCTAAGCATTTTCCCATGCCCGTCCTGCCTATATATAAAGGAACTGAAGATCCCATAGAGCATCTTCGCATGTTTAGGATAGCATGTCATGATATATCACATGATGACTTGCTATTACTAAAAATGTTCCCAAAAAGTTTAGGAGGAATGGCATTAGAGTGGTACTATCAATTGCCCACTCATTCTTTGAGAAATTTTGAAGAAACAATTGAATCGTTTGTCCATCAATTTAGTGCCTACATCGAGAGGCATGTCACCATTAAAGATTTGTACAACTTAAAACAAGACAAAGATGAATGTTTTGCTGATTTCTTAGCTAGATGGAGGCAGTTGATAGGAAAACCGCACTTTGTGCTACCTTATAGAGAAATGTTGGACATTTTTATTAATAATTTGCAAGAACAAATATCTTATGAGTTATCAATCGCTACTTTAACTACCTTCGATCAGGCTATAGATTTAGCTCGAAGAGTAGAAGATGCCCTCATTAGGAGAGGCCAACTTAGGAAGAAAGATGATGAGAAAACATCCAAAAATCAATATAAAAACAAACAAGTCATAGGTGACGGAGTCACTGACAGCAAAAATGTTGCTAATATCAATGCAACGAAGACAACAAAAAAATTTATATTGAAACCTCCTGATAAACCTCCTCGAGAATTTACTAGATTGAATCAACCATTATCAACTATTTTACCTCAATTACTCGAAAGAGGCTTGATTCAATTACCAGCTATCCGGGAACCTGATCCAACTATACCCGGATACAGAGCCGATCTACACTGTGACTTTCATAGAGGACCTGGACATGCTACAAATTCTTGCAAAAGGTTGAAACATAAAATACAAGATCTGATTGATAATAATGAAATGGAGGTGCAAGCCTTCCAACCTAAACAAAATGCTCCTAATAACGCTCAAAAGAACATTCCCCAAAATCAAAATCAAAATGCTAATCAATCATTAGACATATTTCAACATCCTTTACCAAGACATGGTAAAGAGGTGGCCAATCAAATCGAACATCATAATGTTCCTCCTCCTACCCGATATGTAGGAACTATTAGCGGACATTTACCTAATCATGATCCTCAAAAATTTGACACAACCTTATCCCTGGTCACAACCAGGCCCCTACATAATACTCAAACTCTATATCCTAGTGATATAGAATCAGATACTGAAAGTGAAATGGAAATCACTTCAAACCAATCGAATAGTTCTAAAAATGAATCAGATCCTATTCAACCTATTACAGATGCTATGATTCCAGAAGAACCATTTCCTAGAAGAGTTACTACTCGACCCTCTTCTAATCAATTCCTCCCTAATGAACAAGCCATAAACGCTCAACCGAGACCAGTTAAGCATCTTCAATATAACATTGTAGGTACCATCGAAGTCGTTACCCGACAACAAGCTCAAAATTCTCAACAAGAACCAAACCAGAATGATGGATCAACTCCATTTGTTTTGAAAAATCCCAATAAAGGGAATCATGCTTCCAATGTTCAACCTAAACCCCCTTACAATATTAATGAGCAATTATCCAATACTACAACCAAAATTTCTCTCTTGGATTTATTAAGATCTTCTCCTACCCATAGAGATGAATTAATGCTTACATTAAGCCAAATGATGGTACCACAAAATATTCAACCTGAAGCCATGGCCAATACTATCATCACTAGAGAAGTCGATTGTATTGACTTTCGGGATAAAGATATCCCACAACACAGTTTACATAAGGATAATCCCTTATATATTACTGCTCTAATTGGAGATGTAGCTGTTAAAAGAGTCCTGATTGATAATGGTTCATCTCTAAACATTTGCACTTTTGACTTCTACCAACGGTTTGGCTTTAGAAGTGATGAAATGAAGAAAACTGACATGATTATCAAAGCTTTCAATGACGAAACACAAGAAACGTGTGGAGTTATTACCATCCCATTGCAAGTTGGTCCTAGAACCTTAGATACGACCGTGTTTATTGTACATTGCCCCGCATCGTACAATATACTCTTGGGTCGTCCTTGGATCAATGCAATGCGGGCTGTCCCATCAACTTTACACCAATGTGTTAAATTCGAATTTAAAAATCAGTTGGTCACTATCCATGGTGATCCTAGACCCTTTGATATGTGTGCTTTGGCAGTAACCTCGTTGGAGTTCAATTTTGCCCTCGCTCTGTCATCCACACATCCTAATTCTTATTTTTCATCTAAAACTGTGAAACACACTCCCATAGCTTCACCTATTTCTCCTCCATTAATTTCACCCTCATATATAGATCAACAATCTTCTAAACAAACCACTCTAGAACCTCAAAAAGATCTTCAATCCACAACCAATCCTTCATGTTCTATCCCTATAATTTCAAAACCTATAGACCCATTCATTAACACTTCCACATTATCAACATCTATCATACCTTCCACATCTAAAGATATAGGGAATGATCCTTCTACATCTTATGCTCTTTCTGATGAACTCTTACCTGATTTATCTTGAATTCTTATATCAGAAAAAACAAATGCTTTTATGCAAGATTCAATTCTTTTAAATAACTTGCCACCATCTCCTCGTACTTTGGGCCTCCCACAACCTATGGGAAGTACTTACCAAGTCGGGAGTTGTGCCTTTATTTATAAAGGATATGATTGGGGAAGAATACCTCGGAATATCAAAACTCATCATGATGGATATGCTCGATGTTATTTTACTAATGAGTATATTAAAGCTAAACCTATAATGCTTAAAATGGGATATAAAGGGAAAGGCTTGGGACCTTTCCAAAATGGTATGAAAGAACCTTTCGAGGTAGAACCGTGGCCCGCCCACCGTGGTGTGGGCCTATTTCCTAGTAAGGGTCAACCCTTTCCTTTTGAAGATGATGATCAACTCATATGTTATCAAGATTATTTGGATAGGCGTGATGATTTGCCTCTAAAAAATCAGCCATTTACATGTAACATGCTATCCATAGCTTACCCTGAAATGATCGCTGAATCCGATGACGAGTTGGAAGGAGATATTTTCCATGATGTCTCCGTTGAAGAGATGTTACACAATGGTTTTTATTTTGATGGTTCTATACCAACTATAGCCCAACTTGAGGCCACTACTCCTCAAGACGAATTATCCAACTTAACTTTAAAAGAATTACAAGAATTGGGCGTCTCACCCGCCCCACCTAATTTTGAAAGAGATCTACACATGGAAGTAGAAAACGTCATTAAAGTTAACATTGGAACTGAGGATAATCCTCACATAATCAATATTGGGTCAGAATTAAGTCAAGAAAAACAAGAGGAATACATTGCATTCCTTAAAGAATATGAAGATGTCTTCGCTTGGACATATGAAGATATGCCAGGTCTCCGTAGTCATGCATCATCTAGTAGTCCATCCGGATGCTAAACCCGTTAAACAAAAACTTAGAAAAATGCATCCCAAAGTGGCCTTACTAGTCAAAGGGGAGTTAGAAAAACTCCTGAATGTTGTTTTTATACAAGCTATTGATTATGCTGAATGGATCTCAAATGTAGTTCCAGTCACCAAGAAAGAAGCTACCAAAGTTAGGGTTTGCACAGACTTTAGAGATATTAACGCTGCATGCCCTAAAGATGATTTTCCTCTTCCAAACATGGACCAAATCATTGATTTTACTGCTGGGAGTGGGATGATGTCCTTAATGGATGGATTCTCCGGTTATAATCAGATCAGGATAGCTCCTGAAGATCAGGCTAAAACAACCTTTATTACCCCTCTGGGGTACCTTTTGTTGGAAAGTGATGCCATTCGGCTTAAAGAACGCAGGCGCAACCTATCAACGAGCTATGACTTATATTTTTCATGATATGATGCATGATATCCTACATGATTATGTAGATGATATTATAGCTCGCTCTATTAATGAAGATAATCATTTAGATGATTTGAGAAAAGTTTTTAATCGATTAAGAGAATATCTTATTCGATTAAATCCAGCCAAATGCATATTTGGAGTTAAGTCCGGTAAACTATTAGGGGTTATAGTTTCTTTACGTGGCATCAAAATTGACCCTCTTAAGATTGTGGCTATCACTGATATGCCCGCACCTACCAATATATCTGAGTTACGAAGTTTACAAGGTAAGCTTCAAGCTATCCGTCGCTTCATCGATAAGTTGGCGAACAAAACCGGTCCCTTTCTTAAGCTCCTTAAGAAGGATGTCCCTTTTAATTGGGATGACGAATGTAAAGAAGCTTTTGAACTTCTCAAACAATACCTCCTTAACCCACCTGTGCTTTCTCCACCTAGACCCGATCGCCCATTTCTCCTGTATATTTCAGCTTCAGATTCTGCTTTAGGAGCTATGTTAGCTCAACTTGATTATGAGAAGAGAGAACGTGCTAATTATTATATTAGCCGAACCTTCATCAGTTATGAAACCCGCTACACAGACATTAGAAAAACTATGTCTAGCAATCATGTTTGCTACGCAAAAATTATGCCATTATATGCTTAGTCAAAAAACCTATGTCATTGCTAAATATGATCCCTTGAGGTATCTCATGAGTCGACCTTATTTATCGGGTCGTACAGCCAAGTGGGTTCTTGCTCTAAGCGAGTTTGACCTCACGTTCATAGGACAAAAGTCTGTTAAGGGTCAAATCATAGCAGATCAATTAGCTGCTACACCCTTAGAGTCTACCCATCCCCTCATCATTGAGTTTCCCGATGAATGCCTTCAATTAGAGGCAGACCATATTGAACAATGGTCCTTATACTTTGATGGAGCCCGATGCATGAGTGGGGCTGGTGCGGGTATTATTTTAATATCCCCACAAAAACATCTTATTCCTCTGTCCTTTAAATTAACATTTGCTTGCACCAATAATATTGTTGAATATGAAGCTCTAATCCTTGGATTACGAGCTGCCTTGGCGCTAAAAATTAAACATCTGTTAGTTTTTGGTGATTCTCAACTTGTCATAAATCAAATTAATGAAGTTTATCAGACTAGAGATGATAAATTGTGCCCATATAAAGCATATGTTTTGCAATTGTTATCCCTATTTGATCAAGTTACCTTGGAAGCTATTCCTCGAACTAGCAACCGTGCGGCTGATGCTATGGCCGCAGCTGCATCTCTTCTGCCCTTGGAGTTAGATGACGAATATGCCACCATCATTATTCGTCGACTCCAGGAACCTGCTTCAAATAAGTCATGCTTAGAACCTTTGGATGTGTTTCTAATCAATGAAACTACTCCTGAACCTTGGTATACGGATATATTTTATTTTCTTCAAAATGAGACTTTCCCTCGCCAATTCTAATAGAAACCAACGTCGGTTATTACGTAGACGAGCAAGTCGATTTGTAATAATTGGCAATACTTTATATAGGAGATCTTTTGAAGGTATCCTATTAAGATGTTTGAATTTAGAAGAATCCAAATCAGCCTTGAGTGAAGCCCACGATGGATCTTGTGGAGGACACTTCAGTGGTAGTGTCATTGCTAAAAAGCTCCTTAGGATAGGATACTTTTGGCCTACCATGGAGAATGATGCACATGATTATGTGCACCATTGCGACAAGTGCCAGAAACATGCCGACCTTGTCCATGCCCCTGCACAAGAACTACAGGCTATTTCATCTCCTTGGCCCTTTTCAAAATGGGGCTTAGACATTATTGGCAAAATTAATCCTGTGTCATCCGATGGACACAAATTCATCATAACCGCCACCGAGTATTTCACGAAGTGGGTTGAAGCTATGCCTTTAGCTTCCCGCACCGGCACACAAGTCTCTAAATTTATTTTTAATCAAATCATTTGTAGGTTCGGAATTCCTGCAAATCTCATCTCAGACAATGGAACTTGTTTCAAAAATAAAGATGTTAAGAAATTATGCCAAAAATATAAGATTCAACATCGCTGGTCCACTCCCTATTATCCTCAGGGTAATGGTCAAGCATAAGCATCTAACAAAACCTTAATCAAAATTCTCAAAAGATTGGTCAATAAATCCGCCACGACTGGCACATTCAATTATATCCAGCCTTGTGGGCCTATCGAACTAGTGTTCGAACCCCCATCGGAACTTCACCTTTTGTTTTGGTTTATGGTGTCGAAGCCATTTTTCCCTTTGAATTAGAAGTTCCTTCTTTGGCTCTACTACTTCAAGATACCGAAGTAGGAGATGAATATCGAAGTGGCAGACTCGATCGACTGGAACTCCTAGATGAAAAATGCATCAATGCTTTGGAGCATCTCCGTGCCTACCAAAACAAGCTTAAAAGATCATATGCTAAAAAAGTTCGTCATCGATCCTTTGAGATCGGCGACCTTGTTTTAAAAGAAAATCAAAAAAAATACTAATGCAACTAAAGACCTTAAAGGTAAATTTGAGCCCAACTGGCTTGGACCATACATTATCACTGCTAAATTTGAATCAGGAGCATACAAATTAGCTACCTTAGATGGTAAAGATTTAAAAGAACCTATGAATATTATGCATCTTAGGCGATATTACGCATAAAATTTAGTCATTTCATCATTTGTACATATTTTGCATGTTGTCTTATTTTAAAAATATATCAAACTCGTTTACACAAAAACAAAAACAAACAAAAATAATAAAAATAAAAACAACAATATTCTTGACTCTTTCGAAACCAAAACAAAATAAAGAAGAAAGAGAGAGTCAACATTCTCAAACTTCCCAAAAAGTATTTGTATATATTTCTTCTTACAAATGTTGCAGTTATATATTTCAAATTATTTTGGATAAATTAGCATTTATTTGGAATCCCTCACTTTCACAAACACAAAATAAATATCTTGATTTTTATCTGGCATGATTACTAATCTCTCTTATATCAAAGTCCACAAAATTCAATTAAATAAAGTTTGAGCACAGAGAATTGATCTTGTTATTTACTTAAACCAAGCACATCCTTTCACAATAAAATGATTATATTTGTAATGTCCATGCTATGCTACATAGTAGAAGTGGTTTCTTGAGCGAAAAGTTTCCCTCGCTATCCTATCATGCACATGGTCTAGAATCTTTGAGAATTGGCAAAAGGACAAGCTCACCCCTACCCGGAATAAAAATCCCTTGCTCTACAGCTAATCCGAGCAAGTATCCCTAGCATAGGAAGAAAAGCAAAGTTCAAGAAAAAGAGAAAAAGAAAAATGTTATTTTATATCATTACAACAATGTTTCAAGCATTATCTCAAAAATCAAGCAAAAATACAAAAGAAAAGCAAAAGAAAAGCAAAAGAAAGCAAAAGCAAAAGCAATAAAATCCCTCTCCCTACCCATTGAAAAGAAAAGAAGGGTTGATGAGCTTGAATCCCTGGAATTCTCAATTATTCGAAAACTGTGAGGTAAGCCCCATAACAGGTGGTTTGTGCCCAACCCGCTTGGCCTTGGGTAACTCCTAGCGTGGCGATATGTCCGTCACATTAGCGACCTTCTTTTGTACAGACCTATGTCTGCTTATGGATTAGCTAGCTCTTGATAATCCGACTTACATAGTAGTCCGGTATGGTTATATGCATCTAAATCATGGTTAATGAACACTTATTTGGTTCATTCAAATCACTTGTATCAAATTATCTTGCTCAAAACTGGTAAACGAACATAGCAATTGCACACACATTTGTATTTGAGAGATTTTGTGTATCATTATGATAAATCAAGATTGGAAATGAACTCACATATGCACATGGGATTCCTTATAAATCCAACTTTTGTCTTCGAGATACTTTGAAATATCTTTGCAAATTGTCCGGAATAATTTCATTTTTCCTTTCTCGCATAAAGACAACTACATGCATAATCAAAAATCAAAATTTCTTTCAAACCATACAATAAAAACACACACACACACAAAAAAAAAATATATATATATATATATATATATATATATATATATATTGTCGACTTTCACGATGATGGTATAGTTCCAAAACTTAAATGGGAGTCTTATGCCTAGCGCAAGTCCTCCTCTTCATATTTTCTGTTTATTTTCAACAATTAAAAATCAACCATACAATAAAACTATTATATCAACTTTTTTTGGATTTCGCGATGATGGTATAAGTCTATACCTACATATTCTATGCCTAGCGCAAACCATTGTACCAATTTTTATTCCCCATTTATTTAAAAATCATAAAAACATATGACTTAAATCATTATGTTATACAATTATGTTTTAAAACAAGCATACACATTATCACTATTTCATGTCATTATGTCAAAATTCAATTTTGCAATGATGGTATAATTCCTAGGGAATTATCCAAAAATTTTATCACACTTAGGAATTTATGCCTAGCAAAAGTCATTTTAAAATATTTCATGCATAATATTTTCATGAAAAGTCTGAAAAACAAAATCATCATCATCATCATTTGCATCATCACAACAAAGCCTTAAGACAGTCTCTTAAGCACCCTTTTACTTTTAACAATATTTCTATACTGGGATTAGCTTGACGACCGAGTGAGCGGCGACTCCATGAAATGGTCTATAACAGCGACAATGTCCTTTGAAATTATTGTTAAAGGTCCCTTTTATTTTTTATCAAATTATCATCACAACAAACAATTTGTTACATCAGATTATTTCATTTAAATTTTTAAAGCATGACATTTAAACCATAATATTTTCCAAATGACATAATTACATGAATCATCAAATCAATCACACCAAAACATTAAAAGCATCATACAAACGCATAAGACAAGTCATATGATCAAAAAATATCTCATCTATATATATATCAAATATATGTACATCATATCAAAACTAGATTGGTATGCCACAATCTACATCTTGGCATACTCAATCCTCTCAATCATATATCCTCTATGTAGTGTCTCGAGAACCCCTCGAGCTCTCAGCCTCATCTCCTCCCCCACCCTGAGGTGGACGAGGTGGCCCCATCGTAGTATGTGTGGTACTACGAGTCCTAGTCATCGATCGAGATGAAGTCCTCGATGACCCAATCTTGATCGGGTCAGCAATGTCGATTGGCAGCTGTACCCTCTGACCCTCTGGCACCATCTGGAAGTAGATACCCTGGTAGAACACGGTCTGAGCAATCGACCATGCCAGCTCTTGAGTGCTCGCTCCTCCGCTCCATGCTCTAAGGCATGCAACCTCATCTCTGAGCTGTGTAGCCTCCGCTCGATGTCGTGCAGCCTCCTCCTGCAAAGTCTGCACCTGTGCCTGGAGACGGATAGTCTCCACCTAGAGAGTAGCCATCTCACTACTCTCTCCTGTGTCCACACCCTTGCCCTTATCAGGCGATGGTGGTCTCTCTCTATGGAGAAGGGGGTCTCTCCTCCCTCCTCTCTCGTTGCCATGGCCTCTACTGAGCCTGTGGTCTCCTCTGCTCTCTCCTGTCGTGACCTTGTGCTACCTCAATGGCTGCCTGGTATCGCCTCCCCATCTGATGCACAACTGCATGAATCGGACCCTGAGCCCTCATCATCCGAGGAGGGCGGATGCCTCTGTACCAGGCATCGTAGCCGTCGGCTACCCCAACGTCGTCCCCATCCACTGGCTGAATGGGGGCATCATCTGCGTCCTGACTCCAGAATCGCTGCATATCTGGAGCCCCGCTAACTGTAGTGTTATCCCGGATAGTCCAGGAAAACTCGTAGTCTCTGAGAGATGGGATCCCCCCGTCGTAGACCGAACCGCCTCAAAACTCGGTCATACCGGTGGAGCTCCACCTCTCCCCTCTCCATCCTCAGCCAGCAGACTCGCCTGATGCGAGCCAGCTTCTGTCCATCCTCGGCCCACCCTGGATGATCTCTCCAAGGCCTCCAGGTGATCTGGTCGGAGACAAGGTCGTCTAGTAGTCTCCGGGATGCTGGCAGATCTATCCATCGCTGTGCCCCTCTTCGGAGCCACCAGTAGAAAACTCGGGGCCTCTCCCCATCAATCCTTGTCAGTGGGAGCCCTACCGGCCTCCGCACCGCAATGTGCTCCCAGCACCAAACCTGTAGTAGTGATGTCATAACCAGACATCGACCGCCCTTGTATACGACCCCATGAAGGATCCTATACAACCGACAGAGTACAAAGCTCCCCCAAGCAAACCTGTATCCGTGGTCTCTCATGTCACAGACCACATCTGTCAGTAGCCATGGTACCCTACATCCGCTCTGGTGGCACAGCAGAAGTCCACCTACCACCCCAACCAAAACCCGTGTGAGTCTAGATGCCCTAGGCATCTGGCGCAGATGACTCGATATTCACTCCGCCCTTCTCCAGGGCGAAGCTCGGATCGCCACATAGTCGCATCATCGCGTGGCCCTGATTGGCCGTGGGAGTGATCAGCCGTCCTTGTATGGGGATCCTCAAAATCCTCCATACATCCTCTAGTGTGGGAGTCATCTCCCCTGTCGATAACCGAAAACAGGAAGAACCCGGATACCACCTCTCTGCTAGGGCTGTCAATAGCCCCATATCTGTAGAAACCTGTGGCATCTCTCGCCACATGCCGCAAGCCAACCCGAGCCAGCCGATCTCGCTCTGCCTGAGATAGAGCGGCCAAGTCATCCTTCAACCCACCATATTTCCATTCTTTCGCTCTTTAGTAATCCTCTCTGCAACATAAACAAAATCAACAATAAAAATCATTAATAAATCATTAATTAAAAATGCAAGTCAAAATAAGTTCAATTTTATAAATGATGATATCGTCCACAATTGGACGATATCGTCCCCAATTTGAGCAAATTCGTCTCCGATTTCGCATGAGGAAATCGTCCCTTATTGGATGAAATCGTCCCCCTATCGTCGATTTCGCCCTTAGACGAAATCGACGATATCGAGACGATTTCGACGAAATCGAGACGATTTCGTCTCGACGACGTCGACGGCCCAAAAATGGCCGCGATGCTCAAAAATCAATCAAATCTAATCTAAAAAGCATGAAATTCTAAAGTAAAGCATTCTAAATTCAGTTTAGACCCTTACCCGTAGCCCGCGCCGGACCTCTGTCGATCTGTGCGCTGTCTCGACCATCTTGTCTCCAGAGCTCTAAAAACTAGGAAAATGAACAGTAACAATGAATTAGGGTTTTACCCTATTTTTCTTAATTTTATTCAAAAACAATTAAAAACATTTTAAAATTTTGCTTTTCCACGTTTTTACCTCAAACGTTCGATTTGGGTAAAAACACGGAGGGGGCACCATAGTAAGTCGTCGTACGATTCGACCTAGAATCGTCGCCTAAAAATGGGAATAATTTTTGCTTTCTCGTAAATCGAGAAGAACTCATCTTTAACGCATTTTCTTCAAAAAATTCGCTAAAGAGGGGGCAAAATGTAGCACCCTAAAATTGGCACAATAAAACCTTAAATAATTACAATTACTCTAGTAAATATTCAAATTCAAATTTTAACCCCAAAACCGCTCCTAAACCGTCGTTTAACCCGTTTCCTCCTTTCCCGTGCCATTTTTAGAGTTTGTTTTGACCGTTTGACGATATCGTCGCCGATCAAACGATATCGCCTCAGATCGGACGATTTCGTCTGGGCTAGGACGTCCAGACGATCTTGTCCCAAAACTAATTTTTCACAATTAGCCTCTATTCCAACGACGTCTCTAATCCGGGCAGAAGCGTGTCTGCATCGTTAGAGACCCTCCCCCATTGGAGATCTCCCAAATTGGGATGATCTCCAACCTCCTAACCTCCCTCCTAAGCCTATTTAAACTTAGGACTCCCCCTTGGCATCCCCCTGGCTGAAATTTCCCGTAACACAAGTTCTACGTGCATTAGACCGTCTTAAATTATTATTTGCCTCCATATTTGTCCAAATTTATTTGCAGGAACCTTAGTATTTTTCAGCCGGAGCAAGCTCAGTTCGTCGTGGACGATCCTGTTCAATTCGAGATGATTTCGCACCAATTCGAGATGATCTCGACTGTAGTCTGCATTGGGGGCAATCAGTGCCCAGAGTTTGCATTTCCTCATTATTTTCTGCTGCATTATTCTGTATTTAGTTAATCTTATGATTATTCTTTATTATTTTGCATCTTGGAGTTCACCCATGTAGTTTAATTGCATAATAAGGTCATGATTAGCTATTAAAGTGTTGCAACTTACTTGCATTTCTATTCGGGATTATCTGTTAACATCCTTATTGTCATTTTACATCATTATCCTCTATTAGCATTGCTGCATTTTTTGTATTTTGTGTCTATTTCTCTGTTTGCAGGTCTCTAACGAATTCGTCTGACGAATTCGTCAGATCTCAGACGATCCTGCAGGTCGGAGACGATCCCGTCAAATTCTAGACGATCCTGTCTGCTTCAAGAATCAGAACCTCCATCAGACATCCGGATCAGGTATGGCTCTTTAATTTAGCTTTTTCTCTCTATTTTCTGTTCAAATCTGTTTGTTGTATTTCATTTAGTCTGCATTTTCATAATAGAACAACTTAGATTCATTTGGCCAAACCTAGGACTCGAATGTTTAAAGATAAAACCGAACACATTAAACACATTCCCAACCTAGGCGTGGAAACTGCCATTCAAACGTTTCTTGGTGAACCCACCATCCATCAAAAAATCACCATAATACACCTCCCCCGAGAGGCGGGACCTTCGCAAGGCCTCTCAGTCCGAGGTACCACGCCATCCTTTTCCCATCCTCCTTCCGGGCACGGATCCTATAGCCTCAAGGTAAGGATGCAAAAAATTTGGAGCGATACAATTATTCAACGCTTTTCAAAACATGATAAGGAGTTCTATACTGATACAAAAAACTTGAAAACAACATCAAATAGTCTAGGGCTCACTTTTAAAAATTAATACGAGATAAACACCATTGTATACCTTGTTTGTGTAATAAATAATAAATCTAGATGCTAGGTACACCATGGTGGAGACACGGGGTGGTCGACAAAGGCACAAGCCTGAAGCCCATGACCAAGCCCCAATAGATTCACATCAGCACATGTCGAATCCTCGCCCACATGCACTTCTCGAATGTCGTTTGACAAGCATTAGAGGAGACAACTCGACAAGAGGGGAACTTACTGAGCATACCCCCAATAGAGGAGTTTTTGTGCATTCTTCTAGGCACAGAATAGAGCAGGGAGCCTCTCGACATGAGGGTGTTCCACTCGAAAGCCATTACCGAGATCACATTGCACGCGCATCCATGGGATCAGCTAAAGAGTACGTTATACAGGGGTCTAAGTTAGTACCCTTATGTCATAGGTCTATAGGAGGATCCATGGCTCCACCTTCGGAGTACATACGGGATCGAGATCCACCCATTCAGGGGCACGTAGACAAGGCCATCACTGAGCATAGGCCTGTGCAGACTCCCACACATAGTGAACATCGAAAGATCACTATTGATATGGCTAAGGTGGGAGCCAATGGCACACCACCACATGAGCGATGGAGATCCAGATAGTTGGATGGCTTAGGTAGCATCCTTGAGCAGCTAGGCTATAAGCCTTCGGCTCCGCCCACTCATGCCCCAAGTGAGCATAGTGTGAGTTCTATTAGGACTGCTAGAGAACATGGAGAGGCTTCTAAGCACCCTCATGTGATACATCCACCATCCATGCATGGTGGCACAGAGCACAGAGTTCAGCAGGATGCCAATGTCATCTTTATAGACAAGGGCAAAAGCATCACAAATCAGTCAGATGGGTACAAAACCCATAAGGTCACTCGCACAGAGCATGCATACCAGAGGCCTGTCATGGCCAATGACCTTGATAGATCACACAGACTGGTATCTGAGCAGCGACGACAACTTCTCCAAGATCAATTGGAGGATGCTCACCTAGAAAGGCAACGCATTGAAGAAGAGAATCTTCAATCGTAGAGGCTCATCAGACAAAGACTATACGAGCAGCGCATGCGTGAAGAATGCATCCTTACCCAAAAGGAGCATGTAGAGTAGGAAGATAGGTTAGCCAGGGCTGGTCTATATACTCGTGTGGAGAATAGAGAGCGCATTCAGAGAAAGGCTTTTTCACAAGCCGATGTGCAGCAGGAGCGTAGGGACGCTCATACTCATATTAGTGCCCTACCAAGAGAACGACCACCACCATTCGAACATGAGAGGCAACAACAATATGAGGAAGAAGAGGGAGTAGGAAATGATCAAGAGTATCCTGAAGACTCCCAAGTTGAGGAGGAGGAAGAGCAACACCCTCCACCTCGATAGAGGAAGAATGTACCTCCAAGACCACCCCCACGACAGCTTAGGGAGGAGGACTTTCTATCCTCGGAGGCTTATAAAGCCTTAGCAGCTAAAGTAAAAGTGATTGAGAGGCAAGGCATGGCTGTTCAAAAGCTGACATTAAGAAATATTCACAATGAGCCTTTGGACCCCTCGATACCTTCTCCTACCTATCCTGAGCATTTCGTTATGCCCAGGCTAGACAAATTTAAAGGTGACGAAGATGCACAGGAGCATGTCACGGGATTTTTGGATGCTTGTTTCAAAATTTCTAGCAATAATGCCTTGCTTTTGCACACATTTGTCATGACCCTCTCAGGCCCAGCCCAGGAGTGGTTCAACCAAAAAAAGAGGCACAACATTACCAGTTTTGAGCAACTGGCAGATGCTTTCCTTGAACGCTTTTCTTTTGGCATCAAGAAATAGGCTAACCTTTCCGATTTGGCTGTGCTAGCTCAGCGTGATGATGAGCCAATTGAATAGTATAAAAAGATATGGAGGAGGTTGATGGCGAAGCTACCATTCCCTATTCCTACTATGGAATTGACCCGAATGTTTACCAAGAGTTGTGCCAAGCACATCTCGCTATTGTTGTAGTTGCAGCAATATTCAACATTCGAGGAAGCTTTGGCGCAAGCCAAGGTGATTGAAGACATCAAGTTGCAGGAAGGCAACTTGAAGCTTAAGAATAGGAAAGAGGGGCCTAAGAAGAGCTCCATGAAACATAAGGGCAAGTAGGCCCATGTCAACCAAGTGGTGTTGAACCTCCAGAGAGAGGATAAAGGGCAGCAAAAGCAGAATTATCAAGCCCAACCTCCTCCTGCGTAGTACGAAAAGTGCAATAATAACTATAAGGGCAAGAACAAAGAGCAACGCCCACCTCGCCAATTCACGCCTTTGATGGAATCGCTGACATCGATATTCCACCAATTGTGTGAGGCCAAGGCAATCAGATTTCCCAAAATCAAGATGGTCGATCCAAATCAACCCAAGTCAAAGGGGTACCAGGATGACCTATTTTGCATCTTTCATCGAGCGAAGGGTCATGACATCAAAGTATGTTGGTCCTTCAAGCATATTGTGCAAAACATGATTGAGAAAGGTGAGCTTGTAGTACCAAGTAATCCACTAGCACTCGACAACCAGAACATGGGGATTTACAAAAATCCACTTCCAAACCATGAGGCACCATGCAACAATGTTGGTCACGTCAACCAGGTGCACGTCGAACCACCTACCCAGGGGTTCGTTGGTATGGTTAATGTTGTTACAAGGCATGGGAGATATGAGCAGCTGAATCAACCATATGCTCCCATAAGAATACAAGCCACACCGAATCAACAGCCGATGCAGAATATTCCAGGCCCACCAACGAGACCGGTGGTGACCATATGGAGCAGGCTAGTCCAAAACCTATAGATAGCTCCTACGAAGCTGTCTATATATGAATTGATACAATAGTACCCTAGGCATAGGGAGACTCTCATGGAAATTTTGAGGTCTATTGAAGTACAATCCCAGGATGCTCAAGCATTCACAAATTTTGTGGGACATGTACAGTAGTGCCAGGAACCGACGATCCAATTTTATGATCATGAAATCAGGATGGTTCCCACCGATACGGCTGACCCACCATTGCATATTATTGCATGTATCAACCATGTGCCATTCAAAAGGGTCTTGATCGACACTGGTTCATCGATCAACATCATAACGACCAAGGCATTGAGTCCCTTGAAGCTACCTAAATCACACATTGTACCAACTGCATTCACGTTGAGAGCGTTTAATGATGCGTTATGTTCAACGGTTGGCATGATTGTCCTACCTATTCAGGTAGGCCTAAAGACCATCCCTATGATGTGTCATGTGATAGAAGGCACCATGCAGTATAATATCCTGCTAGGTAGGCCTTGGATTCAGGAGATGCATTGCGTTCCCTCGATATTACATCAATGCATGAAGTACATTCATGAGGGACAAGTTCATGTGGTGCCATCAGATGGAGAACCATTTAAATTTGTGAACATGGCTGATCTACCAGGGGGTTTCATACTCCCATCAATGCACTTGGACGTCTAGCCAACATCACCGATTAAGCATCTAGAAGAAAAACAAAGAGTATATGTTCAACCATCGATATCTATGTCACACAGATCTGAGCACACTACTACTACTTCCTTGAGACCAATCGCATCAGCGATGCTTCGAGACAATAGGAAGTTAAAGGTGAAATTGGGTGAAAAAGAGAAGAGACATATGCCCAAACCAGTCATCGAGGAGGCTCCCATCCCCATGGAAGTAGAGGAAGCCCAAGACATAGCCGAGGAGGTGCCTCAACCTACCTCGCCTGCATCATCAGTAGGGTCATCCACACCATGGGTGATTGTACATCTCACCAACATAGGGTTAGGTGAGTATATTGTGCAAAATGTAACCTTCGGACCTATTTTGGAGACTGCACAAGAGATGGGTCGACCGCATGCCCATCAATTTTTTGTTGGATCGGTGGTACCATTGGGAGAGCCACCTAATCAGACTAACTTCATTTACGTTGGGCTGGATCAGCTTCCAGCATGAACGCCTATGGATGAGGATGGTGATGAACCTTTCATAGTAAATGTTCATTATTTATCCAACCCAGAGTACTCCATGCATATTTTTGAGTTATATCACTGGCATGGGTATGAACTTGGCTTGTTTGAATAGGGGTGTAGGACTCCGCTCGAGCCACGTTATCAGCTAGCAACTGATAGGTTCGGCTTGGGATTATAGATACAAGGACAAGATGACTTGCTCGTAGCATCCTTAGATCACTTGTACCTTAGTCTGGGGATGATGTGGACTTTAACCCATATCATCCTGATCCATCCAACTTTTGGAGGACTCACCCAATGGTATCTGTCATCACCATCGAGCCACTTGAAGAAGATCATGAAGAGCTCCTAGAGCATACTGATATAGAGTGGAACCCCAGAGACAACCTGGGTCATCAAATCTATAATGCCACCAATGACATAGGTGTGTAGGGGCATAACCCCATAGTTTTGGGTGATCTCGAGTTAGGAGATCTATACAGTGATGATGGAGAGGAGTCCACCTCCGAGATGAGTGGACCAAGTTATGATGCTGATAGTGAATCCTCAAACAATGATCAATCTGAGGATGAAGCTGAGGTGGCCTATCTAGGGCCTTTGCATGCGCATCACTTACCACCTATAGAGTCGGTACATGTTATCGAAGAGATTCTTCCCAACATTGATCATTTGGGGGAAGAAGTAGAGCTAGATTTCTTGGCAGTGTCACATTTACGGTATAATTATCTAGTTTTTCTGGATAGTGATGATAGCAATCAGGAAGTCAGATTCATGGGGCCACACTTGCTAGAGCACCCCATAGGAGTAGGAGTGAATGATGGATTCTGGTTGTTTGATAGTGATGAAGAAGATGAGTTAGAGAGGGCCTACCTTGGTCCTCCTTATTTATGTTACCATCATCAACCCATCGACATAGATGAGGTCTATCGTCAGTTACGTGTTGGTCCTCATCTGAGAGCAAGATGATTAAACCTGGATCAAATTTATCGGTTGGTTAATCCCCTTCCACCGACCTACATGGAGCTCCATGAGCCAAATGATCCTATTTTGCAATTAGTGCATAGGGAGGATCCAGTTGTCCGTAGTCCTCATAGAGAGGACCCATTTGTGCCCATGCCGTTAGAGCCAGATCTTGGGTGTGAGGACTACATCGATTATGTAGAAGTTTATCCATGTGGTTCTAGAGACCAATACCATTCCATCAATATGGTCTCCATTGATTTGACCACTCCACTCCACAATCCAGTAGATCCATCTAAATCGTTGCATCTCAATGTAGATGCTATCGACTGGGATCACGTTGACTCACCTATAGAGCCTGAAGATTTCTTCCCTAATGAAGAAATGTTGCAACCATTTCCATTTTACACCAGGTTATGCTTACGATGTGTATCATGCTGAGGATGCTTCCAACATGGAACCTATGAACCTAGTGGATGACATCCATTTGATTCCTATGCCTCATCATCTTGAGGAGGGATCACATATGTCAGTAGAGGAAACCTTCGAGGTGGATATCAACAATGATCCCACCAATTCAAAGAAGGTTAAATTTGGAGAGAGTCTCACTCCAGATGAGTGGGCCACCCTCATCCCTCTATTGAAAGAGAGACCAAATTTGTTTGCTTGGACGTACAAGGATATGCCAGGTCTAGACCCAAAATTGGTTACTCATAACCTTTCGCTAGATCTGACGAAGAAGTCGGTCAAGCAAAAACTTAGAAAGATGCATCCAATAGTAGCCTTAATGGTGAAATATGAGCTACAAAAGTTGTTGGATGTAGAATTTGTAATCTCCATCGACTATCTGGAATGGGTGTCCAATATGGTACCCATAGGAAAACCTGATGGAAGAATCCATATTTGTATAGATTTTAGAGACCTCAATAAGGCAACACCCAAAGATTCATTTTCATTGCCTAATATCGATGCTCTTGTGGATGCAACTGCAGGTCATGAAATGCTCTCCTTAATGGATGATTTTTTTGGTTACAATAAAATTCGGATTAAACTTGAAGACCAACATAAAACCATGTTTATAATGCCATGGGGAACATTTTGCTATAAAGTTATGCCATTTGGCCTCAAAAATGTTGGTGCAACATACCAGCGGGCCATGACATACATTTTTCATGACTATATGCATAAGATTCTAGAAGATTACATGGATGACTTGTTGGCCAAGTCATTGCTACGTGTTGAGCATGCAGAGGTCTTAAGGAAGGTCTTCGATCGCCTAATAGAATATAATGTTAGGTTGAATCCTAAGAAGTGCGTATTTGGCGTAACTTCTGGTAAGCTATTAGGATTCATCATCTCAAAGAGAGGCATCGAAGTTGACCCAGCGAAGGTCAAGGCTATCTTAGAAATGCGTCCTCCCTCCAATATTAAAGAGTTAAGAAGCCTTCAGGGCAAAGTAGCATCGATAAAGTGATTCATCACTCAGTTATCGGATAAATGTCGACCCATGAATCGACTGCTACACAAGGGGGTCCCATTCAATTGGGATGAGGATTGTCAAGCAACTTTCACTAAAATAAAGCAATACCTGGCGATGCCGCCAGTGCTAGCTCCACCAAGGCTAGATGTGCCTTTTTTGCTATATATATCGATGACCGACTTTGCATTAGGGACCATGTTAGCCCAAAAGAATGTGCAAGGCAAGGAACAAGCCATATATTATATTAGCCAAACCTTGGTGAGTTACGAGCTAGGGTATGCATATGTGGAGAAACTATGTTTAGCAGTAGTGTTCGCTACAAAGAAATTGTGGCACTATATGCTAAGTCATACAACATATGTTATATCAAAACAAAACCCTTTGCAGTACATGATGAGTAAGACGTATCATAATACACGTACTGCAAAGTGGATCATGCTATTGACAGAATTTGATCTGGAATTCATAAGCCAAAAGTCCATTAAGGGACAAGTCATAGCTGATCAATTAGCTGAGGCACCACTGTCAAACAATAGGCCTCTAACCATAGAGCTTCCGAATGATGCAGTCTTCATCGTATCTGAAGCTCCCAAACTCGAGGAACCAGAGAACAATGCTGATATGACTCTATTCTTCGATGGTTCAAAGTGCGAGCAAGGAGGTGGTGTAGGAATAGTGTTTTTCACACCACAAGGAGCTCCAATGCCCTTGTCATTTAAATTAGATTTTCCTTGCACCAACAACAACGCTGAGTATGAAGCCCTACTATTGGGCCTCCACATAGCCATCGCCATGAATATTAAAATATTAAACATCTTTGGTGACTCCTTGCTCATAGTAAATCAAGTTAAGGGGCTCTTTCAGTGTCGATGTCCCATACTGAAAGCCTATAAAGATCTTGTAATTACGTATTTAGCTAAATTGGAATGGTATGACATCGAGGCAATCCCTCATTCATCAAACAGGTTCGTAGACACCATGGCATATTTGGGATCTTTAATCCCTCAGAATCCATCTACTGATTTCACTACCATTCATGTTAAAATGCTCTCGCATCCTACAGTGGAGCGAGAAGCCTTTGATAATAAAATGTCAGTCAATATGATTAGCATAGAACCAAAAGTTGAATGGTTCTACAGAGCTGAAGACTTTTTGAAGAAGGCACCCTAGGGGTCATTAACCTCTCAGAGTCCGATGGGGAGTGGTACTACCATTCACCATAGGGTTGTTTCCCAGTCTGCATTTGCAAAAGTAAATACGTAGGGGGAGCAAGTCATCTTAGCAGTCGAAGCTGAGGTTTATCAAAATTGGATGTCACAAATTCAAGACTTCCTAAAACTTAGTATAATCCCAGAAGGATTGTCGCGTGCCACAAAATGCACATTTAAACAAAAAGTGACTAAATATGTCTTAATAGGAGACATCTTGTACCATCGAGGTTATGATGGAGTTCTCCTTCATTGTCTAGAGCCCCAAGAGTCATCTTGGGCAATTTCACAAGCTCATGATGGTACATGCGGTGGCCATTTCAGTGGCATGGCCATCGTCAAGCGCATCCTTCGAATGGGCTACTATTGGCCCACTATGGAGAAGGATTGCAATGTGTATGTCAAGAAATGCATCAAATGTCAGCATCATGCTAATCTTACGCACTTGCCATCATAGGCCTTACAGCCCATCCAAGCGGCTTGGCCATTTTCTCAGTGGGGATTAGATCTTATAGGCAAGATCTCTCCTCCATCATCGGGCTGACATACATTTATAATCATGACTACTGAGTATTTCACAAAGTGGGTGGAAGCAATACCCTTAACAATGACAACTGGAGCTCGTATAGCAAAGTTTATACTGGAGCATATCATAAGTCATTTTGGGATTCCATCCAAAATAATATCGGATAATGGAACATCATTCAAGAACAAAATTGTGAGAGCTTTGACATCTAAATATAGAATCAAACACAGTTTTGTGACTCCATACTATCCACAAGAAAATGGGTAGGCTGAAGCTTCAAATAAGATAGTGGTGGCCATCTTGAAAAAGATGGTCCAAGAAAACCACAAAGACTGGCATATCCAGCTACCCCTTGCATTATGGGCTTACAGGACTAGTATTCGGATGCCCATTGGGGCAACACCATTCTCACTAGTATATGGCACTGAGGCCATTATGCCCTTGGAATTGGAAATTCCAACACTATGCATCACATTGAAAGAGTTCATCGATGATGACACCATATGACAAGCTCGATTGGATCAACTGATGCTGCTTGATGAACATCGCGTGAATGCCCTGGAGCATCTTCATGTTTATCAGGAGTGACTAAAATGAGCTTACAATATCAAAGTCCACTAGAGAGACTTTGAGGTTGGGGATCTTGTCTTGAAAGAGAACCAATAGAACTCTAATTTATCGCCAGATATGCGAGACAAATTCATGGCTAATTGGCTAGGACCTTATATCATATCTAAAAATATTGGTCTAGGTACCTATCACCTAACATCGCTAGGGGGTGTTGAAGAGCCTGAACCTCTCAACATCATCCATATTAAGGCATTTTATGCTTGAGAGCATAGTAAAAGGCTTCGAGGGTTTGCTTATAATCGCTTGGTCATCCCAAAAGGCTCCAAGGGTTGCTAAAACCGCTTGGTCATGTCAGCAAAAGGCTCCAAGGGTTGCTAAAACCGCTTGGTCATGTCAGTAAAAGGCTTCGAGAGTTTGCTTAAAATTTCTTGGTCAATCCCAAAGGCTCTAAGGGTTGCTAAACACCACTCGGTCATCCTAAAAGGCTCCAAGCTCATCTATGAGTAGTTTGGTCAATCAAAAGGCACCAAGAGTTTCTGAAAAATTGCTTGGTCAACCCAAAAGCTCCAAGGATTCTTAAAAATCGCTTGGTCATCCCAAAATGCCCCAAAGGTGCTCATAATCCCTTTGGTCAATCCTAAAAGCTCCAAGGTTTCCTAAGAATCGCTTGGTCAATTTAAAGGTTCCAAAGGCATGTACTCACCGTTTGGTCAGATATGAGGCTCAAAAACTCATAAAAATTATAAAATCAACAAAATCCAAAAAAATTGGTAAAGCATAAAATCCAAAAATATTTGCATTTGCATTTTGCATTTTCATTCACACATGCATTAATTTCATTGCATTACAAATAGGCATTCATCATCCATTGCATTTCGTAATAGAAGGCATTGTGTTTTTCAGTCTTACAAATGACACCATGTTTGTGTTTCAATCATGCACCTCTACATTTATCATAAATCCATCATTCATGTGAGTAATTGTGTTTTTCAACACAACCCATAATGTTGCTATGAGAGATATACTCAGGTTTTCTGGTCACTCAACCATACCTAGAGGTCTTATCAAGAGTTGATAGAAAGCTTGCTTTGCTTTTGTAGCTAAGGTCTAGTTAGTATAGCCCTTAGCATATCATAATCCTATCACTAATCAATAAATTAAACAATCCTAATAAGGACTAGGGGAAGATGAAAGCCATAAAGTAGGATCGGGTATCTTGAAGCGAAAAGAGTTATTCTTGCTTATCCCTCTGTGTGGATGGTATGGGAAATGTTGGTAATTGGAAAAAGGACAAGTGTATTCCCTACTCATAATCCCTTGCTTATGATAAAATGAGCAATATCCTAGAGTGATATCCCACATCAATCCTCAAGATTGATACCCTAGATCGATATCATAGATCGACATCCCAGATTGATATCCTATATTGATATCATAGATCGATACACTCAATCGATATTACAAAAATAGTTCCCCTCAAAGTAAATCCCCCAAAGGAAAGTTTCTGAAGAGAATTATCAAATGTAAATTCTAGAAAGTGAAGATCAAATGAAGATTAGAAATCAAAGCTCAAGTGAAGATCGAATGAAGATCAAAAATAAAATTTCACATCAAGATCAAGTGAATATCATAAATCAAAGTTCAAATCTAGATCAAATGAAGATCGTAAAGCAAGTTCCAGTGAATATCAAATGAAGATCCAAAGAAATTCAAAGTCAAAATGGAATCGACTCCCTTGCTTCACTACATATGAGCAAGTATCCCAAAAAATTGAAAAAGAAAGAGAGGGAGCAAACTTGAATCCTTGGAATTGCCAGCACTATTGTACCTTATGCATGATGATATGTCTGATGCATTAGCACCTCGCTTATGAACAAGACCAATGTTTGAATGTGGAAGAGCTAGCTTCAGGTGTCCTGTATCACCTAGTGGTCTAGTCCAACTAAAATCTAAACCTAAGATTGGATAAACACTTGCGGATCCCCTATCTTAGCAATGGGCTGAAAGAATCCCGCCTGACATCGGGGTATGCTTGTGCCTTATCTTAAAATATTCATGTGCACACACAGGGATAATGAATAGTTAGGGCCTATCCTAGCGAAAGCCTTATATCTCAGAAGTCTAGTATGGTTAGTATGCAACTTTTGATAAGTCAATTAGGGTGTTTGAGTCTCATGGAAAACCTCAAAAATCTCTCTAATAGCAACAAATGTCAAATATCACAAACCATCAAAGGTGAAAGTCATTGCAAATTATCAAATTGCAAAGTATCCAATAAGCGATACATCATTACATAAAGCACAATCAAGATATAGGATAGATACCGGATGGATATCAAAAATGATATTTAGATGACCACTGACTATATTGTGCATATCATTCAAAGTGCAAAAATAAAATAGAATGACATATTATATCATTCACATCATACAGATTCATACCATTGCATTTCATATATGGGTGATTAATTGATTAAATTCTTATTATGAGGATTTCCAATTACATTCATGATTTTTACATATTCTGTGGTGTCATCCATTAGATTGTTAAACATATATTGCATTCATTCCTTATGTTTTAAGTGATTAAAGCATACAGGTTCATTTACATTAGATTACCATCATGTAAATAAAGCATTACATACATTAATGCATACAATAAAGCAATATCAAATATGCGTTAAAGAGATAGCATCACATCCATATGCATCCATCATAAATAACACATCTAAACATCTAGATCACTACATATCATCATCATCATAAATAAAATAGCTATCTAGTGCATGTCATCCATACATCACATCATATAGCATCAAATTAACATAAGCATTGCATCCATGTGCATCACATAAACATAAAATAAAAAATAAATGAGTACACATAATGAGCCAAAATGATCAAGTCATATATATATATATATATTTTTTTTGTGTGTGTGTGTGTGTGTGTTGTGTTCTCGAAATGAGTACATAAAGTATATCAAAAATACCTGTAGGCTACATCCATGTAGGACCTCGACCTTACATACAAAAATAGTACATCAAAATAGCAACCCATGTGTATGCTATGGAGGGCCTACACCTCCAATCGGAGAATCACCAATATCACCTCTGTCATCCTTGTGCCTCCCATGCGAGCTAGCACCATGTGTACTAGAGGACCTATGTGTCCTCTTAGTCCTATGAGTCTTGTGACTCGAGCTCATGGATGACTACCCTGTAATCCTAGATCTAGTTTGTTGGGACCCTGAAGCATGTGGATCCTCTAGAACCTCCCCACCTATCAATCTAATCCATCCCTCTAGTTGAGAGATGTGAGCTACCCTCGCATCACATAAATCATTCCCCTCCTGTATGAGGGAAGTAAGCCACCTAATCTCAGCCATAGGATCATGGCCTCTTAGCAATGCAAGTGTTGGTGTTGAAGGTGGTGCCATGATAGCATGAGAAGATGATGGGTCACCTCTCTGAGCCTAGGACTGAGCCAAGTCCCTCTCTGCTATAGTCATTGCCCATCATGCCTCTACCAGCTCAAGTGCTTTGGTCAGCTCCTAAACTCACCCCTTTACTATTGTAGCATACTCTATCATAGTTGAGGCCTAATATTGGGCCACCTAGAGTCACCTCTCCCTATCAGATAGCTTTACCTCTATAATGGCAAGCGAAGTATCCCTATGTAGTATGGGTCTGGAGTGTACCAACCTGACTCTACAAGTCAGTAATCTGAGCTAGGAGCTATCCTACCTCACTTTCAGGAGGTACCTCACCCTCCTTGGATCCCTCATCCTCCTCCTCGACCTATGGAGCCTCCTCTATGGTGGCCTCTATACCCCATCCACCCTTGATCCATTGGTGCACATTGCACCCCTCTGGATCTACCTCTGCCTGGTCATCTATCCTACCTAAGGGCCCTGATCCCTACCACTGTAGTAGGGACCACCAAGTATCATATGCTGGGGTGGTCCCAGCCCTAGCAACTCTAGTCTCCTAGAAATCATCATCTGCATCACCCAGTGCTATCGATAGAATCCATGTCAAATGAGTCTCCAGTACTAGATGCCTGTAGATAAAAGGTAGCTTTGGGATGTCCTATACTAGGCCAAACTATCGTAAGACATGAGAGTAGAACTGATACTCCCTAATCTCATCCTTGTGATCGAGTAGCCATCTATCCCATCGAGCCTGGCATAGCCGCTCACCAGCCTCCATCCATGTAGGGCAGTCCATATATGGATGCCACTCAATGTCATCTAGTCTGAGTGCTGCAAATCTAGTGATGTAGTGGTCTATATCCCCTACATGGGACCTACTCTAGAATCCCTCCTCCTCATGAGGCTAGCACATAGTATAACATTGATGTGCATCATCAATCATAGTAATAATAAGAGGTAGATCTATAGGATGCTCGATCCTGATATGCTACCAGCCCTAGATCTATAGAAGAAGATTATAACTGATCCCAACATAGCTTTGACTGGTGATCTGGTAAAGCTCTTGGTAGAGCTGGCATAGCAAGGTGCTCCCCTAGGCTAGGAGTAGTGGCTCAACTGTAGAGCTCTGAACAACTCTCCTGATGTAGGCTAGAAGGTTCTAAGGAATCCTCATGCCTGAGGAGTCTGGAAGTATAATCTGCACCACCAAGTGCATAAACACTACCTCTCTAATAGAGAAGATGTGCTCCCCCTACTAGTATCCGATGTGCATGCCTCCATGGTCCATCTTGCACTGAGCCTCATCACTTCGATCATCGAAGATAGCAATGCAAACTACCTCCTTTCTCTCGTTGGAGGAGGAGGTGATGGCCTCACCATCAATAGGGATCCTGAAGATCTTGTAGATGTCCTCCAAGGTGATGGTCATTTCACCTATCGAAAGGTGAAATGTATTGGTCCACGCATTCCAACGCTAGGCCAATGCAGTCAGATAAGCTGGATCTACCCTGATAGTGGGTAGATCCAATACATAGCCAAAGTCGATGGCTCCAAACCACTCCCGCTCCCCCTCAGTAAGCTGTCTATGGAGGGTGCGAAGTATGTCGGGCTCCCTGGCTCTAGAGGTCAAACTCTAGAAATAAACAAAGTATAAGGAAAAAGCTAACTAAAAACAACTAAAAATGACCTTAAAAATGTCAAAAACATCTAACAAAATGATAAAAAGACAAAAACATGTCACAAAGTAATCAAAATATTTCAAAAAAATCAAAATTGTACTTCCAAAGTGCAATAAATGGCATTAACTACCAAAAAACATTAGAAAAATGCAAAAATATTGAAAATTTTTTCTAAAGTGGTGAACCGCAGGTCAACCCTACGGTCCGCTTGCGGTCAAATTTTGACCATTGTAATTTGAATGCTCATCGTAGCTGATACCTGCGGTCCCCAATCTGACAATTGGGGGCCGTAGCTGCTAGCTATGGTCTAGGAATGAGACCCATTTTGGGTCACTTCCTAGCCTAGCTAGCCAAAAAAATTAAACCTACACTAGCCTAATCTAGGGTGTGGTTCATTGCCAACAATTTAGTGAAGTTCATTAACCCATTAATTAATGTGGTTTATTTTAGTTGGTAATGATTGTGAGGACTCGGTTTCGAGTTACCTTGCCCACCATGGCCTCTACTAGTGGAAGGTTGTCTAGGGTCCACCATCGGGGTATGAGTGCGATGTGAGGTCAAATTTCAACAGCGTTCCAGGTCAAGGGATGTTTTCCACCTCTCAGAGCTCTCACAATTGCAATTGCTTTCAAGAAAATAATGAAATTTTCAAATGAGAGAACTATTTATAGTTTCTCTTAATTTTGGTGGACCGTAGATGTCACCCGCGGTCCCAGAATTAGGGTTTGCCACCCATGGGTCTGACCTACGGTTCCCAAATTTTGAAAGTTTCAATCGTAGATCGTACCTACGGTTTGCAATTAGCATTAAATGCACTCAAATCCCATCGTGGGAAGGTCTAAAATGACAAATTAATGACTCCTAATGGATCAAATTTCAATAAGAGCAATCAATGTTGCAAATTTGGTGATGTTCAAGCACCATGATCAATTCAAAATTCAAAATTAACAAAAAAATCAAATAATCAAAAGCCAAATGCACCTCGTATTCAGTTATTTACTCTATACACTTGGCGGTTGCAGTGACTTGCGCTCCATGCAATCCGACAAGATGAGTAAATAACCATAAGGACATTTGGGGCAAAATTGTCATCGTTGATTTGATATGTTTCTTTTCAATCTCGAAGAAGGCCTTTGAGGTTGGACTGCTCCATGGGAACGAGGCGTTTCATGTCATTTCTTCTATGACATCTTTTTTAGAAAATCATCGATAAATTGATTCAACACAAAACTAATTGGATTTGTATCATTTCGATTCCCTAAGATGACTATTGTAGCCTGACTGCTCCATGGGATAGAAATGTGCAATTACTATTAATAGTTGGAATCATAAGTTGAACTAGGCTTAGCCAAGTAATTAAATGCTCAATTCTAAATTTGTTCAGATCATTCATTATGGTCAAGCGACCTCATCGCTTCATACATTGTCATTACCCTCATCGACTCATCGCTTGAGGGGGTAGTCATAATATCAAATCATAATCAAAATCAGTAGAAGATCTCGAAGATCGTAGATCCCTTGATCTTGTCAAAATTGCGTTCGTCCTTGCGAATCATTGTCAACAACTATCATAAGCTTACCCCTTTTCTTGGGGTAAATAGAAAATATGATAATTTTATTTGTAACTCTCATCCTTTCGATTATATAGGCCTAACTCCTATTGTAGCACCAAAGCTACTCGAATGTCTGATGACGAGTGCAAACTCTTTCAAATTTAAGCCTTTCACCGAGTTGGAAGCAATGATTCCAGGATGCACATCCTTTTGCTGGACCTGGGGCATCTAATGTTGATCCGATTAATGATCATCATAGAACCTTCGACATCATTTTAGGTGGTGTATTTTTTCTCACGCATTGTTCGATCTCACAATGCATCTCAAAAGGGGCATCTGTAGACACCTAAAACACATCATGTCGATGGTGACTACTCATATGGACATGCTACAAGACCATATGGAAGATCTTGGATAGACTCCAAGATAGAGCAGTGGTTCTAACCACTCAATTTGGGCTCCTTGGCCTATTCATTCTGAACCACAGCTGAGACCTATGGTCTACAGTCTGAACCATAGCTGACACCTATGGTTTATAGTCTGAACCATAGCTGTCACCTACGGTCTCAACTGAAGTTCAGTTGGCCTTCATCCGAGCCAAATCGGTTTGAATGACCATTTGTTCTAGAAGAAGGTGGTTAAAGGATGAAAGTTTCCAATCCAACTATCCTAACCACCCCTTCTTGTTCTTGGCTTCTCCATGAAGCCACCCCTAGCCCTTGGGTAGTCCTATAAGTACCCCTCAAAAATAGGGTAAAAGTATCAATGAAGTATGGGAGATTAGAGCAGTGAAGCCCTATCAAATTGTACACTCACTTGAGAGTATTGAGAGAGATTTGTTGCCAATTCCTTTGCTAATTCATCAAGCATCATGTCAAATTGTGCCATGGATGCCCTAGGAGCCTAGGAGAGCCAAGAAATACTAATTTGGGCAAACGGAGGCCCTATTCAATGATTCAACCACCAAACCTATCAGAGGACACTGAGGTGACCCTTGATCATCAATTTGACAAGGAAGATCAAGCCCACTACCCTAGAATTGGAGGGCAAACCTATTTGGTTGCTCATCGTGGCTTTCAACCATGGTTTATAGTGCAGACCGCTCATCAGAGTTATGGTTTGCAATAGGTGTAAGATCTCCTTACTGTTCCTTTTATAGTTTATTTAGCTAGATCAGATTAATCATTTAAGCACTTATTTTAGTAGTTTAGAGACCTTGACTAACTAGATTAAGGATTTTATTAGGTTTACTTCATTTTAGCAAGTAGGACTTAAATAGCTTAATTTCAAGTTATAATGCTTCATTTCACATAATTGATCCATTAGATTGGTAGCTATAATTCTTGTTTACATGTTTCAAGCAATCTTGATGAATCTTGCATATGTTTAACACACTTTATATGCTTTCTTGATTTCATGTTATTCATGGCATCTTTATGTTTTCATGCTTTAAAGGGCCTCATCATGAGAGGCTGCCTATTTGTATAACTTTCTTGTGTTGTTTCTTGATCACAAGGAATAGGTTCAAAGGAGCTTCAATCATCAAATTCCTTCCTCAACGTGAAGAAGAGGGTCAACTCCACCCTAGAGCAGTTTGTGACTATTTGGAAAAGCAATAATAGTGCGCCTACCCCATTGGGGGCTTTGGCATTGTATTGATTGTATCAACATTTGGGTGACCCTAAGAGGGGCATGATTGTAATCGAGATTCATTGCAATATTAATAAAAGAAGCATTCATTTTATTGTCATATGTGATCTTGTTTATCTTTTCATGCTTTCATGTTGATTTCAATTGATATATTAGATAGGCACATGCTTTTTGGATAGGTCACTCAACAAAAAATCTCACATAACAATGATACTCATGTTCTTTTCTAACTCAAGTTCAAGTTCTTTGCATCACCCATTGGTTTCAACAACAATGCTAATAAGACAAGGTTTTAATCACAACTCTCAATTCAGAAAACCTTGAGTACTTCACTCAACCAATGGTCTAAACAAAAATGCTTATCAAACAAGGTTTAATCACAACTCACAATCTAGAAAACCTTGAAGCATTAACTCAACAACTTTTGAAAAGGAAACCCTAATCAAATCCTTTTCACTCCAAACTTAATTTTCAATCAATCCAACCATCTAACTCAACAAAGAAGAATTTTACCCATACCTTTTCTTGAAGAGTAGTTATCCTTACAAATCTGCCACACTCACAATTACTTCTTTGACAAACTCAATAAAGGTTAGAGGATAATTTTTATATCATAAAAATAATATCACAATTACACCTTATCACTCCAACTTAAACAATAAGCAATATTCTCACAATAATCACAAAACCCTTTATTGGAAATAACACACAACTCACAAAGTCTTAACCTTTCAACATTCCATAATAGCAAAACTTAAGACTTAAAAATAAAAACAAAATTCTCATTATACCTCCTAATGATATTTCTCAACTACCAACCTTTATCACAATGCAAAGACTTCAACCACCAAATACCTTATACCTCCAACTTAGGCATTAATAAAATAAAACATTAAAAGTGTACCTTTGCCTTTGGAGAGTTTTGAAATCTCAACACAGTCCTCACAATGTCTTTGACCATGGCGTAAACACCACATGATATTACAAGCTCATTGGGAAGGAAGAAGCACCACGTGCTTCAAGACTCCTTCCTAGCCTTGCAAAAATTTATGCGTCTATGATTGGCACCTTCAACGTGTCCACCAAAAGCTTTTGTAAGATTCAAACACTAACCACCATGCACACCAAAACATACACTTGCAGCCCACTTGCAACTAGGCCAAAGTGCCTTGTTGGATTCTAAAACATCAATGTGCTTGCTTTTGTTCTTTTTACAGTCAATTCAAACCATGAAATTTGCACAACACTATCATGAGCTCTGCATTAAATTTGATGTGCTTCTCTTTTAAATCGAGCAATGGTAATTAAAAACTTAACTTTGGCATGGTATTAATATGCATTCCCATCATATTAAAAACATCGGCACTTCCCTTGTCTTCTATGATGTCGGCATAAATAAGCTTTGTCTTGTTTAAATCCAACCATTGGATTTATTTAAAATATGCTTTGGTCTTCAACTTTTAACCCAACCTTTAGGTTTATTAAATTATTTTTAGACTTTGTAAACCCACTTTTGCAATATAAAATATTGTAATGAAAATTACAAATATTTTATTTGGGTTTTCACCATGGCACTTCTAAACATTATAATATTTCACCTTTGATAAAGCTCCTTTTAATATTTATTTATAAAATTTAAATTCATCCCGAATTTAAATAATTTGTAAATTAAATATTATCACTCCTTTTTAACTTCTGTCTTTTGCACTGTTTCACTCGAAATTTTACCTTTTTGCTGAATATCAAATTACCATATTTTTTGCCTTTATTTCCTATTGAAATATTTGGAATTAATGATGACTCCTTCTGGTGGCATCAATGGTGACATAAATGACAACTTTGACTTAGGGACTCAAAATGTCCAACACAATGCGACCCCCATGACTCAAACATCATATATCATCCCAATAAGCTTGAAATATTAAGTGCCACTAGTTGGAACCCATCCACTAATCCTAATGGAAATCATGATATAGATTATCTAGACCAAGCCACCTTGTGTTATTTCTAAAGAGATAACTATTTTCACACTAAATAACCTAGGAAGTTTCTACCTCACATTTGCATCCTGGCTCATCCTACAACTCCATTAGATCAAGATTATGTGTACACTCCACACCAAGATAGGGATTCTCAAGCTACCTCAATTGAGAATCCATGGATGAACTATGAGCATGATCATGTGGATATGTACACCGTTTGAGGTTATAACAAGCCTACCATGTCATATTGTGCATTAAGGGATTATGATCTTAATAATCTCTTGATGTCTTATGATAAACAATATGCTCAAGTACATTACACTTTAAAACCACCTACCTATGTGAAACCCATCAGGCACCATCAACATCAAGTCAATACAACCTCTCGTGACCCTAGAAAACAAGTTGTCAATATTTCAAGTGTTTTTTTTTATAACATGGTGGAATCGGTAGCCACCATGAATCCGAGCAGGTTGTCCAGCTTTTTATGGCCACCATAATATTCTGCGTTGTCTACCCTGGAAGCTGCTACATAGATCTTCACACAATATACCCCTATAACCACCATGCTACAATCATTTTAAACCTTTTACGCCATTGAAAGCACCAGGAAAGGGACAAGCATTCAGTCTGGCAAGGCCCAAGATTTGAACCTTGGACCTCTGTCTCCCTTATGGGGTTTGGATGAAATAATTGGTCTATGCCTCGAACCTATCAATATTTCAAGTGTTAAAGTGCAAGCCAAACCCATTTGAATTATCAAAACATGTATAAACCACCCTCACACAACTGATGAGGTGAATCGATCGCATCAGGTACCCAAGTCAAATCTTGATTACCAACCATAGTTACAATATATAATGCATAAAATATTACCCATGCCTATGCATCAAAGAAAACCAATCCAACATAAACTAGAATGCCTATCACAACACCATAATATTCCACCTTGCATATACCCAAATCTACTTTACACCTAATATCATAGATCATCATCCATTCATCATCAAGAACCTCATTCACCTGAACAATACCAACCATACCATTATCAATAGGAACATGAAACCTATGAAGAATCAGAACTAGAGTATCAATAACAAGTTGATACATATCCTAAGTTAAATTATGGTGAAATACCTATTTATAACACTTATCTACCACCACATAAACAACAAAACCCACCACTTCCAATTTATCAAGGACAAATATGGGTAAACCACATCATCTTGCTAAAATACTATAAATTATTGAATGATCAAATCAACTCATTGGAAAAAACAAGACTTAGGTATGGGTTACCAAAAACCCACATTATGGCAACTCAGTAATAAACCCTTTCATTCATCAGGTCCATCACCTTTGTACCCACCTCACTTGGAGATGCCTAAATTGGACAAGCTCAAAGGTGATGAAAATGCACAAGAACATGTGAGTAGATTTATAAATTCCTACTTCTATCTTCAATATAGTGACCCCATAATGCTCAAAATATTTCTCATAACACTTGTTTAGGGTGCTTTAGAGTGGTACAATCATTTACCATGCAACAACATTTACACCTTTGAGTAATTGGCCAATGCTTTTTTGGAATGCTTTGCCTTAAACATTGAGAAGAAGGTTGTCCTGATTAACTTATACAACCTTCACCAATTTGAATATGAGCCAATCATTGATTATGACAATATGTGGAGATCAATCATAATAAAATTACCCTTCACCTTACCCATTATGGAGCTTACTCGCATGTTCACTAGAATTTGCTCAAAATAGATCTCACTCTTACTACAAATTCAACATTATCAAACTTTCAAGAGATCCCTAGCCCAAGTGAAGGATATTGAGGACATCAAAGTCCAAAAAGGAGACATCAAGCTCCATAATAAATAATGGCCTAACAAAAATTCTAAGGGAAACCAAACCCAAAATTAGGCAGCATTGGTGAACCAAGTCATTTTGAGTACCCCTGGGTCCTCGAATTGAACCCCATCTCAACAACCTAGTTATCAATATCAACCTCCACCAGTGCAATACCACCCTTAACCAACCCATAAAAAACCACAAAATCAACTACCATCTCAACCATAATGATCACCTTGCCAATACACTCCACTATTGGAACCATTGGTGAACATCTTTCATCGGTTGTATGAGGCACAAGCAATCACTCTCCTTGAGATTCACCCATAGGACCAAAACTGACCAAAATCTAAAAATTATAGGGAGTATCATTATTGCATTTATTATATATGGAAGGATCATGATATTCAATCATACTACTCATTTAAGAACTTAGTGTAGGACATGATCGAACAACAAGAAATTAAAATTGACAATTCTCTTACCACTAATAATTAGAACATGGGTATCTACCAATATCCTTTGCGTCAATGTGGAACAAACATAGCACCTTCCATTATAATAGAATAACCTAAGTATGTCAATAAAATACACACAACCCCACCTAACCAAGGTTTTTTGGGAATGATAAATATTGTGACAAGGAATAAAAGATACCCAACTCAACCCACACAAACTATGGATCCTTCCAACATTCCTTCAACATCACAAGCACATCCACGACCAAATATAATTCCTCCTCCACCTTGTCTGGTGCTTATGCTAAGAAATAGACTTATACAAAGTCTCAAAATGGCCTCAGAAAAACTCTCCATTTACAAGCCCATACAACAATCAACTCCACATTGTGAAGCTCTAATGGATATTTTAAAATCAATTGAATTACAACCACAAGATTCCAATACTTTTTCCATCATTGTGGTACACATTTAAAATCAAAAATATCCTACAATAACCTTTTATGATCATGAAATCAATCCAATACCTACCAAGATACCTTATCCACCACTAAACATCATGGATAGTGTGGATGGGATTACCTATAAATGGGTTTTGATTTATACTGACTCATTCATCAACATCATCACCACCTTTACCCTCGAACACCTCAATATTCCATCATCACACATTGCACCATCCAACTTCATCCTACATGCCTTCAATGATGCATTGTGGTCCACTATTGGTATAGTGGTCCTTCCTATTTAGGTTGGACTAAATATCATTCACACACTCTATCATGTATTGGAGGGTGCCATTTAATACAAGATGTTGCTTGATCAACCCTATACTAGAGATATGAAGTGTGTACCTTATACATTGCACCAAAGCATAAAATATGTGCATGAAGGTCAAGTTCACTATGTCCTAGCATATTTGGAACCATTTAAATTTTACCATATGGTTTCACATCCTTATGAGTCCACCTTACCATCAACTCATTTGGATATTCAACCTAATCACCCCATCCAACACTCAAATCATCCACCCAAATCCTACATGCCTTCATCATCACAACCATCATCACAAATATAATTATTAAATTCCATGGGAATCCCTTTTGATTCATCAAATACTCCTACAATGAACCCCAACAAGTCACCAATGACATCCCTATCACATGAACCTTTTTCACCTATTGTATGCACATCTAACTCATCCAATCCACATCCTACACTTTCAATATCCACCATATCCACAACATCCACCCACACTAATCTTGTTTCTGAGGAATCACCCTCCAACACACATACCCCATTATAATCCATAAATCCATCTTCATCTACCCCTCCTCTACAAGTTACAATCAAAATGAATAATCTGAGCCTAGGAAAATATTTAGTGCAATATCTTATATTTACCCCTCTAATTGAGTCAATATGAGACTTTGGTAGTCATTGCAATGTACAACTACTTGTAGGTACCATTGTTCCCCTCAAATTATTTTTGAATCAAATAAATCTCATCTATGGAGGTATTGATACTTCTATAGATTTATCTCTTATACTAGAAGAGGAAGAGTCATTTATTGCAAACATCAATTATCTATTGAATCCATACTTTTATCTATGATGTTTTTATCACTACCATTGGCATAGGAATAATGACTTAGGTCACTATGAATAGGGTCCTCAAACCCCATTTGGACTATGTTATCAGTTGCCAACTAATAATTTAGTATTGGGATATTCCATACGTATGCCTAAAAAAATTTTAGCAGATTCTCTTTAGTACCTCAACCTAGGTCTTAAGGGTGACATAGACATCAGTGAGTATGTTGATCCTAGTTATAATGATTTTTTGAACAATCATCTACAAATAACTATGCTATAAATGGATCATTTTTATTCATCATATGAAGAGTATGAAGATGATTTTGAGGTATTATCCACTGCTTCAAATAGTTCGGAGGAGTCCTCCCCCATTGTTCCTCTCACACATGTTGATGAGTTTTAACTTTATCCCAATTTAGCCATAACTTCTTTTAACAGAGGATATTATGGTCCCCATTCCACCTCAATCACACCCTATTATCCCAATTCCACCTTAGCCACCCCTACATATTCACATCCATATATCATTAATCACCTACTTCCACCCAAGAATGGAGTTTATTTACCATCCATCAATATGATCTCTATTGATCTCACCATGCCACTCATCTATCTAGGAAACTCTTCAAAATATTTACCCCTTAATCCTAAGGCTATTGATTTTGATCAAGTTTCTCTTCCACCATCACCAACTGAGTTCCTTCCCTTTGATAACGTGCTACAATCATATTATTTTGCATCACAACCAACCTTAGAAGTTATCCAAGCTAAGATAGATTCAAACAATACATTTGACTATTTTAATATAGCTTATGATATTCATCTCATCACCACTCCTCATAAATTGAAATAGGGATCCCACATGTTAATAAAAGAGACAATTGATATTGACATCAACACTGATTTTAAACATCCTAAAATTCTTAAATTGGGTAAAGGTCTCTCAAAGATAGAATGTGCTACATTTAACACTCTTCTAAAAGAGAAAAGATAAGTTTTGCTTGGTCATACAAGGATATGCCTAGTCTAGAATTGAATATAGTGGTCCATAATTTGATGCTCGATCCAAAAATCAAGCCTATCAAGAAAAAATTAAAAATTTGCATCCAATGATAGCTCTAATGATAAAACATGAATTACAAAGTTTTCTGGATGTAGGCTTCATCCAACCCATTTAATATACTAAATGGGTTTCCAATATGGTACCTGTTAGGAAACCGAATGGGGGGTTTCCATATGCATAAATTTTTAGAATATTAACAAAGTGAGCCCTAAAGATGAATTCACTATCCCTAGCATCAATACACTCATAGACATAGTTGTAGGTTATGAAATGTTTTCCCTCATGGATGGTTTCTCGGGACCAAAACTACTTTTACCATACCATGGGGGAATTTTTGCTATAAATTCATGCATTTTGGTCTAAAACATTTTGTTGCTACTTATCATTGGGCAATGACATACACTTTTTATGACTATATGCATAATATTATTGAATATTATGTCAATGATCTATCGGCTAAGTCTTTATTGTATGATGATCATATAGATGTTCTATGAAAGGTCTTTGATCACCTATTAGAGCATAACATGCAATTGAATCCTATAAAGTGTGTTATAAATGTAACATCTAGAAATATTTTAGCCTTCATCGTGTCTAAGTGAGGCATCAAAGTTGACCCAAACAATATCGAAGTAATCTTAAATATACCTCCTACACCAATATTTAGTAACTTTGTAGTTTACAAGGGAAGATACAGATCATACAACATTTCATCATGCAATTTTAGGATAAATATTAACTATTTAACCATCTTCTATAAAATGGGATGACTTTACATTGGTATTAAGATTACCAAAAGGCCTTTGAGGATATAAAGTAGTACTTGGTTTCTACACCAGTATTATCTCCTCTATGACCTGGTGCACCTTTTCTACTATATATTTCTACAACTGACTTTGCCTTAGGGACTATGTTGACCCAAAATAATGAAGTAAATAATTATTAGGCCATATACTACATCAATCACACCTTGGTCTCTTAAAAAATCAAATATTCTTATGTCGAGAAGCTCTACTTAGAAGTGGTTTTTGCCACCAAGAAACTATCATTACATGATCAATCAAACAATGCATGTGATCTCCAAGGAAAATCACTTAATGTATATGATGAGTCATACATATCATAATAGTTGTACCACAAAGTGGATCATGTTTTTTATGGATTTCAACCTTGAATTCATTAGTCAAAATCTATCAAAGGTCAAGTCATCACCAACCAACTAGCAAAAGTACCTCTTCCCAACTATAAGCCTCTTACAATCAAGTTGCTTGATGATGTCATATTTACATTATCTAACTCGAAAGAGTCAAAATAAATTGAGCACAAAGAGGACCTAACATTTTTCTTCAATGGCTCTAGGTGTGATCAAGAGGACAGGATGCTAGAATCATTTTATTTACACTTTAAGAGACTCCTATTTCCATTTCATTTAAGATTGATTTCTCATGCACCAACAATAATTTTGAGTATGAAGCTCTCTTTTTAGGTCTCCAAATAGCTCTAGCCATTAATATCAAGTGACTAAGCATATTTTATAATTCAGGACTCATTATCAACCAAGTCAAAGGGAGTTGCCAATGCAAAGATCTAGTCTTAAAGAAATACAAAATTCTTGTGGATAAATCGCTTGCAAAATGGGAATGGTATGACATTGAGGTTGTCCCTCATTTCAACAATAATTTTACAAATACAATGTCTTCCTTGGGATCCCTAATTTTGTAGAAATTTTTTGACAATGTCACAACCACTTATGTTAAAATGCTCAAGCAATCCATAATTTTATGAGATGCTTCTACAAAAGAGCAAAGCATCCACCTAGTACAAGTAAAACCATATCCAGAATGATTCTCTCAAATATGATATTTTCTAAAACCTGGCAATATCCCTTCTATATTATCACTTACCATCAAACATACATTTAATAAAAGATAAACTTGATGTATTTCTAGGAGACATATTGTATCATCGAAGCTAATATATCACATGTACCTTCATAGGATCTACAATCAATACATTCATTGTGTCCTTTATCACAATGGGGATTTTATCTAATTGATAAAATGTTTCCCCCATATTTGGTCCAACACATATTCATTCTAACAACCATGGAATACTTCACAAAGTGGATGGAAGCTATTCCCTTTACCACTACAATAATATTACGCATTGCAGAGTTCAAATGGCATAACATCATATGTCATTATGGTATTCTATACAAGATCATCTTGGATAATGGACCATCATTTAAAATAAGGATGTTTGAGTTTTGTGCAACAAGTATCATATCCAACATAGCTTTTCAACATCTTACTATTCGTAGATTAATGGTCAGGTTGAGGCATTGAATAAAATTATTATCACCATCCTTAATAAAATGATTAATAATCATCATAAGGATTGGTATTTTTAACTACCTATAGCACTTTGGGCTTGTAGGACAAGAATTAGAACACCTATAGGGGCAACTTCATTCTCATTAGTATATGGTGTTGAGGCCATAATGTCCCTAGAGCTTGAAATTATTTTTTTACATATCTCATTACAAGAATTCATCCATGATGATGTCGTGTGATAGGTTCACTTGAATCAACTCAATATTCTTGATAAATAATGTATTAATGCTCTTGAACATATTCATGTTTATCAAGATTGTATTAAATGAGCCTATGATACAAAGGTTAATCCTAGAGAATTTTAATGTGGTGATCTTATGCTAAAGGAGAACCAACATGATTCTAATATACCTAGCCATTTGCACAATAAATTTTCTATAAACTGGTAAGGCCTATTTATCATAAAATATAATCTAAGATCAAAAATTTATTGGTTAGATACACTTTAGGGTGTTGAGGATCTTGAACCCCTTAATATCCTTCATATATAGGTATTTTATGCATATGTATATATATAGAAGAACATAACATAAATTTGCATACTACCATCCACCACACTTTTCATTTTACATCATGAATGCATTGCATATTACCATGTATCACATTTTCCATTTGATTATCATCGCTCATTCATGAATGTCACTAGTTGCATGAGTAGTTAAATTGCATTAGGTATTTTTATTCGCATTAGGTACATTCATTTCATATTTCACTTAGTATTTCATGTAGCATCATGTTTTACAAAGCTCACTTGTATTTATGTAATCTCTTTTATAGTGGGTACACACTCAATTTCATTGTTCATACACATTAACATTTCCATGTTGTCTAGCTAGCCCTTGCTTGCTCCCAAGTAGTTGTTGTAAGGTGTCCAATAGGGTCTTTCAATCATTTAGCCATTTCTAGTTTTTCTTTTAGAATTCACTGCAAACTATCTTGATGTCTAGCGATAGAATATTAATTTGGTTGTACTTTGTTTATCTCAAAATCCCAACACATTCTCACAATATTAAGTATGATTTTAGGCAAGGAAATGTGAAACTACAAAGTAATTCTTACCTCTAAAATGAATAGTTTCCCTTGCTATTTCTATCATGTGCATGGTCTAAAAAGCTAAGAATTGACATAATGCCAAGCTCATACCTAAAAAAAAAATCCCCTTGCTCTTCTACAAAATGAGCAAGATCCCAAAAGTAAAATAATCCCTTTGCTCCACTAGAAAATGAGCAAAAATCTCCTCCCCAAAAAAATATCTTTGCTTCTCTTCAAAATGAGCAAAATTTCCCAAAATAAAAATCCCAAAAAATCCTAAACAAAAAGAAGAAAAAGATCTTGAATACCTAGAATTCATAGTTTTTGACAACCATAGGGTAATCTCCATCAAGGCTATAGATGCTTGACTAGCAGTGGAGTAGTCTTACGCGTGATGATACATCTATCACATTAGTGACCTTCTTTTGTATAGACCAATATTAGCTTGTGGTTGAACTAGCTTTTGATGTCTTCCCTTCAAAGTAGTTAAGTCCACCTGAGTACAAAATCAGTGTAATGAACTTCACTATACACACAATGATATTGAATATCTTGGTCTTCCTAGAAGATTTTTATATTTTAGATTATTGCATGGTTAGTATACAACTTTTGATTGGTCAACTAAGGTTTTTGAGTCTCATAAAAGCCTTGTTGTTCCCTTGTGATATCTCACTATTCACAGTCCATTATCATCATATTTCTATTGTAGCATGGCCTCCCTCTCACTTGTGGTAGTGGTAACAATTCGTTCTCCCTCTATAGGGACCTGTAGAATCTAGTAGATGTCCCCTAGTGTAATAGTGATCTCTCCAATGGGTATTTCAAAGGTCTTAGTCTAACTATCCCATAAATATATCAAGGTTGTTAGATAGGCCTGGTCTCAATGGACTAACTCCAATCAAGTCATATGTTGAAGTTTTATGTCCTTCAACCACACCCAATTATCACTAAACAAGGCATCATAAGTATTCTTAAATGTGTTCATGAATTGGTGCCAGGTTCTATCAAGATACCACAACAAATAAAAACTAAATTAAAAAAAAAAATTAAAACTAAAACTTTCTCACATTGAAATGATGACACAAGCAAACCATCTCATGTCGAGACGGTCCCAAAATGAAACCATCTCAATTTGAGATGGTCGTCAAATAAAATCATATAAAGTTGAGACGGTCACAAAAATTAGTTGTCTTGACTTGAGATAGCCTTCATTTCACATAAAATAAATAAAACAAAACAAAACAACAAAATAAATTTAATAAAACGATAGGAAGAGACATAAAAGAGCAATAAATACTATCTATCCATCCCACCACCCAAATTTTTCAATTTGCCTAAACATACCCATTTCATTCATCCCACCCTTTCATTTCATTTTAATTTTTTTTGGTTCATTTCATTAATAAAGAAAACTTAGGATTTTCATCCTTATCTTTCTCACATCAGCTTCATCACTCATTGATGCACCTAATGGGTCCATCGTGTTGGTCGAATTGTATTCTAATAGTACTTCATTGTGCAAAATGAGCCCTCCTCCTCCTTGTATCACTCTTCTCTCATCTTGCATGATAAAAATGATTATTTTTTGATGAAATATGCTATTTATATTTTTTCATGGTTGAGACCATCTGAAACGGTCCCATTTTTACAAAAAAAAAAACTTAAAAAAATACATAATTTTTTTTATCTTGGATCGATACAGTCTTAGAATTTCACATTTTCCCAGGGTACCCATGCTAACAATCCCATTTTTATCAAGTATTGTATCACTATCATCATTTCACATCTCCTCCATCAACTCATAACTTGAGGGGGTAGTTAATAGCTATAAAATTTATGTCTCAAAATCAAGTCAATAATCAAACACTCAAAAGTGGAAATTTAGTTCATCCAAGAATCATGGATGAAAACTATCATACACCCTCCTTGCTAGGGCAAAAGTAAAAATCTCAATCAAACAAACACTTGGTATACCTAAAGCCTAATTTCTATAGACTGATAACATCTTCCTATGGATGAAATGTTACCAAGATCAAATTGATTCCATTAATGTGTTGGAAGCAATGATTCAATGATTTGTTCCCTTTCCATGCTTGGTGTAGCTCACATTGATATTTCATCAATTAACATAATCCATCACCAATCCAACCATTATAGATCATCTATTTTTTCTTTGCATTGTGATTTTGCCCAAAGCATCCCAAAAAGAGGTGTCTATAGACACCTAAAATGTGTCATCACATGGAGACTCCCAAAAAACCTCCTTTCTAACTCATAAAATTCATCTTGGGTATCCTAAAGATTAATTTGATGATTTTATCCAATAGTAGGCAACATTCCCCATGGTAATCCTAATCATATCAATCTGATATGGTCTCAATATTAGGATCATATTGACCTAATATGGTCATGCAAAACAAAAAATAAAATAATAATAGGCAACAAAACTACCTATAAGCACGACACATGATTTCATGCCAGCATCAGACACCTTGTAGATACTAGTTGCATTCATTTTGTGGTAATAATTCAAGCTAACCCTAATTAAAACTTACCACATTTGATTGATTGCCTCAGAGCCTATAAAAATATGCCCTCCCTTTATTTTAAATATCCCTGATTTTTGAATTCATGCGACAAAGTGCTACCAAAATAATCTACCAAGTTCTCGCATTACCAAATCGATGTTTCTAAATTGCCACTTTGGATTTTAAGTTTCCTTTATCTCTATTTAATGATCGCTTGCATTTATTTGGTGATCACCTGCACCCTCTCACTCACCTCCATGCTCCTAAATATCCACCATAAATGACATCCCATATCACCCAAAATATTGTCTGAACCTAGTTATGTCAAGGCGTAGGCCTGCGATAGTGACCATATCACCCTAAGATGGTCTGCAAACAAAAATTATCTTGACCTAATATGGTCTTGGTCAAGTTATTTCTTTGTTCATTTTCTTTGCATCTTATCTTAGATCTGTGCATTTATCTTTCTTACATTATTTTAGATCTCACAAATCACATGCATGCATCCATTTTTCAATTTAGTTTTACATTATCCGATTGAATATGGGTCCAACCTCTATGGGCCCCTCATGTACTGTTGATATACATTTTATTTTCTTTGCATATAGGTAACATGACTCAAGGAAAATGAAAGACACGGGATTTGACTCTCACACGGTGGTCCCAGAAAATCCACTCCCCAACAATGTGTTAGCATGAAGATATTCATATTATACCCAAAGATATTGTTTATTGAATAAAAAGGAGAATCATACCCCCAAATTGTAATATTTGTATCATCTGAAAATATCCTCTCAAGAGGAATATCTTTGTAACACTTAAAATACAAATTAATATAAATTTTATTTTATTTTTTTAAGCATTTGTGTTTATTTTATGTGGTGCAAATTTCCATCCTTTAGTGGGATCAATAGCTTGAACCTTGGAACTACTAGTAATGTATGATAAAATTGATGATGGAGGGTGTCCATAAACTACTTCATATGGTTTCATCTTGGTGGAGTCATAGGAATTATTATACCATCACTTATCCAAAGGAATTCATTTGACCCAATGAGTTAATTGCTCAAATGCAAAGCATTGGTGATAAATTTCAAAGCACTTGTTGATAATTTTAGTTTAACTATTGGTTTGAGGATAGTATGTTGAGATCACGTTGAGTTGTGTGCCATGCAATTTGAAAAGTTCCTTTCAAAAATATATAGTGAATATTGGGTCACAATTGAATACAATGGACTGAGGCATGCCATGAAGGCAAAAAATAGAATAAAAATATATTTGGGTAAAATTTGAGGTCTTATAAGGGTGGGCTTGAGGATAGAAATGAGCATACTTAGAGAGACAATACACCACCATTAGAATTTTTATTTTACCTCCATACATTGGGAGCCCTTTAATAAAATCAATATAAATATCCATCCAAACAGTCTCTAAATTAGAAGATACTAGAGTGTGTCTAGTGTGCAAATAGTTTTAGTCTTAACATATTTACAAGTGTCACATTTTACAATAAAGGTACTGATATCCTTTTTCATCCCTACCTATAAAATGAGCATTTATCCTATCCATACCTTTTAAATAAGGATAAATGTCCTATAATAATAAATTATGCATTTCCTATAGTATGGAATCATGGCATGGTGATTTTTTGGGGATAACAAGATGACCCTAACATCATAAATATTAGTAATTTTATAGTGGAATATTGAGTCATTTCTCCATGAAGTTGGTGTGCTCTTTGAGGAAGTGAAGTATATATGACACATATAATACCCTTATTCTCATATTGGTAGATAGTGCATCAATGACTATATTTTCCTTACCTTTCTTAAGAATGATTTCATAGTCATACCCCTATAGTTTGGTAACCCATTTTTGTTTTTCATCATAGATACATGCTACTTAAGAAATTATTTAAGATTTTTGTGGTATGCATTGATGGAAAAATATCACCTATTAATATTATTGCCTTGATTGGTTGATAGCATGTAAGATTTCCATTATTTCCTTCTCATAAGTTGATTTTCCTAGGTTTTTTTCCAATAGATCCTTACTAGTTAAGATCAATGGCTACCATACTTGCATAAGAACTAAAAAAATCCCACTTTTAGAGGCATTACTTTCAACATCAAATGGATTGGAGAAATTAGGTATAGAAAGCTCAAGAGTAGAGAGCATAGCTTGTTTCTTGTTTGAGTCAAAAAATACATGTTCAATAGGTTATAACTATTGGTAGGTAGAAACAACCCCTTGCACCCATGGGTATCATGACCCCCTCAATAGGTTTTGGATATTTACCTTTGTTGAGTGGGTGCTCCTAATGCCCTACACCTCATACAGGGGCACCAATATTGGGAAGTATGGGGAAGTGTGGGATGCAACTTTATTGAATAAACTCCAATATTTTTATCAAGGCTAGATCCTTGTTAAGATGTAGTCTTTTGACACTCATATTTCTAATGCTATTCTAGCCTATCCTACTTGAATTATTCACAAAAAGGAAAAGAGATAAATTAGGAAATAACACATAAAGTAAAATTTTGAAAGAAAATTATGGAAATTAAATTGCATAAAGTAAAACCTATCTAGCCTATCTAAGGGTGGGGATGTACCAAGAGAATGTAATTTCTATCTTAAAAATGAGTGGGATGAATGAACACATGAACTAAGCAAGATATCAAAATTGAACATAGATTCAACCATACAAACATACTATATATTATATATAACCAAAAGAGGCTTGATGGCCTGTACATGTAGTTGATCTAAGGCTTGAGTCAAGACTACGAAGAAAATTGAAAAATGGATGGAGACAATTCCATAGGCTAGATACTTGAAACAATAACAAAATTTAACTCCTTATTTTAGCTTGAAGACAACTATTTATAATGTTTATAAGTAAAATTCACAATTACTCCTTTAAAAATTCCTGCTTAGGCTATAATTAATACTATTAGGTTAATGGTAATTTCTTAGTGGCCTTCACATTGGTGTTTTTAATGCATCAATAGCCCCATTAGAGATGGTGTAATTATAAGGGGGAAGGATTATACATATTTGCATAATAAGTGGAATTCAAAGAAATGGTTGTAGCCTCGATTGAGAGGTAAGGGGGACTAGTGGCCCTCCATGTAGGGGTTTGGGGGTAAGACCCCCAAAAGAAAATTTTGTCATCCTAAACTGTTGGAGCATAGCTAGAGGTAGTATGACTAAAATTTGGCCACTACCCGTTTGCACATGATCTTCATATTTTATCCCATATGGTGTCCTATTTATCACTGCTAGCTTGATATTATCAAACATTTTGAATTATTTTTATTCTAAATATTTTATGCATCACATTGCCTTGTAATTTCATTGAAACTCTAGTTTTTTTATTTAGTTGACTTTGGTCTTAAGGGTCTTGTAATAAAAAAATTTACACCTATCCTTTCATGTGTTTTTTTGAGCTTGGTTCATTTGATATTACCTTAGCTCTCACTAGGGCCTCAAATGGATCACTCCTTTGCCAAATAACAACCTTCAAAATTGGACAAAAGATCTTACTCTACCCAAGTGTAGTGATAATTCACTACAATAACCATAGAAATTAGTTCTTCCTCAACATAGCCATGAAATGGATGTAATATTTCCATAAACATAGATAAATTTTGGATAATACTTATTGAGGCCTAGGAATCCCTAAAGACTTTTGAGAGTTTGTGGTTTGGCCCATTCTTGCATGGCAATAATATTTTTAGAATCTTCATTGAACCATTATCCTCAAATGATATGGCCTATATATTTTATCATCTACACTTCCAAACTACATTTATAGCACATATTTGATTATCAATAGATAGTTTTAGTATCTAGTCTAAATGTTGCAAATGTTTCACCCATGTACAACTATAAACTAAAATATCATTGAAAAAACCAAAATAAATTTACATATAAGTTATCAAAATATTGCACTCACGGGACTCTAAGAAGTGGATGGCACATTGGTAGAATGAAATGTCATGACAAATAATACATAAATGACTTATGAGTGTGGATGTTATCTTTATTATATCTTCTTCTTGCAATCTAATTTGATGATAACCTTAATGAACATCCAACTTTGAGAAGAAGTGAACACCATAGAATTCATCCAATAAATCATCAATGATGAGAATAGAAAAATTGTTCTCAATGGTAATTTTGTGGAGTTTTTGAAAATACAGCTTCTTACAAACCAAAATTACTAGGGAAGAATATGGAATGACCCTCAATCCAATGATCCATACAGCTAATGACTCCTATATCATCTTCTGAATTTTAATATTCAACATATATAGGTACCATTAGGGAAGAACTTTGAATGGGAAGCTTCTTGGACAAGCTTTATGGAATAATAATGGGTGCACCGTGGTGGTAACCCTTATGGTTCTATAAATATTGATGCATTTGTATTAATATTTTTTATAAAATATCTAGTTGAATAGTATTATTGGTATTCAAATCCTATAGTATAAATAGTTTTTGCACCATCCCATGAGATGATTTATACAAAAAAAAACTATATTTTATGTGAGGTGATGAGTCACGTAAAACCGATAATTATTGCATGGACTGTGTATCACTTATCATGTTTAGTGAATTGCATCCATAACTCAAAAAAATCCTATAGTATTGGTTATAGTATACAAATCCATTAAGTTCCCAACATAATATCACAATCCCCAAATTAAGGGTAAACATGTTCACCTTCAGGTTGTAGTCCCCCATCATCACCTTTACATTTCCATCTTTTCCTTTGCATGGTACAATACCACCATTGGCAACCATATCTTCAAATGAATTATAAGAGTATATTTAATAGATTTCTTATTTAGCTACCCAAGGATCAATAAAACTATAGGTACTACTAGAATCAATAAGGATTATGAGTCACTAGCCTTTGAAATGCCCTACCACTTTCATGGTCTAGGAAGTAGAAATCCCAACTAATGAATGTAGTATAATTTTAGTTGGTTGGTTCTCTATTGATTTAGAATCTTCAAGTTGATCTACGTCTCTATGGTACTTCCCATCATAATCTGGTTCTCTGATGGAAGATTCACCTAGATCAAGTAAATATAGTTTTTATTGTAGACACTTGTGGCCTAGAGAATATTTATCATCACACTTATATGATAGTCCTTGTACCCTAGATGCCTCCATTTATTCTTATGTGATATGTTTAACTTAGGGTGGTTTATTAATTGAGTTTAATGATGTATGGGATGGAAATAATGTTTAAGCCTATGTTATCTCTAGTAATCCTAGACAATATTACAACTACCATAATGCTATTTGGCTTGAATGTTTTCATCATGCATATCTTCCTTTAATCCACTTATGAACCAACTTTAAAAAAACTTGACACTCAATATCCTAGTTTGATTTGCTAACTTTTCAAACTATCTGGTAATCATGGATATATGTCTATCTTAAAATGGTGAGGAATCCAGTGAGATATTCATACTCAATGGATCCAAAATGAGTTAATAATTATGTTTTAAATTCATATTAGATGCATATTATCTAACCATTGGTACCATTGAATTGATTCCTATTCTAGGTCAAAAGATGCAATTATAAGCCTTTGATTATAAGGAGTGGTATGAAGAGAAAAATATTATTTAGCTTGATACAAACAAATAATTAGATCATTGTTATCAAATTTTGGAAAGTCTAGCTTGGGAATTGTTTTAATTATATTTAAAAGCAAGGAATTTTGAGCTTCGACCTTGGAACAACCATCTTGTCTTCTTAGTGACTATCTTTCTAGAATTTCATATTTTACATTTACGTTTATCAAACAACTCTTGATAACATCAAACTTATCCAATTTATCCAATTTGGATAATACTTGAAGGATTTGGTATTGGGAGTTTTCAATGTTTTCACCATTCACCTAATCACTCTAGCTCTTGGATAGCTCTAGTACCATTAGCTATTTTTAGTTATGTTAGAGTCTCTATAAAGGTTTATCAATGTTATATGTTAAAATTATTATCTAAAATAGAGGATCAAATGGATTATACCATAAAATTATGATTTTTGGAAGGTAGGGTTTCAAAAATGGATTTTTGAAGTTAGGTCTCAAAATAATCAACTCAAAAAGTAGAACACAATGAGCTATATCACAATATATAAAAGTTTAGCTTTTTTTATTTTTTAATACTAATAATTGGATGCTTTGTTGGTAGAATATTAACAATTGACTACTCTAATTATTATACTAGTTATTTCTCTATATTTTTAGACTATATATTTTCTATATTGTTAAGACTACATATTCTTTGTATTGTCAAATTGTATATTCTTTGCATTGTCACATCAAATATTCTCTACACTATTAGACTATGACTAGAGTAGTTTCTTCTATAGTATATTTGAATCTAGTTTCTATTTTGAATGAGAAAAGACTTAAAACAAGATTTCAATAGGGATAATTCATGTCAAGGTATATCTCATTTCATGAGCTCTCTGATATACAATCTCATTCATCATTAGTAGTTGTGTCAATATTTTAGACATCTATGCAGGGTTCCACCACAACCATAGCCACACTATCTATTTATAAGGGTACTATGAGAGTAACATCTTGGTTCCAACCACTTATCAATGTACCACACAACTCAAATGACCAATATATTCTTATTTCTAGGTGGTCTCGCTATATACCCAAGGGTATGTGGAAGATTGCAACCATATACAGGTGTTTTTTAAGGTCTAGTATTGGACATTGATAATCCTCACTTAACTAGATTCTTTATGGGTGAACTAGCTTAGCAAATAATGATGGATACTCTATGATAATTTAAAATCCCCCAAAAAATATTTATAACTTAGTCCACTAAAAAAAGAAAAATAGCATGTTTCTAGAAAGGGACTTTAATGAAAAATTAATAGAATGAAGAAAATTAAAAAAATGAAAATGAATTGAAGGATAATCAATATTTTTACTACTATTGAACATAGCCCTAGAAAGAGATTTTATACCACTCATTAGTAACCTTCATATAGAAATAAGCATATCCACAATAGCAATGCAAGAATTACAGGGAATTCTTATAAAAGAAATGACCATGAAAATGAAAATAACAAAAGTTCTCAAAAATAACTAAAAAAAAATACAATAAGCTTATATTAATCAAGTGAAATAGATATTGTAGGCCTATTTGTAGGGGCAACCTCTTTGGAAGTAGAGCTCTGATATAAATTGAGAAAAATTTGAGATGCATTATATTCCAAACTCATGTCCTTATATATACTCTTATTTACCCTAACCCTAATCCTCAAGGGTTGAACCACTTGAAAGAGTAGACCTATGCTTCTAACTCCTACTTATAATAAGGGTAAAGGTTACATCATAATGGGCCTGTATGCACTAAGCACCTAAGGTCCAAATATACACCAACACTAGATAAGTACATAACAATGGTTGTATTAGGATAGGATCCTGTTGTGGCTGATCCACAACACACCCCAAAATTGGGGACCCACCTTTTTTGCATGCTTTCACAGACAATCTCAGTGACCCAGATGCTAAAAATCAAGAAAAAGGGGCAAAATTGCACAAGGATGAAAAGTGTCACGAAATCGCGACATGTCGCGAAATCGCGACCAAAAATGAAAAAATGTCGCGAAATCGCGACATGTCGCAAAATCGCGGCCAAAAATGAAAAGGTGTCACGAAATCGCGACAAGTTGCTCCGTCGCTGCCAGAAAATGAAAAGTGTCACGAAATCGCGACATGTCGCAAAATCGCGGTCAAACCGGTCAAACAGGGTAAAGCAGAAAAGCATTGCGAAATCGCGACAAGAAAATGGCAAAAGAGCATGAAGAGGAAATATGTCACGAAATCGTGACATGTCGCATTTTCGCGGCTCCAAACGGTGAAGTTGTACGAAACGAAAAAGGCGTAGCAAAATCGCGACATGTCACAAAATCACGGTCAACGTAGTCAACGGCAGCAGCTAAGCAGCCCGAGGTGGAAAAACATCGTGATTTCACGACAGGAAAGCAGCGAAGGTGTACGGAGTGAAAATGCATCACGAAATCATGACAAAAACGAGCCGAGGCGTACGGAAGGAAAATATGTCATGAAATCGCGACATGTCGCATTTTCATGGCCAAAAGCAGCAAAGCAGTACGGAACGAAAAAGCGTCACGATTTCGCGATGGAAAGCTGGCCGATGGTACGAAGCAAGAAAACGTCACGAAATCGCGACAGAAAGCAATGAAAGAGGCATGAAGTGAAAAATGTCGCGATATCGCGACAGCATGCAGCGAAGGTGCCCGAAGTGAGAAAGTGTCACGATTTCGTGACAGGAAAGCAGCGAGGGCGTACGGAGGAGAAAAGCGTCACGATTTCGTGACATGTCACGAAATCGTGACATGTCACGTTTTTGCTGGGCGCGATGGCGAGAAAGGCTGCTGGTAGGAAAACGTCACGATATCGCGACATGTCGTGATTTCACGACATGTCGCGTTTTCGCGGCCAGGAAGGCGGACAAGGCTGCATGCTATTTTTTGGTCATGATTTTCATGGAACCGTTACAGAACGTGCAGAAAGGTGCGGGACACGTGGCGTACAGGCTGTAGAAGCGTTACAGAGAAGATCAAACGTCTTAATGTCAAGCATAAAGCCAAAACACATGCAATCAAAGAAAGGTGAAACGAGCAGCCACTGGAAGATGAAATGAACCGTCGTGGAAGGGGAATCAATTCAACAGCAAGTATAAATGCAGATGCACAGATTGGCACAAGGGGGAAAACCGCTGGAGCAGAGTTGCAGTGCTAGAGGCCAGAGGGCCATTCTGGGCCTGCTTGGGGCTGTTTTCTGCCTTTTGCTGGTTTTGAGAAAACCAGAGATGCTGCCATTGTAACTTGACATATTATTAATGCAGAGTGTTCAAAAATTTGCATCTTGTTGGCAAGAAAGAAGGAGATCTTCTGTGCATGCTAATGGATTTAATGTTTATTCTTCTGTTTTCAGATTTCTAGATTTATAGATAATGTTAAATGCCACTTTTGTGGGTTGCATTAGGCGAATGTTTGAAATCTGAATTTTTATTTCAAACCCTAGGAATCAGCACTTAGCTTATCGGGATTGTGCATGTTTGCAGGTCCAGTAAGTTAGGTTGCATGCATGGAAACCTCACAGCTTCGGTTTTGCCAGGACGGGATAGCATCAGACTGGATGCAATTTTTAATTTCTTTTCTTCACATTTTATTTTCTTTTGCTGTATTTTATTTTTCAGAAACTCCAATTTTATTTTCAAGCATTAAAATAAAATTTAAAAATTAAAAAACTTCAAAACCCAAAAATAATTCCATTCATGTTATGGCATTTCATTAAATTTTATTTTGAAGTTACAGCATGGTCATTTAAGGATCAAATCACATTTACTTTATTAGGGTTCAAGGAACAATCATTAAATTTCATAGTAAAATAAACCACAGTGCCCCTTGTTTTCAGTTACTTGCAATCACTAAGGTGTTCCAAGCATTTTAATTAAATATCTTTTATACACAGATGCAAAATGCTAACATAACAGGAACCTTGGAGAAATTGTTTCTTTGCAAGCAGAGGATTTAGAACCCAAATCCTATCGGAGAGTGTGTTTTCACAATCGGGTGAAAATACCACTCAACAGATTGGCGCTAGAAGGAGGGCCTGAAATGTTTATTTTATCATGATTTTTAGATGCTACGGGTTTTTAATTACTTAAGAGCTTTACATTGCTAAATATTTTAAGTACATTTTATTAGCATCTTCGGCCTCTAACACCACTCAACGGATTGGTGCTAGGAGGGCCGTACGGGTTTATTTTTAGTGTAATATAATTTTAAATTTTTGTATGCATTAGTCCTCTAACATTCAGCAGATTGTAAAAAGGACGGTCTGAATTTATTTACCTGTTCTATTTTAAGCAATTCAGGTATGCTGTATATTTTTCTGATTGTTCATACAGAATTAAAGTGATTTGATTTAATTTTTCAGAATTTTGGTCTCATGCAATTACTTTTCATTTGATTTTAATGAATACATCTCTTAGTTGATGCTAACTTGATTTTTTTATATTGCAGGTTGAATATTCAACAGATTTGGTTCTAAAATTACATTTTAAGTTCACTAATGGCAACACTTGAGGAGCAAATGGTATCCCTGAGAGCTGAAATAACATCTCTAAGAGAGAGAATGGTATCTATGATAGAGGATCATTATGAGGGTTTATCTATACCTGTGGTACCCTATCAAATTCCTACAATGTTATTGGATTTTTTACGGTGTTTTAATCAAGAGGTGCCACTAGGATACTTGCAAAAACTGCATGTCTACAAGAGTACATTATGTCAATTCCAGATTTTCTATGAGGAGGTGGCTTGTAAGTTATTTGCATACATTTTGGATGATAGACCATTCTTTTGGTATAGCCAACTACCCATGGAGGTTAGGACTTCTTGGATACAATTAGAAGCAGCCTATCTTCATCATTTTGGTAATCAGGTTGACTTAGAAATATTGAAAAATCAGTTTACCTCCATATGTAAAGAGTCTAATGAATCCTTGAGTCAATTCAATGGAAGATTTCATGAGTTGCACTCCCAAATGTGGGAAAATTTTAACACATTGGAAGAGGAAGCCATGGAAGTATACCTAGGAGCCATACACCCCACACTTGCTTCACTCATTGAGGAAAAAGCTGAGTGGTTTGTCCCTAGAGAAAATCCATGAGGTCTTAGAAGAGATAGAACGACAAGGTCTTGAAGAAGAAAAGGCACAACATGTTCATATGAGAGATTGTTCTTTTGATGCCAACCTACACCAACCATCAAACATAGCACCCTCCACTCCAATGATATCTAAGGTAAATGATCAAGGGGATGAATCTGAATACCCAAATCTTACGACCACCTTAGATGTAGTCCAAGAGGAGGTGCAAATTGCTAAGACAACATCCACTAGTGAGGATCATGTAGAGATACATGATTATCTAGATGAAGGGGTTCTAAATTCAACAATGTTTGATATATGTGATAAGATGGAACCTGCCATGGAATTAAATGAAGTGGTTGAAAGTGAAATGGGAAGAAAACCAATAAATGAATTTGAAGACATGATAGAGTTTCACCACTTGTTCTTGGAAGATACTATTGATGAGATGTGTAAAATTAAGGATCAAGAAATTCTTCACCCTCCAAATTATGATAATGAATCATGGGTTACTAATTTGGACAATGATAGCCTTATAAATTTGAATTCAAGAAATAACCCACTTTTGGAAATAATTGAACCATCTAAGGAAGGTGAAGATGAATTTGATGAGAAGCACATTGATGAATTGGAAGATGTTGAAGAAATAGTTGAACGTCACCACTTGATTTTGAAAGATGATTATTATGATGCTTGGAAGAAGTGGGAAGACTTCACTCTTTCCAAAGCTACTAATGAAACTTGTGTGCCAATTGATATGCAGGATGACATAATTGCCTACTCAAAGGAAGATATTACAACTCCTGTACGATTTGAGGATGTTTTGGAAGAGAGTTTCAAATCTCATCAAATTTTGGAAGATTATAATGATCCTATCGCCAAGGACAAAGAAGAAAGTGAATGGATGAATGAATCAAAAGATCATGTCATAAATACCATGGAGTTTCATATCACAGATTTGGATGACAATTTTCACAATGGTTGGGGGAGATATGATAATGCATTCTTTTCTCACATCTCCATAAATGAAACTCATATTTCACTTGACATGCAGGATGGTGAGCCTTCTACATCATACGAAGATCTCATATTCGCAGGATTTGAAAAGGTGACAAAATTAGATCATGTTGAATATAAATTCATTGAAAGTGGGGATGCAAGTTTGCATGATGATTTTGAGGATTCAAATGAAGAGATACCTTGGGTAGTGAACAAAGAATTGGAACCAAATGACAGAGAGATTGATCAATTGGAAGCAACTCAAATGAAGGATCATCAAGATGAGTCATGGGACATACACTTTGACCAAAAGCATTTGAGGGTTGAAAATTTGCATGACCATGTTTTGAATTTGATTGATAGTTGTGATGAAATGTCATTAAAGGTAAATGAAAAACAAGGTATAATTTTTAATCACACCTTTAATAACATGGTTTTAATGAATGGAAAAGAAGTTGATGCACTTGAATTGTTAAATCAAATTCATCAACAATTATTAATTGGATCTAGGATAAAAACTTTTAATGATCCTAATTTAGTAAATATCCTAGATGCTTGTAAATTGTTACATAAATTTGATTGGCCTACAAATTTGGAAAATAATTTGGCTTTAAAATTTGTAGAAATAGGCTCTTACTTACAAAATTGCATATTTGAAAAGGATAGCCTAATTCTAAATCAAGGAGGGAATTATGAAGTTCACATTTTAAAGAATAGACAAGATAAAATTGAAAATCATTTATTGTCTAATCATTTTAGTAATTTGATGCTCACCTATGGGAGTATTATTGGAACTAAATCAAATTGGTATGGTGAGCATGGCAAGTGGAAATTTGTTGCATTGTTTGGCTTAGTCTTGTTTGTGTTGGATTCCCACAACATTTGGCATGCATATCATGTCATATTTTTGTTGAAATGTTCTAATCATGTGTGGGATCCAGGAAAGTGATAATCCAAGCTTTGCATCATTTTGTATTATAGTGTACATTTGTATATAGATTTTGGTTTCTGGTTTTGGGTTTGTGTTTTCAAGTTTCATTTTTGGGATTGCTATTTGGATTTGGATTTAAAGTTGTGTGTTTATTTGACATGTTTTGTTTGTCTATAAAAAAAAAAAAAATGATGATGAAAAAGTTGCCTTGAGATGCTAACTTATGTTCTAGATCGGGAGAATATGAAACATTGGAATTGTCTTGTAAAAGCTCCACAAGTAACACAAACAGTTTAATAATATCGTTTGAAACTTGTGATGCATGAAGTAGTCAGTTTTATATAGCAATATTTCATCTGCAATTCAAAAGACAATGCATTCATATTACATCTCACTTTGCACATACATGCCATCGTAGTTGCAAGTGCATTTCAAATGCAAATCATTAAAGTGTGTCAAATCCTCTTAAGGTTATGCTATCACATAAATAAGAAGAGAATCCTAAGGTTGGAAACTGAGTCTTGAGATATCTAGAACCAAGCACGTCTCATACATTAAAAAGGATCTTGAGCAAAATGATCAAAACCTAACTTGGAAGAAAAGGTTGGGCGAAAGAAGTATTTCATGTCTATCCTATTATGCAACATGATCCTTAAAACAGTGGTTTTGACCACTTCCATAGAGCTTAAAGCCTAAAATCAGAGTAGTAAGGATAGGGTTAAATCCTCATCGAACTTAGGTTGAGGATCCAATTCCCCAAAGCTTTGATTTGACCTACATGGAGTAGTAAGGATAGGGCATAAATTCTCATCTCGCTTAGGTTGAGAATCTGATTCCCCAAAGCTCCTATGTCTCATTTCATAATAAATCTTGGATTGGAAGGATCGTACTACTTGTCCTCTCGCAAAGGATGGGTAGTCATCCCCAAGGTCTAAGCAACAAAATTAATATTTTCCATTTACATCTAAAGTTTGGATTGGAAGGATCGTACTACATGTCCCTAGCAAGGATGGGTAGTCATCCCTAAGGTCCAAGAAGTAAAAAATAAATTTTTCCCATCTCATATTTATATTGGATTGGAAGGATCGTACTACTTGTCCTCTGCAAAGGATGGGTAGTCATCCCCAAGGTCCAAAGAAATGAAGATAAGTTTTGGATTGTGGGGTTAGGTATGCCCATGCATGGCAACATGTCTTGTCTAAAAAACAAGACCACTGATTGTCCAAAGGGTTAGACTAGCATGACCATTTCTTCCATAATTGGTTAAATTATTTTGCTCAAAGTGAGGTAATGAATTCTAAATCAGAATAGTAAGGATAGGGTTAAACTCTCATCTCGGTTGGTTGGGAGTCTGATTCCCCAAAATTCTGATTTCACATTCACTTGCACATGGGTTCAAGATAGTAGGGACTCATAACCAACTTTGGGATATAATAAAGCAATTCATATAGTTGATCCTAAGAGGGTTTGATAATCTTGAATGTTTGTGTATGATACTAGAAGAAAGACTATGCCTTTTATAAAAGCAAAATCTCCAAGCATATTTATTAGGTTACACAAATCATTCACAGTCTCATATATGCATTCATGTAAAACTGACAATGGAATGTTGATCAATTTCAAACGATAGGGAATGAAAACACATTGCACACACCGAGCTAATACTTGATGATTCTGATGATTCATGTACTTCTGATCTTTGGGCATTTGTTATATTGCTTATGTGCTAATGCATGTTTTTGAGTTTATATATGTTTCCAGGTTGGGTTCTCACCAAATGCTCAGGAGCATTTGACAGTAGAGTCGCCATTTGTTGTGGCTGATCCACAACACACCCCAAAATTGGGGACCCACCTTTTTTGCATGCTTTCAAAGAAGATCTCAGTGACCCAGATGCTAAAAATCAAGAAAAAGGGGCAAAATTGCACAAGGATGAAAAGTGTCACAAAATCGCGACATGTCGCAAAATCACAGCCAAAAATGAAAAAATGTCACGAAATCGCGACATGTCGCAAAATCGCGGCCAAAAATGAAAAGGTGTCACGAAATCGTGACATGTTGCTCCGTCGCTGCCAAAAAATGAAAAGTGTCACGAAATCGCGACATGTCGCAAAATCGCGGTCAAACTAGTCAAACGGGGCAGGAGGCAGAAAGGTGTCATGAAATCGTGACATGTCGCAAAATCATGGTCAACGCAGTCAACGGCAGCAGGTGGGAGAAAAGCGTAGCGAAATCGTGACGTGTTTGATTTTCGTGGCCCAAAGAGGAGAGAGAAAGATGAAGCAGAAAAGTGTCACGATATCGCGACATGTCACAAAATCGTGGGTCAAACCAGTCAAACAGGGTAAAGCAGAAAAGCGTCACGAAATCACGACAAGAAATGGCAAAGGAGCATGAAGAGGAAATATGTCGCGAAATCGCGACATGTCGTGTTTGGCTCCAAACGAAGTGTAAAAAAAAGGATAGCGAAATCGTGAAGTGTCAAAATCAGGTCAAGAGAAGAGAGATAAGGACGAGGTGGAAAAACGTCGCGATTTTGTGACAGGAAAGCAGCGAAGGTGTACGGAGTGAAAATGCGTCACGAAATCGCGACAGAAACGAGCCGAGGCGTACAAAAGGAAAATATGTCACAAAATTGTGACATGTCGTATTTTCATGGCCAAAAGCAGCAAAGCAATACAGAACAAAAAAGCATCACGATTTCACGATGAAAAGCTGGACGATGGTACAAAGCAAGAAAACGTCATGAAATCGCGACAGAAAGCAACGAAAGAGGCACGAAGTGAAAAACATCACGATATCGCGACAGCATGCAGCGAAGGTGCCCGAAGTGAGAAAGTGTCACGATTTCACGATAGGAAAGCAGCGAGGGCGTACGGAGGAGAAAAGCGTCATGATTTCGCGACATGTCACGAAATCATGACATGTCACGTTTTTGCTGGGCGCGATGGCGAGAAAGGCTGCTGGCAGGAAAACGTCGCGATATCGCGACATGTCACGTTTTCACGGCCAGGAAGGCGGACAAGGCTGCATGCTATTTTTTGGTCACGATTTTCATGGAACCGTTACAGAACGTGCAAAAAGGTGCGGGACACGTGGCGTACAGGCTGCAGAAGCGTTACAGAGAAGATCAAACGTCTTAATGTCAAGCATAAAGCCAAAACACACGCAGTCAAAGAAAGGTGAAACGAGCAGCCACTGGAAGATGAAACGAACCGTCGTGGAAGGGGAATCAATTCAACAGCAAGTATAAATGCAGATGCACAGATTGGCACAAGAGGGCGAAAACCGCTGGAGCAGAGTTGCAGTGCTAGAGGCCAGAGGGCCATTATGGGCCTGCTTGGGGCTGTTTTCTGCCTTTTGCTGGTTTTGAGAAAACCAGAGATGCTGCCATTGTAACTTGACATATTATTAATGCAGAGTGTTCAAAAATTTGCATCTTGTTGGCAAGAAAGAAGGAGATCTTCTGTGCATGCTAATGGATTTAATGTTTATTCTTTCATTTTTCAGATCTTAGATTTATAGATAATGTTAAATGCCACTTCTGTGGGTTGCATTAGGCGAATGTTTGAAATCTGAATTTTTATTTCAAACCCTAGGAATCAGCACTTAGCTTATCGGGATTGTGCATGTTTGCAGGTCCAGTAAGTTAGGTTGCATGCATGGAAACCTCACAGCTTCGGTTTTGCCAAGACGGGATAGCATCAGACTGGATGCAATTTTTAATTTCTTTTCTTCACATTTTATTTTCTTTTGCTGTATTTTATTTTTCAGAAACTCCAATTTTATTTTCAAGCATTAAAATAAAATTTAAAAATTAAAAAACTTCAAAACCCAAAAATAATTCCATTCATGTTATGGCATTTCATTAAATTTTATTTTGAAGTTACAGCATGGTCATTTAAGGATCAAATCACATTTACTTTATTAGGGTTCAAGGAACAATCATTAAATTTCACAGTAAAATAAACCACAGTGCCCCTTGTTTTCGATTACTTGCAACCACTAAGGTGTTCCAAGCATTTTAATTAAATATCTCATTTGGTATACACGAGATGCAAAATGCTAACATAACAGGAACCTTGGAGAAATTGTTTCTTTGCAAGCAGAGGATTTAGAACCCAAATCCTATCGGAGAGTGTGTTTTCACAATCGGGTGAAAATACCACTCAACAGATCCTAATGCAATATTCCTATGATAAATAAGGAAAATAATGTTATCTAAATTTACTATGATGTTTAAAACATTAGCCTACCTTGTCCTAAGAATAACTTTTATTTTCCCACTATCAATTCTAGTGTTGATTCTACCATAGGGTATAAAATTCTATCCCTTATATATTATTATTTATAGTTAAACCAAATCTAAATTGCTCATTAGGATCAAATTTTAAAATAAAAATTACTACACTTTGGGGCATATTATCCTATATCTCATGGAATTTGGATTGAAAATTGCGAGAGCCACCTATTAGTAGGACATGAAAACCATCTTGTATGACTTGATTTAAAATAAAGTGTAGTCATTATGGATGAAATTTTGAATAATTATAAGAAGTGGGATTACCACCTAGCTAACCTTCATATAATATTTGAGAAATTATGATAATATAATATTATACTTAACCTAATAAATATGTGTTTGGTGTTTCTATTTGTAAGCTATTAGACATTGTAGTGACTCATAGAGACATAGATGTTAACCATGATAAAATAAAATCCATTGATGTTATGTATTTCCATTAAATAATTAAAGATATGAAATATTTCTTAGGAAATATTAGAACCATTATGCAATTTATCCCTAGGTTAGATTTCAGATTGTAGACACCTAAAACATGTCATGTTGAGGAGACTACCTATATGGACTACTTTAAGGTCATATGACCCACCTTGGGCAGCCCTAGGGCTCAACAATGGTTTTCACCACTCAAAAAAAGAAGAATTTCCCTTTGTATCCAATACCATCCCACCAAGATATGGCCTCCAAAGAATATGTTACCCTAATATGGCTACCAGTCATGGACGGTCACATCTAAAACAAGTTCAAATCTTGTACCACATTTAAAGTGGTTATACAAACAAGCTAAGCATAATGAAACTCACAATTAGTTGCAAGGAAGATTCTAGAATGGGAAGTTACCTTTATTGAATATAACTACTTATTGGCTTCCTATGGAATCTTGGAATCCCTTTTGGAAGTTTATAAAATGACACCTAGCCTTCACAAATTTATCAAGGATTTTTCATTTTCAAGCAATCAAGTGCTACCAAATTTCAATCCCAAATATCCCAACACTTTTTGAATCCTTTCATCCATATAAAGCATGTCAATAGATCATTTTTAAGGTCAAATATTACATTCATACTCTTTGTGCAACTTAACGTCCTTGTTTCTATGTTGAATTACACCTCTTAAGTCATTCTCCATGAGCGCACCAATTTTTTTACCAATCCACAATTCAAACCTGACATCACATTGCATTAGCCACAAGAGAATCACTCACATATTAGCAGTCATCTCTCTCAGAGATAGCCCATAAGTACGATCATCCTTGATAGAGATAGCCTCATGGGAAGAGATTTGTTTCCTATTTTCTTTCTTTTGTTAATATTTTGTAGCATTTTTAGTTACTATTTAGCATAGATAGATTTCATTTTCACACATGCATTCATATTATTTCACTTTATTTATTTCTTTATTTATTGTTAATATGGGCCTTATCTTGAAAGGCTCTACATATGCTTTTAATGATCTTTAATATTATTGTGTGTATATCACAAGTATCTATAAGGAAGGAATAGCATAATGATTCACATATTATCATCATCCATTGTGATAGTCCCAAAAACTTGTCCAAAATCAATTTGTGGATGCAAAAAGATCCTGCATAGTACATCTGAATTGTTTCATTTGTAATTCATTGTATCAATATTGATAGCAATCCCTCAAAAGGGATCATATTTATAATTTTCTTGGAAAATAAAAAGATATTATTAATAAAAATGGCACCATCCACCATTTTCTTGTATTTTGTTCTTTATGTTTATGGTTGCATTTTGATTTGCTACATTTCAATCTTGTATGTCATTTCATGGATGTATGGTCTTTTTCAGTATTTTTAGTGGCGATTACGACTAGACTTAATCCACATTTTGCATTCACATTGCTAATTATTATTTGTTATTGGTGTTTGTGAGTTGTAGGAATGATCATATCTTACCGATATGGATAGCATATATGATTGTCCCTTGCCGAGATGACCAACATGTGCAACCGTCACCTACAAAGATAACCTTAAATAAAAAACCAAAAACACTGGAAAATAATATCTACATCAAATGTAGGCTATCATAAAAAGTCATTATATATTTATTTATCTACTCTCAGTAAAGAAAATAAAAATTTTCATGTTTAAGTGTGAAAACACGAGATTTCGAAAACAAAAAGGATAAACTAAAATTGCAATGTAAATGAAACTAAAATAATGCTTAAACCCTATGTTATTGAAAATTGCATAAAAAGAAAGAACATGAACACAAGATATTAAAGCAATATAAAAATTGGCCCTTTTATTGATATGCTTTGCAAATTCGTGTTACAATGCGTCTCCTTCCTTTTTATGGGATAGGAGCGTTAAATATTGCTCTTTTACAACTTGTTTTAGAATTCCTTCTTCTATGTGCCCACATATAAGATGGGCGAACCAAAACATCGTCGCCACTTGCGTTGGTAAAGGTAGATTCCTCACTGCTCCTCTAATGCTGCAAATCTACGTTCAAAGAAACAAACAAAGAATCAATAGCACCTGTGTATGAAAAATAAAATATAAATCTAACTATGATTAAAATGAATCTAAATGAAATGAAGACTTGACAAAAGCATAAACATGAAACTAGCTAAATACTATAAAAGAAATAAAGCGGGGGGTGCCCGAAGGCAAACCACCCGCGAGTGAAACTTTACTTCGAAACCAATCCGCTTAGGATGGGTCCGAAACTTGTGTGATGTGTTGTCGACAAATTGGTAGAATATTGTGGTCAAAAAATCGGTGTTGGTTCTTGATTCGTGCCTTCAAAAGTCACCCAATAACCTCTCTTTCGATTAAGAGATTATGGATGTTGAAAACACAAATCGCAAGTAAATTAATTAGCAGCACTTCGTCGCTCAAAATGCTCCTTCTCGGTATCTCTTTTGGGTGAGAAAACTCACCATTTTATAGACCCAAGGGGTCTCTTTGAATTAACATGCAAAAGTGTTTCTTTGCATGAATGCTTTTTGCCTGAAAGAAAGACTTCTTCTTGATCAAGGGATTCTTAACTATCTCTGTGCATGTCTTTGTATGTTTTAGAAAAAATCACTTGCACTCCCATGCAATGAAGGAATAGCTAAGTGGCAAATCTGAGTTGTCTTAAAAAGCTCACTCTTATTCCCATGCAGTGAAGGGAACGTCAATTGGTAGATATGAGTTGTCAAAAGAACTCACTCGCACTCCTATGTCATGCAAGAAAAGCTAAGTGGCAGTTTTGAGTTGTTACATGTCGAGATTTGACTTTTTATTGGTCAAACTTGACTTTCGTCCCACCCTGAAGCGAGCGCTAGTAATCGTCCCTGGGTGAGATGAGTATAAGTCCGCACTCGTCCCTGGGTAGGACGAGTATAAACCGCACTCATCCCTGGGTGGGACGAATAAGAAGCTGAGTGTCTAAAAGATGCCAAACTGATTTATGACTTGTAAAACTGCTGTGTGAGTGGTTAGAACCACTGTTTAACCTCTGAGGGCTGCCCTAGGGGCTGTGTGTTAGTTTGATCAGTGCTCGTTGTCACATAATCGGATTGGTGTTGTTTTGGTGTCTACAGATGCCCCTTTTTGGGAAGTGTTGCACATGGTGCAGTGCTGAGCAAAAATATAACCAAAGCACTAATGATTAGGGTTTCTCAGTAACCTACTCAACTCTTGATGCCCCAAGTATTGAAAGGGCATGCATTCTTGAATCCTTGCTTCTGATGAGCTAAGGAACTCAAACAAGTATTAACCCGGTTTGGTGAGGTATTACTTGAACTTAGACATTGATCAGTCATGAATAGGCAAAGGGCACAACCTTTTGTTGTAGGAACCTTGATTTCATGATTCACAAATGCCAAGTATATGATCAGTTAATGATAATTTGCTTGTTTTCTGCCCCAAGTAGGGGCACGATTGTCGTTTGCAATGATCCTTTGAATGCGTGTTATTTCCAAGACTAGATATATTGGTGTTGATTGGCAACTAAGTGTGACTACCCCCTCAAGCGACGAATCGATGAGGGAATGACCGACATGAGAAAAGCGACGAGTCGCTTGACCCAAGATGACTTGTGCAAGGGTGCCTTTAGATGGTTTATCGCTAAGCATGCTCGAGCAGTTTCCCGACTATGTTGAACTATTTTTGGTGGGTGTGAACCCATTTTGGGATGCCATTTGGGGTTAACATTGGCGAAAATCCGTCTTCCCGTGGAGCGGTCCAGCTAAGGTAGCCTTCTTAGGGAGTAGGATAATGACAAGGTAGACCTCGACATCAGTTTTCTTATGCCAAGAAGTTAAGTGCAAGAGCACTGTTGTCCGGAAATTTTGAGTGGGTTTGTTGGCATTTGTCATTTTTATGTTGTGGTTGTTGTGGATTGATTTTTTTTTTTTTTTTTTTTTTTTGTTTTTTTTTTTTTTATTCGTCCCGGGGGGGGACGAGTGCGATGACGGTACTCGTCCTGGGGTAAGACGAGTGCGCCACGATGGTAATCGTCCTAGGGTGGGAAGAGCACGCCGAAAAGTACTCGTCCCGGTCAAGGACGATTACTAGCTGGCAAAAAGTATAAATATGCAAAAATGACGGATTTGGTTCATTTGCACTGTTCATCGATTACGATTTGGAGCTCTAGGGAGGAGAAGGTAGATTTTCTGACGCGAAGCGCTGTCGAAATTTCCAGCTACCATGAGTGCATAGACCAGGTCATCGAGCGGCGGAGTCGAGGCGAGACCAGTAAGTGCACTAGCTCCTCGATTGTGAATTTAAAAAATGCAAATGTGTTTTTATTGTTGTTCGTTTGTTTAAAGTATGAAACCTTAATTAATTAAATTAAAAGGTAAATGAATGAAACTGAATGAAACATGGATGCAAACCGATGGAAACTTAGATGGAAAACCATAGAGTAACCCAAAATGAAACTTAGAGTAACACTTTTTAGGGTAACCATGGTTAAAAATGTGTTTCTATGTGAATGGTAAAACTTAGGTCGAAACCGTAGGTAAACCATGCCCATATTTTTTTGTAATTTGTATGGAATTAAAAAAAATGGAAAATGGATAAAAAAAAAATTGTTTGAAATGGTAAACTTAGGTCGAAACCGTAGGTAAACCATGTTGATGTTTTTTTGTTTTTGATGAAATGTAAAAATGAAAAATTGATGAATTTTTTTTTTGAAATGGTAAACTTAGGTAAAACCGTAGGTAAACCATGTCAAATTTTTGTCGTTTTGTGATGAAATTAGAAAATGAAAAATGGATGAATTTTTTTGTTTGAAATGGTAAACTTAGGTAAAACCATAGGTAAACCATGTCAAATTTTTGTCGTTTTGTGATGAAATTAGAAAATGAAAAATAGATGAATTTTTTTGTTTGAAATGGTAAACTTAGGTAAAACCGTAGGTAAACCATGTCAAATTTTTGTCGTTTTGTGTGATGAAATTAAAAAATGAAAAATGGATGAATTTTTTTGTTTGAAATGGTAAACTTAGGTCGAAACCGTAAGTAAACCATGTCGATTTTTTTTTTTTTTGTTGATGAAATGAAAGATGATTTTTTTTTTGATTGAAATGGTAAACTTAGGTAAAACCGTAGGTAAACCATGTCAAATTTTTGTCGTTTTTGATGAAATGAAAGATGAATTCTTTTTTTTGTTTTGTTTTTGAAATGGTAAACTTAGGTAAAACCGTAGGTAAACCATGTCAAATTTTTGTCGTTTTTGATGAAATGAAAGATGATTTTTTTTTTTTTTTGGTTGAAATGGTAAACTTAGGTAAAACAGTAGGTAAACCACGTCAAATTTTTATTGTTTTTGATGAAATGAAAGATGAATTTTTTTGGTTGAAATGGTAAACTTAGGTAAAACCGTAGGTAAACCATGTCAAATTTTTGTTATTATTATTATTTTTATTTTATTTTATTTTTTTTTTTTGTGGATGTACATGTGAATGAAAGATGTTACTGTACAGTTATGCATTTTTGTACATGTGATGGTGATTTGATGCATGTTTTTGATGTTTGTTGTTTTCTGTGATGTGCAGGTGGTGAAGAGTCGACATCGGGTGCCGACGATTTTTTCTAATGCCCACGAGGCGTTGAGTGATGATGACTGGGAGTGGCTTGATGCCTTAGGGCTCAAGCATGTGGCTTGGTTGGATGCAGTTGTGGTAGATCAGGCGTACCTCACAGCATTGATCGGCCTATGGGATGTTTGGACGAACACCTTCCATCTTCCGACAGGGGAGATGACTGTCACCTTAGAGGACGTGTATCAGATTCTTCAAATTTCGATAGACGGGGTCCCCATCCGAACGATGCTACGAGGCCAGAGGACGGCTGTACTGATGCGGTACTTTGGATATGGAGAGGATGATGATGGGATGACCTCGCTGGAGAGGGCTGTTGAGCAAAGTGTAGCAAATAGTATTGTCATTGTTGTCAACACAGTCAAACAGATTTATTGATGCAATGGACAAGAATTTACTAAACAGCAAGGTGCAACCAAAGTACAATTGATAGGGTTCAGTGTTGAGCAAGGTGTTGCAGGAGGATTGTCATTGTTGTCAATACAGTCAGTTAGATCTAATGATGCAATGGACGAGTAGTTCAGAAGTCACTCAGATGCAAAGGATAAAGTTCAAAAGTTAGTTAGATCATGAGTCCTTAAATGATAGATGCACAGAAATAGAAAACATAATTCAGAATGAGAAGAAGAAGTCTTCAGAACCTGAGATGTCAAGAATCGGAAAGGTTTTTTGTGAAAACGAAGGCAGTCAAAATAAAAAGTTTTATTTAAAATCATGGATAACAGATTTGAAATGGGTTTTTCTTAAAACCCAAGTTGGCTCTTTGTTTCGTTGAAAAAGATGCCCCAATGATGAAGATATTTAAATAGGCGAGTCAAAATAAAAAGTTTTATTTAAAATCATGGATAACAGATTTGAAATGGTTTTTTCTTAAAACCCAAGTTGGTTCTTCGTTTCGTTGAAAAAGATGCCCCGGTGATGAAGATATTTAATTTTAAATATTTAGTTTAAATTTTATTTTATTTAAAATTTAAATTAAAATATTAAATTAAATTAAAAGGGCCGACGTGTTACTATTTCACGGCAATAAGCTACAGGAAGGTGACGAAGGTGGAGAAGAGTTTTGCAGCCGACATTCTTAGGGTTACAGCCGACGGATTTTAGGGTTTGGCAGCTGAAAAATTCTAGGGTTTCTCAGTCGACGTTCTTCTAGGGTTTGTTTCTAAAATTTCTTCTATAAAAGCAAGGGTTCTTTGAGTTTGAATGAGTGGGTGTTAAGATAAAGTGAAAAAGCGAGCATAGTTTTTGTGAAAGTGAAGATCGTGTTGAGCAGAGAGCAAAATGTGAAATGACACAGAGTGTGTAGAGAAGCAGAGTGTGTAGAGAAGCACGAAGGGCAAAGTTGATTACAAATTCTGGCTGTAGCAGTGCAGCAGACTGTGTGAAGTGATTACGCAAGAGAGAGCAGAGTGCGAAAAAATAGCAGACCATGAGAAATGATGTGAAAGTTCTATTTTGTAATTTTTATTATTATCTTCCAAGTTGTAGCTTGGCATAAGGGGTTGGTGCCTCTTTCCAGTAGGTGCTGGTAAAATAGGAGTTGGTGCTCCATTCCGTTGAAGTAGATAAAGTTAAGGGGTTGGTGCTCCTTCCAGTTGGTGCTGGTAAAGATTTATGTAAAGTTGTAGCTTTGCATTGACTGGATTTGGATGGTAGTCCAAGCGGTCTTTTGAGGAGTAGCCACATTGGTGAACCTCGTTAAAATGCTATGTCATGTGTGATGCTTTCTTGATGCATTTAGTATTTCTTTTATCTGCTTTAAACTGCTACTGGTTTTAAAATCATATGTTTTAGATATTTTAAAGAACACACTGATTCACCCCCCCATCTCAGTGTCATTGTGATTACAACAAGGGCGAAGCTAGATTGTCATATTGGGGGGATTTTGGTGCGATATTGGTATGCAAGGGGAATGTTGGGAGTGAGGCATGCATTACTCATGAGCCTCATTTCCAACATGCTCCTACCAGACTCGTCAGGAGTGAGGTTTCCATGGAACCTATTGGAGGTGGTGTGGCAGCTAGTGGAGTGTCCGGTGATAGCGTTGATGATTATGAGATGGGGTCAGACACTGTTGGTGTAGTTATATGATGAGTTGTATGAGGTCCGCTGTCGAAGGCAAAAAGGGATTGGGTGCAGTTTCTTGTTGCAGTGCTGGGCCTGGCAACACATAGCCATAGAGTGACCAAAAGGGTTGCCTTGGACTACCCGAGCTGACATGGTGGACAGGGATATTGGATATGGTGCTCTATGGTATCGATCGGAGGAGCAGGGGCAGAGTCAACGGTTCGTGGGAGACGTCGACCATTACAGAGATGCACTGGCATGACTGACTCCCAGAGATGTGATATGGAGGCCATATCGAGATTGTCCCGCATGGCCAGAGGCTGATGAGTGGCTTCGACAGGTTCGAAGGGGGAGATGGGTGATTGGGCATCATGGGACATAGTAGGAGTACTTTCATTATCTTTGAGTGACACGACAATTTGGGGTACGCCAAGGGTTGCCTGGGGAACCCATGGGCTATCGGCATCGAAGTGATGAGAGGACCTTAGCTGTACCGATCCTCGAGCCATTGGGGGAGGAGTCTGATACTGTACTAGACATTCCAGACGTAGATAACGTCAGAGTGATGGCTGAGTATCAGGAGTGGTGGACGCTGTGACAGTGGTGAGGTGAGGGGCCACTGGGAGGAGCTGAGGCAGCGGGAGGTGAAGACGGTGCATTTGCACCAAGAGAGGGTTGGGGAGCTCTTGCAGATGTGGAGATGGTGGAGGTGGCAGATGTAGGTGATTATGTTGATGAGGAGGATCAGTCGAAGATGCAGGATGCTCCAGAGCAGGCTGGGTCAGAGGAGACAGAGGCGGGGTTACGCACTGAGGTAGCACGACTGATGGGGTTGTTGCAAAGGCGAGATGGAGAGCTTGCAATGATGATGTAGGAGAGGGATCTCCTGTGAACACAGTTGGTAGGGTAGGGGAGCACAGGGGCTGCGTCTCACCAACAGGCAAGGGATACAGATGCTGCATGGGAGAGGGATCTCCTGCGGGTGTAGCTAGCATAGCGTGATGACGCCATCATGTACTACCATAGGCGAGAGGTAGAGTTGAGGCTAAGAGAGGCATATTGGGGGCGACATCGGGTGGAGATGGAGGGTGAGATTATCTGCCTTGGTGGGTGAATACCAGATCCTCCGGTCAGTGGCTCATCGCACCGAACGAAAGACAACGAGACAAAGCAGTCAGCATCATCTCAGCACAGGCGATGAGAGGAGGGCGGTGTGAGTGGTCGGGATGCAGGGGTGAGCAGTCGCCCTGAGAGGTCTCAGAGGACGAATACCATAGGGGGTAGCTCTCGTCGCATCGATCCTGCGTGATCATGGTGGCCGATGCCCTAGGCTGGGGGTTTTGGGATTTTGGATGATGGGAGGGAGGTCTGAGGACCAGTTTTGTAGCCTGCGGGCAATTTTGTTGTGATATATATATAGATGATTCTTTTTGGTGTTTATCATTCTTCGTGATTTATCTTTATGTGCATGTTTTTACATTGATGTATGCATATGCAATTTATGAATGCTATGATTCTAATTTGTATGATGTATGCATATGAAATAAATGAAATGAATTATTAATGGTTTGTTGATGCACCATAGATTGTACAAGATTGGATTGACTTGCTATAGTAATGGGATAACTTTGTGGAATGCTTGTGGATGTGAAAACTTTGTTTTTGTATTTTGTCTATTTTTTGATGGTGATGTATGGAATGAAATGTATCGATTATTTGAAAATGGAATTAAGCTTTTCTGAGATGCAGATATTTTAATTAACTAGCCAAAACTATACATTTATCTTGCAAGACTTTTTGAACAAGATATAAATCCGACTTGAATTTAACCAAGTTATTTCACATCCCTATGTGTGCAATTGAGTTCGTTTATGTGTTATTCATCAGGATACAGCCAGTGTCAGATGGGATTTCAACCGAACTCGTATTGAGGATCACCTAATTAGCTCCACTAACTCCTTTATTGTATTTAGTCAGATTTGTCTGCGATGTTATCTAGGATACCATAAGCTAGCTCATCCACATGCAAACATTGATCTACACACAAGTTAATGTGACAGATATATCGTCATGCGGGAGGTTTACCGCCAGTGACCAATAGGCTATCAACCAAACCGGTACTGAAGCTTGCCTCATGACCTGTAGAAATACTGAGAGTTCCAGGGATTCAAGTTTGACTCCCTTATTTTCTTCAAGGGTATGGGGATAATTGCTCTTTTGTAGTGATAAAATCACTGTTTATTTTTTATGATAGTACTCGTCTCTTTTTTTTTTTTTTTTTTTTGAGCAAGGGATTTGAATATGGAGTGACGAGAATGACTATTATGTGTTCCTTTTGATGTGTGCATTGTAGGATGTCAAATTTTAGTGTTTTGACGTTTTGCAAATTTTTGATGTTTTTGCAACTTTTGAGAACTTGGGATTCATGGGGAATTGGGTAGGAAGGATGCTTGTCCTTTTTCCAACTCTCAGCATTTCTAGGGTCAATTGCATAGGGGGATAAGCAAGATAGTCGTTTCGCTTATGGTAACCGGGATTACGGTGCAGGTTTCATATTTCGTTCACACAACTTAGGAATTATTTTATGTGTGTTAATTTGTGTTGGGATGCTACGTACCAAGGTGGGATCCAAGTAAAACTTTCCCGTGTAAAATCTGCTTAAGCGTGTACAGTTATTGGATAGAAATTTAAAGACATCCGAATGACGAAAACCCTATATACATTAGACTACAACCGACGATGCTAAAATAAAAGGGTGATATGCTGGATGTATGCGTTTATGAAAATGGATCCGAGGTGGAAATGATGGAATTGCCAAATAATGACAGCCTATGGTGCTTTTGACTTGTATGACCTAGCGAAATATGCAATGTATGGATGCAATGCTTAATGCAACCTATATTTTTGTATTTTGATTTTTATGAGAATGCATGGAATGGAAATGCAAATGTTTTTGTGATTTTTTTTTTTTTGTGAGAATGCATGGAATTGAAATGCAATTGTTTTTGTGATTTTGTTTTTTTATGAGAATGCATGGAATTGAAATGCAATTGTTGTTGTGATTTTGTTTTTTTATGAGAATGCATGGAATTGAAATGCAATTGTTTTTGTGATTTTGTTTTTTTTATGAGAATGCATGGAATTGAAATGCAATTGTTTTTGGGATTTTGATTTTTTTGTGTTGTTTTTGTTGATTTTTGAATATTTATGTTGACCAAGCAGTTGTGGTAATGCTTGGAGCTTTTGGTGTTGACAAAAGGGTTTATAGATACCTTTGGGGCTTTTAGGGTTGACCAAGCGATTGTGGTAATCCTTGGAGCATTTGGGTTGACCAAGCGATTATGATAATCCTTGGAGCTTTTGGGGTTGACCAAGCGATTATGGTAATCCTTGGAGCTTTTGGGGTTGACCAAGCGATTATGGTAATCCTTGGAGCTTTTTGGGTTGACCAAGCGATTGTGGTAATCCTTGGAGCTTTTTGGGTTGACCAAGCGATTGTGGTAATCCTTGGAGCTTTTTGGGTTGACCAAGTGATTGTGGTAATCCTTGGAGCTTTTTGTTGGACTATGGCTCTCTAGCTGTGGAATGACCTCAAATGAATGATGTTCAAGGGTTCTGTTTCCTTGATTCCTTCAAGAGAGGCAAGCCGGTATGTTTCGGGTCCTATTTTACTGTCAATGATGTAAGGACCTAACCAGTTTGCTGTGAACTTGTCCCGTAGATGGGACAGCAAGTTAGAATTCTACTGGTTCTCTTTTAAGACCAAGTCACCAACTTGAAATTCCCTAAGATGGAATTTCATGTTGTATGCTTTCTTAAGTCGCTCTTGATAGATACGTAAATGCTCAATAGCATTAATGCGTCGTTCGTCGAGCAACATCAGTTGATCTAACCTGTCCTGTTGTGCAGTGTCATCATCGATGAACTCTTGCATTGAAATGCGTAGGGAAGGAATTTCCAAATCAAAAGGCATGACTGCCTCGGAGCCATACACCAGTGAAAATGGAGTTGCCCCAGTGGGTGTTCGAATTCTGGTGCGATAAGCCCATAGGGCAAGAGAGATCTGAATGTGCCAGTATTTATGATTGTCTGCAACTATCTTTTTGAGAATGGCGACTAGCATTTTGTTTGACGCCTCTGCTTGCCCATTTGTCTATGGATAATAGGGTGTTGAAAAGCTATGCTGAATCTTGTACTTTGTGGTCAAAGCATGCACATCTTTATTCTTGAATGGTGTCCCATTATCCGAGACAATTTTGGATGGAATACCAAAATGACATATGATGTTATGTAAAATAAACTCCGCAATGCAGGCTCCAGTCGTAGTGGTTAGCAGAATTTCTTCCACCCATTTGGTAAAGTACTTTGTAGCCATTAAAAGAAACGTGTGACGACCAGACGACGCAGGGGAGATCTTTCCAATTAGATCAAAGCCCCACTACAAAAAAGGCCAAACCGATTGGATCGGCTGCAAGGCCTGAGAAGGTACGTGTGTTAAATTAGCATGGTGCTAACACTTCATGCACTTCTTCACATATGCACAACAATCTCGCTCTAAAGATGGCCAATAATAACCCATGCAAAGAATGTGCTTTGCGATGGCCATACCGCTGAAGTGGCCACCACATGTACCATCGTGAGCTTGGGTGATCACCCAAGCGGACTCTTGCTGGTCCAAACAACGAAGGAGGATTCCTTCATAATTCCGATGATACAAAATGTCTCCTAATAAGACATGCTTTGTCGCTTTCTATTTGAATGATCTTTTCATGGCTTGTGTCAATCCAAGTGGGAGATTACCTAGCTTGAGGTAATCCCGAATGGGTGTGTACCAATATTGTTGATCAGAAACCTCGATAGTATGAACGACCAATCCCTCTTGAATTTTATCCCGAACAAAAGCTGAGCAGGAAAGAACTTGTAAAAACAACGTGGTGTTGCTAGTAATAGGGGTCGGGGAGAACAAGGACCCCCAGTTGGCTTGAATCAAACAATCTCGAATTCGAGAGAACTTATCCGGAGATGGTTCAATCTAGATCATGTGGATCCCTGGCGTCAGATCAGAGCTTGCACGCTCCATCGTAGATTGTGATAATGTTGTAACCTGAATGGTTGTCATTTCACCAAAAGGGTCTTACGAGATGAGTGATCCCAAGGAGGCCATAGTATCCGCAAAATGATTTGATGATCGAGGGAGTGCATCGATGTCATACCATTCAAGTTATGCTAGGAATTTGTCCACAAGGACTTTATAAGACCGCAAAACTGGACATTTACATTGATATATCCCCTTTACTTGATTGACAATTAATAGCGAATCACCAAATATGTTCAATCGTTTAATGTTCATGGTGATTGTTGTCTGAAGACCTATGAGCAAGGCTTCGTATTCTGCATTGTTGTTGGTGCATGGGAAGTCTAATTTAAATGACAAGGGCATTGGAGCACCTTGTGGAGTGAAGAATACAATTCCCGCACCACCCCCTTGCTCACATTTAGAACCATCAAAGAATAGGGTTATGTCAGCCTGTGACTCAGGCTCATCGAATCTGGCGACTACGAAACATGGAAGACCCCATCATCAGGTAGTTCAAAAGTCGAGGCTGATCGTCTTCAAGAGGAGCCTCAGCTAGTTGATCGGCGATGACTTGACCTTTTATAGATTTATGTCCAATGAACTCTATGTCAAACTCCATCAACAACATGATCCATTTCACCATGCGGCTACTATGATAAGTATGACTCATCATGTATCGCAATGGATTCTCCTTAGACACAACATATGTCTTATTACTAAGCATGTAGTGGCGTAGCTTTTTGGTAGCAAACACCACTGCCAAGCAGAGCTTTTCAACATATGCATAGTTAAGTTCATAATCGACCGAGGTGCGGCTAAGATAGTATGTAGCCTGTTCTCTATGAAGTTCATTTTTCTGGGACAGCATGGCACCCAGTGCCACCTCAGTGGCTGAGATGTATAAATAGAACGACACTCCTGGTCTAGGTGGTGCCAATACTGGCGATGAAGCCAAGTACTATTTAATGTCGTCAAAGGCTGACTGGCACTCGTCATCCCAATGAAATGTGACCCCCTTATGCAATAATTTATTCATGGGTTAGCATTTGTTAGATAACTACGCTATGAAGCGCTTGATCGATGCAACCTTTCCCTATAGACTCCTGAGCTACTTGATGGTGGTTGGGGGATGCATTTCAAGGATTGCCTTGACTTTGTTTGGATCAACCTCAATTCCTCGTTTGGAGACTATGAAACCCAAGAGCTTACTAGAGGTTACGCCAAAGACGCACTTCTTGGGGTTTAGTCTGACTTTATGCTCAATGAGGCGATCAAGGACCTTGCTCAAGTCATCGATATGATCTAGGTGCAAAAGAGATTTGGCCAACAAATCATCCATGTAATCTTCCAAAGTTTTGTGCATGTAATAATGAAATATGTACATCATGGCACGTTGGTAGATGGCTCCGACATTTTTAAGGTAATCCTGCATGACCTTATAGCAAAATTTCCCCCAAGGCATTGTGAATGCCATTTTTAGTTGGTCTTTAGGATTGATACGAATCTGATTGTATCCTAAAAAATCATCCATAAGGGAAAGCATTTTGTGGCCCACTGTAGCGTCTACCAACGCGTTGATGCTCGACAAGGGAAAATCATCCTTAGGAATCACTTTGTTAAGATCTCAAAAATTAGTGCATATGCGAATCCTCCCGTCGGGCTTCTTGACGAGAACCATGTTAGACAACCATGGTGGATAATCCAAGTGGGAGATTACCTAGCTTGAGGTAATCCCAAATGGGTGTGTACCAATCTTGCTGATCAAAAACCTCGATAGTATGAATGGCCAATCCCTCTTGAAGTTTATCCCAAACAAAAGCTGAGCAGGAAAGAACTTGTAAAAACAATGTGGTGTTGCTAGTAAGAGGGGTCGAGGAGAACAAGGACCCCCAGTTGGCTTGAATCAAACAATCTCGAATTCGAGAGAACTTATCCGGAGATGGTTCAATCTGGATCATGTGGATCCCTGGCATCAAATCAAAGCTTGCACGCTCCATCGAAAATTGCGATAATGTTGTAACCTAAATGGTTGTCATTTCACCAGAAGGGTCTTGCGGGATGAGTGACCCCAAGGAGGCCATAGTATCCGCAAAATGATTTGATGATCGAGGGAGTGCCTCGATGTCATACCATTCAAGTTGAGCTAGGAATTTTTCCACAAGGACTTTATAAGACCACAAAACTGGACATTTACATTGGTATATCCCCTTTACTTGATTGACAATTAATAGCGAATCACCAAAGATGTTCAATCATTTAATGTTCATGGTGATTGCTGTCTGAAGACCTATGAGAAAGGCTTCGTATTCTGCATTGTTGTTGGTGCATGGGAAGTCTAGTTTAAATGACAAGGGCATTGGAGCACCTTGTGGAGTGAAGAATACAATTCCTGCACCACCCCCTTGCTCACATTTAGAACCATCGAAGAATAGGGTTATGTCAGCCTGTGACTCAGGCTCATCAGAATCTGGCGACTCTGAAACATGGAAAACCCCATCATTAGGTAGTTCAAAAGTCAGAGGCTGATCGTCTTCAAGAGGAGCCTCAGCTAGTTGATCGGCGATGACTTGAAATTTTATAGATTTATGTCCAATGAACTCTATGTCAAACTCCGTCAACAACATGATCCATTTCGCCGTGTGGCTACTATGATAAGTATGACTCATCATGTATCGCAATGGATTCTCCTTAGACACAACATATGTATTATTACTAAGCATGTAGTGGCGTAGCTTTTTGGTAGCAAACACCACTGCCAAGCAAAGTTTTTCAACATATGCATAGTTAAGTTCATAACTGACCAGGGTGCGGCTAAGATAGTATGTAGCCTGTTCTCTGTGAAGTTCATTTTTCTAGGACAGCATGGCGCCCAGTGCCACCTCAGTGGTTGAGATGTATAAATAGAACGACACTCTTGGTCTGGGTGGTGCCAATACTGGTGACGAAGCCATGTACTATTTAATGTCATCAAAGGTTGACTGGCACTCGTCATCCCAATGAAATGTGACCCCCTTATGCAATAATTTATTCATGGGTTAGCATTTTTTAGATAACTGCGTTATGAAGCGCTTGATCGACGCAACCTTTCCCTGCAGACTCTTGAGCTGCTTGATGGTGGTTGGGGGACGCATTTCAAGGATTGCCTTGACTTTGTTTGGATCAACCTCAATTCCTCGTTTTGAGACTATGAAACCCAAGAGCTTACTAGAGGTTATGCCAAAGATGCACTTCTTGGGGTTTAGTCTGACTTTATGCTCAATGAGGCGATCAAGGACCTTGCTCAAGTCACCGATATGATCTAGGCGCAAAAGAGATTTGGCCAACAAATAATCCATGTAATCTTCCAAAGTTTTGTGCATGTAATAATGAAAGATGTACGTCATGGCACGTTGGTAGGTGGCTCCAGCATTTTTAAGGTAATCCTGCATGACCTTATAGCAAAATGTCCCCCAAGGCGTTGTGAATGCCGTTTTTAGTTGGTCTTCAGGATTGATACGAATCTGATTGTATCCTAAAAAACCATCCATAAGGGAAAGCATTTTGTGGCCCGCTGTAGCGTCTACCAATGCGTTGATGCTCGACAAGGGAAAATCATCCTTAGGACTCACTTTGTTAAGATCTCAAAAATCAGTGCATATGTAAATCCTCCCGTCGGGCTTCTTGACGAGAACCATGTTAGACAACCATGGCGGATAATCCACACAGATGACAAACTGGGCATCCAACAACTTTTGTAACTCATATTTTACCATTAAGGCCATTTTTGGATGCATCTTGCATAGTTTTTGCTTGACTGGCTTGATTTTCAGATCAAGCATTAAATTGTGCGTGACTAGCTGTGGGTCTAGTCTCGGTATATCCTTGTATGACCATGCAAAAACCTCCTTCTTTTCCTTAAGAAGGGCAAAATAATTGGCTCGCTCTTTAGGGGAAAGAATTACCCCTAGCTTGAGAATCCATGGATTCATTAGATCTGTGTCGATGTCTACATCAGTCGTTGCTTCAACTGACATATGGGATCCGTCTTCCAATTGGTGTGGAATTGGGATTAGATGGATATCGTTTGCTGAATTAAGATCATCATTAGGAACGTCAAGTTCCTCTTCAGCATGAAAGACATCTTGAGTCTGTCCTGGAGTGAAATGAAACATCCCACCACAAGGCCAATACTCTGATGGAGATGGTGGTGTGTCAGCGCGATCCCAATCGATAGCTTCTATGTCTAGATGCAATAATCGTGTTGGATTGGCTGGATCATGGATGGGGGCGGTCAAGTCAATGGAGACCATGTTGATGAAATGATTGTAATTTCCATTACCGCAAATGTGACAACTCTGACATTCTAGATGTTCTTGGTGTTTTGGATCTGGCTCTATAGGCACTGGTACAAAGGGATCAGCCCTATGCACGAACCTAAAAATAGGGTCTTCCCTAGGTAATGATGGTTTGATAGGGTCTCCAGGTGAAAGATGCTCACTGTATGCCTGGAGTGGCATGTGCAGTAATTGCTATAACTGCGCCAGGTTGAAATGCCTCCTAGGTCTTGGATCTATGTGTAAGTGTTCAAACATGTCATCTATGTCTAAAGGATTTTGTTGTTGTTGAGGTAGCCTATGCTCACTAGGATCATTCAATGGGAACATCATCAAGAAGCTTTCCTGATCGTCATTCATTGGATATTCATGTGAATGATCGTACTCCGACTCATCTTCAGAAGACCCTTCATGGTCTTGTCCATCTTCCCCTTGTGGGTGAGTCCATGAGGTTTCTCCTTGTTCGGCCATAGGGAAAGGGTTGGTGAGGTCAACAAGGTTATTTGTTTGTAATGGGAAATAATCCCCCAATGTATAAGTTGTATTTGGATTGACATATGGATCTGATGCCAACCCATCCTTGTTGCCTATCCCTAGGCCTTGCATGTTTTTGACCAAGATTTCGAGGGGCAAAGGGTGATTAAACCCGACTCCTAATTTATCATAAGGCATTTGGTATCTTGGTTGACACAAAACATGCATTCCTTGTTCATACCGGCCTAACTCGTATCCATGCCAATTGCATTGGCTAAGATATCGTAATGCGAAGTCTGGGTTAGCCAGATAGTTGACATCTTCCACAAATGGATCTTCATCTTCCTCTTCTTTTTGGGAAGGTTCAACACCATGATCCAGGCCCCCAAAAATAAAGTTTGTCTGATTAGGTGGGTAGCCTAAAGGAACCACGGAGCCTATGGGGAGTCGAGGTCGTCCCATGTCTTGCATAGACTGAAGTGTGGGCGTTGCAACAACATTGCGCACTATGTACTCCCCCATGCCTGTGTTAGACATCTCAAAAGTAATCGTTGGCGATTGAGGGGAAGCGAATGGGAGTTCTCCTTGAGTCCACTCCATGTGGGGTGAACTAGGCGTCTCAACTTCCATTCTATTAGGCGTCTCTTCTGTAGAGATGTTGGAGACTAAAGGTGGTTCCGCTTCCAGGGGCTTCTTTCCTTTTTCCGTTGGTGTGGCCACCGTAGGTGGCATCATTTTTGGAGGACTGGATGAAGAATATGATCCCACCTGAGAATTTGATTGACTTGGTGATGGAGATTCTTGCTTAGTCAGACCTCGTTTAGATGGATTTAACTAGAAATCCATGTGCGTTGAAGGAAGGGTCGACTGCGGCATGATTTGCACTGAGTTGCAATACTTAAAAGGTTCCAAATCTATGGGGACCACATGCACTTGTCCTTCAAATGTATACTTCAAAAATTGATGAGCAATTGAAGGGACACACTTCATATCTCGGATCCAAGGCCGCCCAAGCAAGATATTGTAAGCCATCTCACCTTCTAAAATGTGGCACAATGTATGAATGGTCTTTTGTCCCACTTGGATGGGCAGGACAATTGTGCCAACTGTCGAGCATATCACATCATTAAATGCTCAAAGGGTATAAGTGGAAGGTGCAATGTGAGAGGTTGGTAGTTTCAAATGTTTCAGTGCAGCAGTTGTAATAAGATTATTGGATGAACCAGTGTCTATCAACACCCGTTTGTATGGAGTCCCATTGACCCACGCAATAACGTGCAGGGGTGGATCCGCTACATCTCCAGTCACAATTTTTAGCTCATCTTCCCTGAAGGTAATGAATAGTTCAGTACACTATTTGACATGCCCCACAAAATTGTTGAATGAATCCGCTTCATGGGGTTGCAATTCAATTGCCTTTAATATCTCCATAAGAGCTTCCCGATGGGGCGCTGATTGTTGAATAATCTCATAAATGGAGAGCCTAGCCGATGTGGTCCATAGACTTTGAGTAAGTCTAGTTCGAATCATGGCCACTGGTCTAGGTGGGGGCAATCGTGTAGGATTTGGTTGATGTTGTGACGTGGATGAAGCTTCCCTAGTGGTCGTTACGGGGACAACTCCTGGGTGTCTCTTGTTTCTTGTCACAATGCTAATCATTCCAACATACCCCTCCATGGGGCAACTCTGTTGCACTTCATTGACATGCAAAGGTTTTGTTTGTGCATCATGTGTGGGTAAAGGATCTTTGAAAACACCCATTTGTTGGTTGTTGGGTGCGATGGGGTTATCCACTACCAATGTGTGATTATCAATGAGATCTTGCACTAAACCTTTAAACATCCAACAAACATTAAGGTCATGCCCTTTCCTTCTATGGAATCTATAGAAAAGATCCTCTCTGTAGCCCTTAGGCTTTGGCACATTAGGATCAATTGTTGGAATATCTGGCAGATTAATCAAGTTTGTCGCTGACAAACGGTCAAACAAGGAATCTCTAGACTTAGTGTATGGTGTAAATTGTCGCTTAGGGCGACGCTGCTGATTTTGATCCTGCTTCTTGTTATCTTTCTCATAATTATTGTGAGGCATCACCTGATAATTAGCCTTTGAAGGTTGTGTTGTTTGGGCAGGCGTAGGGGCATTAATAGCAACTTGATTGACCGCGACGGGTTTCTGTTGTGTATTCCCTGTTTTGGTGCTCTTGTTCCACTCTTTTTTCTTAGGCTTGGCAATTTTGCCATCCTGTATCTTGATCTCTTCGATACGTCTAGCTTGTGCCAGAGCTTCTTCTAAAGTGGCATATTGTTGCAGTTGCAATAACACAGAGATCTATCGCAAACAGCTCTTTGCAAACATTTGAGTTAGGTCGGACATAGGAGGGAGGTAGGACAACTTTGAAAGTACCGTCCTCCACCGATTCCCATATGCCACCATAGACTCCTCCTCATACTGTTTGAGGCTAGCTAGATCACTGAGTGACACCTTTTTCTTTGTATTGAAAGCAAAACGTTCTAGGAACGCGTCCACTAGTTGATCTAAGTTGTAGATGCTATGCTTCGGTAGATGGGTAAACCAATCCGAGGCAGATCCTACGAATGTGGTTATGAATGTTCTTAATAGCAATGCATCATTGTCTTGTATACCAAAGCATTGGCTCAAAAATCACGTCACATGCTCTTGAGCATCCTCATCCCCTTTAAAGAGTGCCAACTGGGGCAACTTGAAATGTTCGGGGTATGGAGGTGTTGGCACTGATGGATGTATCGGATGACTACGGAGTTGGCGTAAGGTAGGCTTTTGGGGCCCAGCAGTCTTGAGTTCCATAGTCTCCAAGCATTCTAACAACACTTTGTAGGCATCGGAGGATATAATTTCCTCCTCCTTGGTTTGTTCTCACTGTGGGTTACGGGGAACTTGAGGCCTTTGAATGGATAAATGGGTAGCATCCCTTCTACCTTGATAGGGCATTTCAGCCCGCTCTTCTTCTTGGTAATAATCCTCATAATCTTCTTGAGGAGTGTTTGGCCTAGGCCTGTAAACATGGAAGGGTGCCCGCGGAGGATACCCATCATGGTTGCAGGGAATGGCCTCCCGCTCAGGTCTAAGAGGTCTTGGAGGATGTGCTTGCTGTAGTCGCGGAGACCTGTCTCGCACTAAGGGATTGTGCCTCACATACATCTCAGATTGTTGTGCGCGAGGGACTGGGGCCTTCTCAGGTGCATGGTTGTGAAATAATTTAGCTGTCTGACGCTAAATGCGCTCTTGATCATGGTGACATAAATGTTCTAATTCCTATTTTTCTTGCCTAAGTCCCATGATTTGTGCTTGGCGGGTGGCTAGTTGTGTAAATGCCAAATCATTTTGTTCTATTGTCTCTTGTTTTATAGGCCTAGATGTCTCTCCTACATATCTGTTTCGATTATGGTGCTCTGAGACCCCTATATGTTGCTTCCCTCTATCGAGGTTGGCCACATTAACTTGAAACTCTGGTATCAATAAGCGATCTGGATATAAATTAGGTGCAGACGTGCATCATTTCGTCACTGGATACTGTTCTGGAGGAATGTAGTGATCTTCCTCTCTCTCTCTATGATATGCATAAAAAGTGTGGGCAGAATTGTCTTGCCCTGTAGGGAGAACCTACTGTTCTGGATATGATCTACTATGTCTGACATTAATTGGGGGTAAATTAGGAACCACAAAATCATATGGTTCTTCCTTTTGGACCCTTTGTTGTTCCATAGCATTACACAATGCTTCATCACTAGGCCATCCAAAATGAACTTCCAAAGGAGGCCTCGTGCTTAGACCAGGTGGTATATATATGTTATTGTCTTGAAAAGATTCTTGTTGCTCATGAGTTTCCCTTAGGGAAGGGGTTCTAAATTCTCATCTATTGAAGGCCTGACTTGGAGAGCCCCTCAAGGAAGGGCCTCTAGAACCATGTTCTATAACTGTATGGGTTGGAGTGCCCCTCAAGGAGGGACCTCTAGAGCCATGTTCCGCATGGTGTGAACTAACTGGTATACCCTACCGTCAAGGCAGGATGACTAAGTCTTCAAGGCTATATCAGAGACGATTTGTCTCTCTTGGTGCATTTTCTGAGTTCTCCTGATTGGGCTTGCTCGGTATTCTGGTATCTAACCTAAAAAATGCAAAAATTCTTTTTATGATTTTTTTTTTGTCTAAACAGAAAATAGCATACACACACACAAGCAATGATTATCTCTTTTAAAGATTAATAGTGTGCCCTAAATCTAGTTTAGTGTGTTTTTGTTGTTTGTTTTTGTGTTTTTGAAAATTTTGTGAAACGTTTAAATGCAATTATGAAGGCTCTTATGACTCCCAAAATGGTCGCCCCTTCAATATACCATTGCCGGACCGATATACCAACCTCTCTATATACCCGCCCTTACGTGAGGGAGACTATAGGTACGTGAGAGCAGATGATACGTGGAACATATGCGGTACGAAAGGGGAATCACTCTGTTTATGACACCTACCATAGAAGACTTATCCTCGCATGCTGGGAATCACCCCAAGCTACACTTGGTCAGCTTTCGTCAGGATTTATGTCTAGCAACAGTCGCGATCGAGGTAATGGATGCAATATCTCAAGCCAAAGTGATAATGGAATCCACCTTTGGTCTTGTTCAAGGGTTGGGGTTTTACGACCAATGCCTTGGTTTAAAATACCACGTGATGTGTGGGGTTCATTTTAATTTTGCAAAAATTGAAACAGGCAAACAAAAAGAAATCTTTCCCTAAGCCATACAAAACCGAAAACCAGAAAACAGAAAAACAAAAATTTGACAGAAGTCGTAAAAACCCCTACCTCTTCTCTGCCTAATCGAAAGTTTCTGATTTGCTCTGAAAATTTGCACAGATCTATAATCGTCCCTGGGTGAGGCGAATAATAGAACTGTAATCGTTACAGGGTGAAACGAATAATTTATTCGTCCCGGGGTGGAACGAATACCAATTCTGTAATCGTCACTTGCAGAGACGAATAACAGTCTGATGTTGAAAAATAGGTACCTGTAAAAAAACAAGCAATTTTAGATCAGTAAGTTAACCTAAAAAAAAATAGAGGACAGAGGTCCCACCGTGATCGCCATTGAAAACACGAGATTCCGGAAACAAAAAGGATAAACTAAAATTGCAATGTAAATGAAACTAAAATAACGCTTAAACCCTATGTTATTGAAAATTGCATAAAAAGAAAGAACATGAACACAAGATATTAAAGCAATATAAAAATCGGCCCTTTTATTGATATGCTTTGTGAATTCATGTTACAATGCGTCTCCTTCCTTTTTATGGGATAGGAGCGTTAAATATTGCTCTTTTACAACTTATTCAAGAATTCCTTCTTTCGCATGCCCACATATAAGATGGGCGAACCAAAACGTCGTTGCCGCTTGCGTTGATAAAGGTCGATTCCTCGCTGCTCCTCCAATGCTGCAAATCTACGTTCAAAGAAACAAACAAAGAATCAGTAGCACCTGTGTATGAAAAATAAAAGATAAATCTAACTATGATTGAAATGAATCTAAATGAAATGAAGGCTTGACAAAAGCATAAACATGAAACTAACTAAATACTATAAAAGAAATAAAGTGGGGGGGGTGCCCGAAGGCAAACCACCCGCGGGTGAAACTTTGCTTCGACACCAATCCACTTAGGATGGGTCCGAAACCTGATGTGATGTGTTGTCGGCAAATTGGTAGAATATTGTGGTCAGAAAATCAGTGTTGGTTCTTGATTCGTGCTTTCAAAATTCACCCAATAACCTCTCTTTTGATTAAGAGAATATGGATGTTGAAAACACAAATCGTAAGTAAATGAATTAGCAGCACTTCGTCGCTCAAAATGCTCCTGCTCGGTCTCTCTTTTGGGTGAGAAAACTCACCATTTTATAGACCCAAGGGGTCTCTTTGAATTAACATGCAAAAGTGTTTCTTTGCATGAATGCTTTTTGCCTGAAAGAAAGACTCCTTCTTGATCAAGGGATTCTTAACTGTCTCTGTGCATGTCTTTGTATGTTTTAGAAAAGCTCACTTGCACTCCCATGCAATGAAGGAATAGCTAAGTGGCAGTTCTGAGTTGTTACATGCCGAGATTTGACTTTTTGCCAGTCAAACTTGACATTCGTCCCACCCCAAAGCGAGCGCTGGTAATCGTCTCTGGGTGAGACGAGTATCAATCTTCACTCGTCCTTGGGTAGGACGAATAAAAATCCTCACTCGTCCCTGGGTGGGACGAATAAGAAGCTGAGTGTCTAAAATGTGCCAAATTGATTTCTGACTTGCAAAACTGTTGTGAGTGGTTAGAACCACTGTTTGACCTCTGGGGGCTGTGCGTTAGTTTGATCAGTGCTTGTTGTCACATAATCATATTGGTGTTGTTTTGGTGTCTACAAAGTGAATGGATTTTAGAATATTTTGAATTTTTAAAACACTCTATATATGACCATCCCTGGGTCATATGGTCTCTTTTTGTGGTCATCTTTGTCCTAGATGACCCCTTTTTCTAGTCGTTTCTATGCCATATGGCCTCTGTTTGTAGTAATAGCTCTACAAGAGGGCCTATTTTAAATACTACTATGATTTTCTTGTTGTTTCCTAAAGTTTGGTCTCATTGTAGGGTTCTACATTTTTAGAAGTTTTGATTATTTTAGGATTTCTAAAAATCAAACATTATTTTTATGCATTAGTGAAAGAGCATGGAATGATGTATGATTTTATTTGTATAAAATAAAAGTAATCTGACACACCATGTTTCACTTTAACATAAATGAGTTGGACTTCATCACCAACTGTTGATTGAGACCAACAATGATGGGCTTCATCTCCATCCATTGGCTTGCACCCTAGAAACTTAGTGGCCAAAAGCAAGTGGATTTTAAAATTTCATCATTGGAAAGTCCCCTACTCTTGGGTGTGCTTAGATTAGGAAGGTTAGAAGAGCTCTTTTACCATGGGGCTCTTCAAAATAATTAGTGGACATAGTTATCATTACTATCCATGCCTTAAATACGAGGGTTAAGGGAAAGTGAGGCTTTGTCGATACTAGTACATTAGACAACATGACCCCTTTAAAGGGGTAATTTGTTCCCATAAGATTACCTTGAGCCAATATCCAATAGGAAATCACTTTTTGTCATTTGAGTTGTATTCCTTTATAGAGTAGTGTGCTTGAACTACATTTTAGTAGTTTTATATTTTGTTTACCCTTAGTTTCATAGGAATAGGGGTTTTCAATATCAAAATGCACAAAATAGTATAGGGACTCACAATTAAAACTTAAATGAGATAATCACATTATTTTCTTGTTTGTTTCTTTACTATTTTTCTTAATCAACATCATGGTAAAAACCCACAATCGAGCTCATTCATGAGTTGATGTTAAAATTTTCCAAGGAGGCACAACACATCTTCGATTCAATTTTGAGGATATGTAATTCCTAAATGGCATCGTGGTATCCATCATAAAACTAACACCATATACAAGGAATCTGATATTCAAGATATCCCTATCTAGGATACACCTATGGATCCTCAATATGATCAAGAAGATGAGCTCATTGGTTAAAACTGATCTTGTACTACTATTAAACATAACACGCCCACTGAGGGTCCTAGTAGGGTAGTGTCATAGATTCACATATTGACTTGATCTATACACCAATATGAACATGAGCAAGATTATGCACCATCATATATCCTATAAAAGTGAGCCACTTCACTTGATTATCCATGTAATTGCTAAAAATTTGCTCAATTATATAAGTATGACCCTCATCATCCTAATAAATAGTTTCATCCATTCACATATGTCTTGAATATTAGTAATAGGAAGACCTAGGTCATCCTATTTTCATATTATATAGTGCTCCATGCAAGCATATTGTGCCTCTACACTATCCAAGTATGTATAATTCATCTTCAAGCCTAAGCACCAAGTCAATGTGGATTCCCTTGATCATGAGAAATGAGTAGCCAATCATGTTGACCCTATAGAGAAAGCCAAGTCTCTTTGTATTAATACAAGGGCTCATTGACCTTACATAGTCTATCAAGTGAATCAAATACCTAGGTAGGACATAAATAAATGAGAGTAGATAAACTAGCTATGGTTTATTAAGTTGCAAATGGATCAAGAACACCTAGAATGAAGTCGATTAGAACAAAAAAGGGTGCATTACCAAAGGTTGCATTAGAAAAAATTGTACTAGGTGATTATAAAAAGAAATGCATGAGGAGGTCCTTAAACCTAGTATAGGTAGCAAACACTTCAAAGGTACATTGTGCAACACCATGACATACCTCCTAGGTCAAATCCAAGTCACCCTCGTCATGTGCCCATCCATAACCATAGGTCTCAATAGTGTCAAACACAAAATCACCAACCAAAATATGATGTCTATGAGGATATAAATCTAGAGTATCAAGACTAAGGATATCCTAAATCACTCTATGAGGACATCATTGATTATTATATTCAACCACATCATTCCAATAGAAATCTTCAGCCTTCCCTCTTCAAGGACCAATGTAGGAAGATGATATAATATCATCTCAAGGTTATAGGGTGCTCACAGAGTGCATCAAATAATTAGAGAAGCAAGGAATGGATTATCAAAAATCTACATTGTATCAATAGTGTAATCAACCACTCCATACTTCGATCTCATATTCTCCATATCTTGAGCATTCTGAAATACCAAAATTGGGTAAATTTAAAGGAGATGATGATGTGTAGGAACATGTAACTAGTTTCAAGAACCTTTGTTTCCAACTGTAGTATGACGATGCCTTGTTACTTAGGACCTTTTTGATAATGCTTTCTAGCCTAGCCCTAGAGTGGTATAACAATATACCAAGGCACAACATCTATAGCTTTGAATAGCTTGAAAATGCATTCCTAAAATGCTTCTCATTTGGTGTAAAGAAGAAAGTAAACTTGACTGACTTGTCTAGCCTTCAATAATTTGATGATGAGCATATCACAGAATATGGCAACATGTGGAGAAAGGTTATGTCAAAATTGTCTTTCACCTTACTTGTCATAGAACTTACCCAAATAATACATGTCATTAATAGCATCATTTAATCTTATGATTTTTCAAATCCGAGGTGGTGTCCAAGGCTATCTACGATAGAAGGTTTGGGTAGATTACACTTCAAAAATTTAGGTTACAAGAATTTATTTGGTGAAATGGATGTTGGTTAAGCCTTTTTGGTGTCACACTAAACCTAATATGTAGAATGAAAACTAAATTAACTTGCAATAGTTGAAAACTAATTCTATGTTGCATAAATTGACAATTAACTACAATTGTAGGAATTTGAAATTGTTGAATTGAAATCTAATTTACTTTTGTAGAATTGAAATGATAGAATTACAATGTTGTTAAATTGAAATCCTAAATTACACTTGCAAAATTTAAACCTAGTTTACTATTTCAGAATTGAAATGATGCTTAGAAATAATACTTATGCTAAAAACACCTATCAGTTTCTTGCTACAGAAGGTCATCAAGCTTCTATTACAGTGACTAACAACAAATGAAATCTACTAAAAATTGATAAAATTTGTTGAAGCATGAAAAACAGGGGAACATGGATAGGGGAAACATAGGAAACCTAGGTTTAAACTATTTTTTCAGTTGACACACACATTGGTTGCACAAAAATACAATTGAAAACATGAAAAACATCACACTAATTCAAAACAAGAAATGGAAATTAACAAGCATCCTACTAAATCTGCTGCAACAAAGTTGTAGAAAAACTTGTCATAAAAGTCCTCCTTCTCGGCCTCAAAATGGGTCCATGCTTCCTAATCCATAATAATATGGATAATAACTCACTAAATACTTAAAACGCTCACTCGGAGCTCACAAAATAAACATAAAATACTGCACTTTATTTATGTCAAAATATGTTGAACTGTTAGAGGAAAAATATTAGTTGAGCGATAATGCGATGATTATTATTGGTAATTCCAAGGATTAAATACAATATGTGATGGCTAAGATTATCCAAAAGATAAACATAAAATAATATCCCCCTAACAATATTATAATATCCTAACAACTAATATCTTGAAGTGTCGGTAAAGTACTAACCTAGGATAGAATCAAACTAACCTAGGTAAATATAATAAACTAACCTACCTAGGAGATATTACCAAATAAGGTAATATTTACACTAACATCCCCCATTATTACATTATTTGGGTAATACATATACATCCTCCTATACAACAATATTTGGGTAAAGTATATAACTACCCCAATACAGTGAAGAAGAAGAGAAATGAAAGAATGTTGGCTCGTGCTTTGTTTTTGGCTCTAGATCTAGCTCATGGCTTTGGATCTGGCTCTAAGCGTACATTTGGATTTGTACCTCTAGATATATATTGAGATATGCCTATGAATCTACCTCTGGATAATTACTCTGGATATTCTTGTAGATCTACCTTTGGAATTTTATCCCTGGGTCTGTATTTAGGTCTATCTCTAGATCATTGCCTCTAGTACTGCCACTCGGTTTGTCACTATATTTGCCTTGGGGTCTACCATAGGTTTTACATTTTTGGTAGAAGCCATACAAAATTTCTTTCATCATGGTCCATTGTGTGTGATCTATCCATCCACAATCGATATGAACCTTGTTGGCCATTTTCACTTTGTACCAACAACTGGAAGAAGAATGATTCATACATCCACATGAATCACAAGGATGTAATTTCCAACATCTAGTTGCAACATGTCCTATTTTTCTACAATGATTGCAACAATGCTTTTTAGAAGTTGTAGGATATTTATGTTTTACAAACATGGTATCATTGGTACTTGCATGTTGAGAATAGCCAAGGCCTTCATTCTTTGCCCTAATATTTAGCATTATAGGAGTTTTAATGCCTTGTTCCTATTTACCTAATATCTCACCCTTGAATCCCATTTTATTTATCAGTTTGGATCAAAATACTTTGGTGTGTTTTACAAAACACCGCATTTGTCATTATTAAAGATATTATGGAGCTCTTTTTGAGGAGGTTTAGTTGTTAAGTCACTAGTGTCGCAAGCAAAATTTACTACTGAAATGAGATCACCTATGCTACAACTGATATCTACCATTGAAGGTATGAGGTCACCTATATCACAACAAGCATTGGCCATCATGGGCTCAAGGTCACATGTGTCACAATAAGCATTTGCTATAATGGGCTAAATATCACTTGTGTCACAACAAGCATCGACCATTAGGACCTCTTTTTCCTCACTTATGTTAAATTTCACTTTATGTTGGGCAATGTCAAGTGCAACCAATGACATGTATATACCCCTTATAATGCCAATAGGAAATCAAACACCATTTGTCTGAAGGTCTTTACAAGATTCAAAATATTTGAGTAGGGTGATTAAACCATTGTTTAGTGTGAGAAATGTGCCCTTATCATAAAAATCAGATCCATCCATATTAGGTGGAAAATAAGTACCTTTAAATAATTTAAAAACATCATCAGTTTGTTTAGGAGCTTGCTTTTTCTTTTATCTGCCTATTTTTGAAGGTGTCGATTGCTACTAAAAATGCACCTTTTACAATAAAATTTTGTAAAATAATGGACTAAGGTGTTAGTCGCTATCGAAAATGCACCTTTACAAGATTATACCCCATTTTTTTTGCAAAATATCCTTTGACATAGGAGAAAAATTATTATCCTCCCCTTTTATTTGTAAAATAATGGTGGAGAGAAAAAGATTATCCCCCCGATTTAGTGCAAAAAATGCACCTATTAAGCCTTGAAGGATTTTACAAATATTGCCTCATAGGCAAGGTGCAAGAAATGACACTAGATAAATCCCCCATTAATTCAAAAAAAAACTCTTGGGCTATGATAATTTTAGCAAAATAACTTAAAGCAAAAAATACAATTTTTAGCAAAAGTTGCAAAAGCTGTCATCAACTTTCTGAGCAAAAAAATACAATTTTTGAGCAACTTTGGGAGAAAAGTTGTTAAGCAAAATTTTGCAACAATTTTCAAAAAAATTATTTTCGGACAACAATTTCACCTGCAACAATATGTATAAGCAAAAAAAAAATTACCAATGTTGTCAACGGGAATGGAACTTTGGACCTCTCAGGTGAGTGTTTTATCTCCCAACATTGAACTGTCTCGGTTATGAAGTCGGACGTGAGGGAAGAAAATGCTTACCTGCATTTGATTTTGATTTTGGTATGAGGTGCTTTTCACCACAAGCTAACGAGTGGTGGCTCAGTAGTTTTTCACTAGGATGTTGCTGACAAATCTCGTCAGATCGGGGGTGGCTGCACCAGAAAATTCTCACTCGTTGTGCAATGTTGATGGCTACCACTATAGAAAATTGAAACCATGTAGGCTAAAAATCACACTTGCAATCCAGCTATTTGTAGGTTGTAAAACATCAAATATTAGATGTCTAATGTTAGGGGTTCAAACAAATTAGAGTGCAATAGGTGATGTCTAATCACTAGTCGTCAAAGATGTTGTAGAATCGAGAAACTGGTTCTCCTATACTATGATGTCCTACTGGGCATGTCGAATGGTGGGCATCGATGCTTTGTTTGAATGTCTTCCATGGGTAATGATGCTACTCTCTGGGTAGAAACTCTATGATAGAGGTACCTCAACTACGACACCATATTTGCTGTTGAAGTTCGCTACTCGTGCCAATAAATAAAATTCTCATTGTGAAACACATAGGTCAATGAGAAAAATTTATCACTCAGTGTTTGCAATCGGTAATCTATACTTTTCTCTATGGGAAAGAAGTTTTTTTCTATTTTCAAGCTTCTATGAGGCACACAATGACGTCTTACTGATCTGCATGTTTCACATCTACAAATATTTGCTAGATTTTACTAAGATGGAGCTTCATATATGCAAGAGAAAAACTGACAAATACCATTATATTGCCAAGAGAAAAATGATTCTTTGGCCTAAAAATTACTTATCCTCTATTTTGCGCTAAATCTCTCAGTAAATGGTGACGATTCGATCCGTTGTTGGCAATGAGAGAAATTGAATCTATGGCTGCAAATCGGTAGTCTTTCTACAACTCGCCAACACTAGTCTGTGACAGCAAAATTGATTTATCCCATCAACATTATCAAAGCTAATAATACAATTCACCATCCTCTGTGATCAACACTATTATGGATACAGATTCATCAACCACTGTTCAAAGAGTTATGTAGATGTTACATCCCTCTATTTCTACATGTTCTCATGAGATCACTAATATCCTTTTCTACTGCACTCGAAGCCTAGGCATGATCTAATGCACTCCAAACAATTTATACAAAAAATTTCCCTTGCACTCAAAAAAATATGTTGAAGAGTAGACCGTCTTCAACACCTATGGGTCTAAGTGAGAAAGATCCACATTTTTTTCCCTACAACATAAATATCGATTATCCTAGTAGTTTTACCTCTAGGTTAACATCATCTATTCCCAAATGATGTCAGCAAACCATAAAAAATTGCAAAAATGTTTGCAGGTTGTGTACTCATTTATCCCACATTGGGGAAGTGAGAGTGTATATTTAAATTTAAAAACAAACAAATGCCATAGAGTAATTGACTACCTTTAGGTAGTCATGCCAGCATTAGGTTTTGCTCACATGCACCTAGGATCCCATTCACCATGCCCAATATTAGCTTGCAACATTAAGTTAGGGTCCCTTAGGTAGTAGTGATCGGGTCCCTTAGGTAGTAATCTATTTAGGATGTCACCAGGTGTTGCCACAATAGGTATTGGGTCTTGTCACAGTCCAACCATATTAGGTTACTATCCAAGTTACGATCCCACATCCCACTATTGCTATCCAGATCATTATCCCATACCTGGGTAGTTAGTCTATCAGCTAGTCCATGCTATCTCATTGAAGTCCAAACCTTCTATCTAGATCCATGTCCAGATGGCAATGTGGTCAGCCCATAGGCTATTCGTGACTCTTGACTTGAGAATATTTGATCTAGGTTGCACCACCATCAGGCCTCTCTCACCCTAGTAGTCATATCACCAAATTTTGATAGGTCGCACCACCATCAAGCCTCTCTCACCCCACCATTTAGATCATAAATTCTAATAGGTCGCACCACCGTCAGACCTCTCTCACCCCAGCAGCTAGATCACCAGATTCTGATCTGATCCTGATATGGATCTAAAATGTTCATATCATCAAATATGGAGCACAACTCATGTTAAATGTAGAGCACAAAGCTATATCTAGATCTAAAATGTTCAGATCATAAAATATAGAGTACATCTCATGTTAAATATGAAGCACAACTCTTGTTGGCTTTGATACCATATTAGTTGAGTGATAATGAGATGATTATTATTGATAATGCCAAGTATTAAATACAATATGTGATGGATAAGATTAGCCAAAACATAAACATAAAATAATATCCCCCTAACAATATTATAATATCCTAAAAACTAATATCTACCGACAATAAGTGTCGGTAAAGTACTAACCTAGGATAGAATCAAACTAACCTAGGTAAATGTAAATAAACTAACCTACCTAGGAGATATTACCAAATAAGGTAATATTTACACTAAAAAAAAATGTTGCACTATGTCCTATTTGCTGCTACTAACTACTCTCCTACCAACTACTAGCTCAACCAATGAGGGAGTTATTATTTATAATACTCTATTACATGTATCTCGTGCTCATATTAGCTATGTTGTTATTTCTCAGTGATTTACCAATAGTTTTGAAACTGAATTAGTCCAAATTAAGATAGTTTGTGCTACAGTAGCACTCATTGGCCCTTGGGATGCATCTCCAGTGGTGGGAGTGCATTGGAGGATGTTATAAATTTTTTTGTACACTTGTCTTCACCTTGCAATATTATTTCCCTATCATTTTGGGTGCTCAAACTTCTATTTGCCTAAAATTGGCTACTTTTCTCCCTCATTTAGGAGCTAAAACAAAATTTATGCTCAACTACACTAAAAATGGGTAATAAGGTGGTTTTAAGTGGATTGGACATCTCTCCTATCCCTTAGAAATATTTTCCAACTGCTGTCCCCCATTTATATTGACAAATTCTATGACTTCCTTAATAATTGCACAATTCTGGTTTTTGTATGCATTTTCTAATTGTTCCTGCTTTTCAACATTTTGTCTTGTTGCTCCCATTTTTACCATGTGGAAATACTTCTAGGTGGATCATGAGTCATCCCTAACCTCCCTCAAATATTTTCAAGCATTTTCCTCCTCTTTAGTTGAAAAATTCCAAGTCATCAATAAAGTGACATCTTGTTGGTTTTTATATGGCTATTTTTCTGCAGTTGACAGTTTTGTTGCAAAGTCAAAGAAACTTGATGTCAAATTGCATTTCAAAATAGTTGGAATATGCTTAAATCATTTAAATATTATTGTGAGGTTATAAACAACAACACACAATATTTGGATTTTGAAATGCACATTTTATTTGCTAATTAATCAAACTGAAATAGTGCAAAAAATACTGCACAATTGTCCATATTTTGTGATGCCATGTTTCTATCCATTTATACTATGTGGGAATGCTTCTAAATAGGTTATATTTCTTATTTAGTCCTTATAAATACATTCCATCCATTTTATCATGCATTGCTTGATAACTTCAAGGTGCTTCTTCAATGTGACAACTAATTGATTTTTGTATGATGCACAAAAATTGTCACTATCCTGTTTTGCAACAAAGATTACTTTGATACCAAATCACTTGAAAAATTTAGTTTTGAAATGGGATGAAACTTCAAACATGTTGGAGTTAGCCAAATATCTGAACATATTTGTCTGCTTTATTTTTCTATGTTATTTTCACCAACAAAATCATGTCAAAAACAATCACAAAATGTTGAAAATAGTCAAAACAAGGGTATGGTATTCCTAACATAAAATCATGCAAACACTTAACAAATAATATATTCTAATCAACTATTTCGTAATTAACATTATCATGTCTAGTAATATGATAGTTTTTATATGTCAAACATAGTGCAATAATGAGGTATTTCTAGGCCTCATCATCCTCCCCAGCTTGAACTGATGCATGCCCTCATGCATCCTAGTATACCATAGTAATATACAGGTTTTATATTTTTGAACAACATCCTTTACCACCTAAGAAATTTTTACTACCCGAGAAATTTCTCCTTGCTACACTACACCAAGCATTTTGCAACCTTGCAATTTTTCAATTTTTGTAGTTCTTGCAATTTTTCTTTTCTTCTCTCTTTTTTTATTCTGCTCTTTATTTTTTCTTGCATTTTTTAATTTTCAACTTGCAATTCTTTGATTTCTGCACTTTCATCCTTTAATATTGCAATTTTTGCAATTCCTGCAGTTTTAAATTTTTTTATCTGGCTTTCTACAAGTTTTAGTGCTGCAAGGTACCTCTTAAAGGCTCGGTATCATGTGATTCATCTTACAATAGCCTTATTGTGTTTTTCTAATGGAACCATATCTAGAAAATGCACTACTACTAGTGGAATTTTCTATCCTAACAACATTTCATCCTGGATACTTATTTCTACTGTTTGCACCTTTGAAACAAAATTGACAAAATTTTGATTTTGAAATGCTTGAGGGATGTACTTACTTGTGGTAGAGCTTTAGGGAACTCAATCTCTGATGTACCCTACTTTTTTTGTTGTTCTCCAAAATTTTTAGGAATTTTTGGTACAATTTGTCTCAAATGAGACTGTCATTCTAAAGATGCTTCGAAATGAGACTATCGTTTCGAAGCTACATCAAAAAATGCCAAAATTGCCTCCTATGCAAAATTTAGCTGCAGATTCTAGTGTGGGCCCATCTCTAGGGTATGTAAGCCTTCCATAACATAAAAAAATCCCTTCTCCATCCTTTTGTTTAGATGTTATTTTTTGTTTTGTATGTTACTATTTTATTGCAGCAGTAGTAAAATAAAATCTTCAAGTGTATTTTCTAGATGATCCTCTTTAGATTTATGAAGCATTTGTGGGGTATCAACTTATAGTTCTCCTTTTAAAACCTAACCTGCTAATTTAAATAGAATTGATGTCATGTTTGTCCCAAAATAAATTTTTTTTGCACAGTTTTGAAGTTTACATGCAACTAAGGGTAGAAGGGGGTAGTGAAAATATGAGCAGGTTTTTTTGTCATTGATGTCAAGAGTCAGTTTCAGTGAGTAGGGTAAAAGGAAGTATGTCAAGAATCAGTTTCAGTAAGCAGTGCAAGAGAAAGAGTGCTTCTAGGCCTAAGGGAAATAATATTATAATACCTCTTATTATATTATTCAAGGTGGTCAGATGAGGTCTAAAGAGCAATAGGAAGGCCCAAGAAAAATAATATTATATTATTTTATTATAATATTAAAGGTCTAAGGTCAAGACCTAAGTATTTAAATTAATTATAAATTAATTATAATATTTTCATTATAAAATAATTTTTAACTTAATTTGATTAACTCTAAGAGTTACTAAATTAATTATAAATTAGTTTATGATTTAATTTAAATAACCCTAAGGTTAGGGTTATAAGGGCATAAAGTTTTAATTAATTCAAATTAAAATTCAGATTTTAAGATCGTCGATGTTTTTTTTTTTGGTAATTATTATAATAGATTAACAGTGGGTTTTTATAGAGGATCCCAAAACCTTATATACAAAATCAGCCTTGCTAAATAGTGCTTCATGCCTCTTGGTTGGAAGAATAAACCTGTATGCAAAAAAAAAAAACAAAAAGTTGCTAATTGCCCGAGGGCTACAAGTAAGGCATTTTTTCTTGATTATCCTAGAAACCATGGCCATTATAACTGGGAAAACAAAACTAGCCGGAGAAGTTGGACCATCGAAAAGCATAAGAAGACAACCAAGAAAACTACAAAAAATTCTCCCATACCTAGGAAATAACTTTCCACATTTCTGCTTTCCCGGAGGCAGAATTCGAAGCATACATGTTGGATAGGATCCAAGAAAAATGACTGGACTGAAACAAACCATTAAAAATCCTGCTAGAAAATTTTTCCCTAGCCCAAATGGCCACTCTGATTAGTCTTTTCGCATCCAGGATTTCATCTATATGGTTTGAGGTTCTTCTTACTTCCCTTTCCCTGCTGGAAGGGAGGTTTTGGGATAAGCATGTCACCCATTAGAGAATCGGAGTCATCCTGAAACAACAACCGTTGGGTTCCATTTGCAACATCAACCACAGTTTCTTTGTCTCTCTTTTCCTTGTTGGGGGGACGGCCCTGCTTCCTTTCACTACCAAAATCCACCCCTCGCTTTTGACTCCTCATAATTCGAGGGCTAATATTACCAGGCTGGTAACCTCTTCTTCCCAGCAGGTAGTCTTCCAATAGCTTTTGTGCCTCGGGAGAGTTCTGGTCATAAATTTTGGGTGAATCTGCCTGAGTGGTGATAAGGGGGGGGGCCTGTTCCTTTTCCTCCTATGGTCCTAGTTGGGGGCGCCCACCACACTGCTCAGAGTCCGGACGAGTGGTGATTTCATATTATAGTAAGGAGGATTCGAGATGGTCCCTAGATGGACCTAGAGATTCATCACCTTTCACAAAAGGGTGATTCGTCTGACCTTCATCGTGCTCTAGAGGGTTGCAAGGATCCCGCTCCTTCTTCATCAACTTTTGGAGAAGACAATTGGACTAAAGATGCCCTTGAGAACTACACTGAGGGCAGAAATATGGCCTGTTCTCATAAACAATCACTTGCTTGTGTAGAAAAGTACCCCTAAACCATAGAGTAATGGAGGATGGGAGGTCCGTCTCCAAGTCCGCCAAAACACAGAACCGGGCTTGGACAAATCTAGTTTGAGCTTTGGTGGGAGGGTCTAAAGTGATCAGCTCCCCGATGGACCGAGCAATACCTCTGATTACATTTTCATGCCAACAGAAAAGGGGAAGACTCGGGAGCCTAACCCATATTGGAGCAATGTTGATATTCTGGGTATCGGGGTTAAAGTCCAAACCCCACTTCCTTAGAAAGAGACTCCTACGGCCCAAGAACCAAGGCCCTCCAGCCAAGATTTTACAATAGTCCTCCTTGTTGCTCATCCTAATCGTGAAAAAACCTCGGGTTAGGGCAGCCAGCTCTAAGTGACCAGAGGTCCGCCATTTTCAAGATGCTCACTTGCGAATGGTCTCCATGTTGGGACGACCACCAATAAACTTACCAATGAGGGTAAATTTTTTGAAATCCACAAAGCTTGAGAGAATTTCTATCGGGATGTCCAACTCATCCCCAGACGAAAATAACTCCTTGGAGAAGAGCCCGTTTAGGGTTTCAGAGACCACTGCCAAAGCATATGACTTCCAAGGTCCATCTCCCCGTTTGTCTGGCGGATCCTTGCCGTGACTTGGCAAGGACTCCTCGGCATCCCCAGACTCTGTTTTCCCTCCCTCCACCCTGTCGAGCCCCTGGTTTGACCTATCGACACTCCTATGCTCTCCCATAATAGCCTTCCTTCCCACCGTCATCCCCGCCCTCCTTAGAAACCCTAATTTCATCACACTCAGATCATTAGAGTTGACAAAAACCTATTCCTTCCTGCCCCTCATTTTAACCCTCCTTTCAAGATCACCGATATTTTGAGCACATGGCACATTGCATATAAAAAGGGGCAAGTTTTATTTCAAAACTTTATCCATGCGATCCATCGAATGCTATAGAAAATCGTGCGCAAGGTAAAGAGGCAGAATCACATGTGTTTTAAAAGCATTAAAGAGGTAGATCAAGGAACAAGTAAGTGGGGAGCCCACTTTACATTGCAAGGCATTGGGTAGCACGGTTGGTAGCCAGGGGCTGCGCTAAGACGTTCGTAGGTGCAAGGTTAAGGGTTCGATCCACGTGGTCTTCATTTTGCAAGAGGAGAAGGTTTTGGTCTATGCCATCGGAGAGGAACAAAGGGAAGGTGCATGCCTTTCCCTTTGCGTGGAGGCACGTAGCCCACTTGGTGGGCATGCGTTGTGCAAAGGCGCTTGGAAGGAGGGGTTTGCATGTTCGAAACCCACCGAGGCCTTTTTGGTGGATTGACTAAGGTATGCACTCACATTTGCTAAGGTTTAACATTGCATCCAAAAATTGCAAAGGTGGAAATTAATTTTTTAATTTCCTAAAGTTTTATTAATTGAAAATTGCATATTTAAAAGGGTTTATGAGTTATACAAGGGAGATAAAAGGGTATGCAAAGTTTTATTTTTGTGTTTGATTTTTAAGTGGTTAAAGTTTATAAAAGGAGTAATAAGGTGTGCCAAGGGTGTTAGATATTTTTGTTGAAATAAAGTCATATTATAAAAATTGATTTGAAAGGAGAAATAAGGCATAGTTGATTTTTGATATTTTGACTTGGTGAAATATTTTTGAAAGAAAATATTAAGGACAAATTTTTGCTATCTAACCTTTGAGATTGGCAAAGAGAGTGATTGTGATTGAGACAGGTTTTGAGGTCAAAATTCTTCATCAAATAAAAGGTATGGGCATATCTTCCTTGTGAGTGAAATATTGTTGGATGTTGTGAATGCTAAGTTGGAGTGAAAAGGATTGTTTGATAAGCATTGTTGAGTTTGGTTTTGAGATATCCAATGTTGATTGATGTGGGTTTTCTGGAATGAAAGTTGATACTAGAAACCTTGTTTGATAAGCATTGTTGGAAATATTGAGTAAGCTTTCATATGCTTGATTAGGGTTTGTGAAATATCATGAGTATCATTGTTATGTGAAGTTGAGAACTATCTTGAACTAGGGTTTGTGAAAGATCATGAGTATCATTGTTATGTGAGGTTTGTTTGATAAGCATTGTTGACTAAGCTTTCATTGAGTGATTGGTTGAGTGGAGTTGATTGAGCTTAGTTGATTGGAAGTGTTGGAGTGATAGTTCAAGTTCTATGAAACAAATTATTCTTTACTAATTTGAGAAAGATATTGAAAGTGATTGAGTGTGAAACATATTGAGTCTCTAACCATTCTCTATATGTTTCTGTGGTTAAACAAAAGAGTTTGAAAGTGATTGAGCATTGTTGTGAGTGTGAAGCATATTGAGTCTCTAACCATTCTCTATATGTTTCTGTGATATTAAACAAGATTCTGTGTGAAGCTTGTTTGTGTGATTGAAGAAGTTTTCTGTGATAGATTGAGTTGAGTTGAATAAGCTTTTGTGAAAGCTTGTGAGCTGATTTGAGTAAGTCCTAGAGTGGACTTAAGGATTGATTTGAGTGAGCTTTTGTGGAAGCTTACAATGTAGATTGGACAAGTTCTAGTGAGGACTTGTTGAGAATATTTGAGGTAAGTCTTGGTGAAGACTTGTTGAGTAGATTGGACAAGTTCTAGAGAGGACTTGTGGATAGATTTGAGGTAAGTATTTGAGTAGACTTGTGAGTAGATTTGATTGATTGATTTGTTCAAACCTTGAGTTAAGGTTTGGGGTAGATCTAGTAGAGTTGATTTGTGATTGAATCAAGCTTTGTGTTAAGGCTTGAGGATAGATTTGAGGATAGAGTTTGGTGTATATTTGAGGATAGGTTTGTGCTAGATAGAGATAGATATTGAGTATATTTGTGCTAGATCAAAGGATTGTGTTTAGTGTAGATTTGAGATAGATATTGAGCAGATTTGTGCTAGATCGAAGGACTATGTTTAGTGTATATTTGAGATAGATATTGAGTAGATTTGTGCTAGATCGAAGGACTATGTTTAGTGAAGATTTGAGATAGAGTTGAGAGTAAGCTTTGGAGGTGATAGAGTAGAGGATAGTAGTCTCTAGTGGATAGAGATCCATTATCTAGGGTAGTGAGGATAAAGATCTTCTGAGTGAGGATAGGAGTCTTTAGTGGAGAGAGATCCACAAGCCAGTGTAGTGGAGGCAGTAGTCTTCTAGAGGATCACCAGCCAGAGTAGAGGAGAAGGAGTTCTCCTATGGATAGAGATCCATGAACTAGTTGAGGGGATTGGTGTCTCCTATGGATAGAGATCCATGAACTTGATTAGGGGATTGGTGTCTCCTTTGGATAGAGGTCCATAAACATTGTAATAGGGAAAGGATTCCCAAGAGATTTTTTGAGAAAATTTTAGTGAAATATTTTCTCCATGGAGTAGCCCACATTGGGTGAACCACGTTAAATTGGTGTCTCTATTGTGTGTGGTGATTTATGCATTGCTTTGATTACTATTATTGATATTGCCATTGATATATTGCATAATATTGTTTGGGAAAGAAAAGTAAAAAGTGGTCTTATACTGTTCACCCCCCTCTTAGTATAAGCTTGTGTTCTTCAATTGGTATCAGAGCGGGTTCCTTCGAAAGAGTTTAACAAATTGAAGGAAAATCTCTCAAGAACATAGATGGATTCTTAGAATGGATCTTCAGGGAATTCAGCACCATTGTTTGATGGGAACAATTATGCACTTTGGAGTACAAGGATGAAGTTTCATCTAATGGCACTTGGAAATGAAATATGGGAAGCAGTTGAGAATGGATACATACCACCAACAACTCCACCTATAGATAAATATGGTAAGCTTCTACAATTGAGTAATTCAAAGGTAATGAATGGAATTTTAAGAGGTTTGCATGAAACAGAGTTTATAAAGGTTATGCATTGCACATCAGCAAAGGAAATTTGGGATAAGTTGAAAGGTATATATGAAGGAGACAAAAAGGTCAAAAGGGTAAAGTTGCAAAATTTCAAGAGAACATTTGAAGACCTAAATATGAAGGATGAGGAAAACATTGTTGCATATCTACTTCATGTGGATGAGGTTGTTAACTCCATGCAAGGACTTGGGCTTAAGGTTGAAGAAATAGATGTTTGTGATAAGATTTTAAGGTCACTCCCAAAAATGTATAGTGAAAATATTTCAGCTATAGAAGAGTCAAAAGATATTGAAATTTTGACAAGGGATGAATTACATGGAATTCTCATAGACTTTTGAGATGAGAATAAAAGAGGAACCTATTCCCCAGAAAGAAGCAACCTTCAAAGTTACTAAGAAGACAAAGGGTAAGAAGTCAGATTCAAGCAATGAGTTATCCAGTGATGAAGAAGCAAATTATGGTAGAAGGAACAAGGACTCAAGAAAGTATAAAGGTACAAAATTAGTTAGATGTTTTAATTATGGTAAATATGGTCACTATGCAACTGATTTTCTAGAGGCTAGAAATAGCAATGATGAAGAAAAATAGGATCATAAGAACAGGGAAACAGGAAAACACAGGTACCAAAAGAAAAGTAGGGATGGACAAGACAAGCAAGGAAAGAAGTTTTTCCAAAGGCATAAGAAGAGTTTTTATGCAGACAAGGCAAGTAAGAGTTCAAGTGATAGTGATGAAAGTTCCTCAGGTAATGAAGAAGATGAAATTCTATTTCTGGAAGAAGAAAAATAAGTTGTTAGAAAAAGGGCACCAATGATTCTCAAGTGTTTTAGATGTGGTAACTTTGGTCATCTTGAAGATAGTTGTACAAGGAATGGATTCAGTTTTAGTGAAGATGAATATGAAGATGCTCTTGAAGGACTAGAAGAAAGTCTTCTTATGGCAATAGAAGAAGAAGGAAGTACTTCTAGTGAAGATAAATCAGAAAGGAATGAAGATGATCCTAAAGGTAAAAAAATAGAGGAAGAATCAGAGAAAGGAGAAGTTGATCTTGAGGGTGAGCTTATTTATGCCCTTGATGCATTAAGAGAGGTAAGAAAGCAAAACTCAAAACTCAAGCTTAAATTTCAAGAATGTGATGAAGAGAAAGGAAAGCTTATAGAGGATCTAACCAACTCAATAGCTAAGACAAGGAAATTCAAAGAGAAGTTAGAAGCAAAGGTTTTAGAATGTGAAAGGTTAGAGCATGAGGTAGCTTCACTAAGGAAGGAAGTAAAAGAGTCTAAGGACAAGTTACACAGGTTTGGGAGAAGCTCAAAGAACTTGGATAAGATTATCAAGGTACAAAGATCTTCATCAAACAAGATAGGACTTGGTTTTGAACAGGTACAAAGAAAACAAGGAGAGGAGTCAATCTCAAGCTCCGAAGAAGAAGAAGCTTCAGAAGAAGAGAGTGTAAGAGAGAGTGAGACTTCTGAGAATGAGTTGGACAATAGAAAGTTCAACAAGGAAAGGAACAATGCACAAATGAGGAACATATGGAACATGAAGCAACATAGGTTAAAAGAGACTAAGAGACCAATGGGGTCAAGGCAAGGTAGTTTCAATGGATGATGCTTCTCATGTCATAGGTTTGGGCACAAGGCTACACAGTGTAGGACACATGAAAGATAGGAATATGGAAATTTCAGAAACAGGTAGCTTTTTCAAGGGTATTGCTACTCTTGTAATCAGTTTGGTCACAAGGCAGTAAATTGCAGGGTTCATGATAGGAATGGATATGGCTTCACCAGGAGAAACCCCAAGATATTTGCACCTTTAAGGAATAACAACATTAAGTGTTATAAGTGCAATAATGATGGACATACAACAAAGTGGTGTAGAGAAAAAATTCTAGAGACAAGCAGGAACAAGAATATTCAGAGGAATCAAAAGGATCAATTGAGGAAGAAAGTGGACAAAGGTAAAGATCAATGCATGCTGGGAGTAGAGATACTCCCACCCCAAAATTAACCACCTCAAGAGGAGGTGGGGGAGGGGCTAAGCTAAGAGTTTCATTCTTAGCCCCAAGCCCCAAAGGTGGCCCTTTGCCATTGATGACAAAGGGGGAGAGATTTGAGTTAGGGGGAGAGCATTCAGTCAGGGGAGCAGTTTCTCAGGGGAGTAGAATAAAAAGAGGTAAAGGAAATGATAAAAGGTAAATGGGTTGCCATCAATGACAAAGGGGGATATTGTTGGAAATATGAGCAGGTTTTGTTGTCATTGATGTCAAGAGTCAATTTCAGTGAGCAGGGCAAAAGGAAGGATGTCAAGAATCAGTTTCAATAAGTAGTGCAAGAGAAAGATTGCTTCTAGGCCTAAGGGAAATAATATTATAATATCTCTTATTATAATATTCAAGGTGGTCATATGAGGTCTAAAGAGCAATAGGAAGGCCCAAGAAAAATAATATTATAATATTTTATTATAATATTAAAGGTCTAAGGTTAAGACCTAAAGATTTAAATTAATTATAAATTAATTATAATAATTTCATTATAAATTAATTTATAACTTAATTTGATTAACTCTAAGAGTTATTAAATTAATTATAATAATTTAATTATAAATTAGTTTATGATTTAATTTAAATAACCCTAAGGTTAGGGTTATAAGGGCACAAAGTTTTAATTAATTCGAATTAAATCAAATTTAAAGATCATCGATATTTTGAGCACATGGCACATTGCATATAAAAGGGGCAAGTTTTATTTCAAAACTTTATCCATGCGATCCATCGAATGCTATAGAAAATCATGTGCAAGGTAAAGAGGAAGAATCACATGTGTTTTAAAAGCATTAAAGAGGCATATCAAGGAACAAGTAAGTGGGGAGCCCACTTTACATTGCAAGGCGTTGGGTAGCACGGTTGGCAGCCAAGGGTTGCGCTAAGACGTTCGCAGGTGCAAGGTTAAGGGTTCGATTCTCATGGTCTTCATTTTGCAAGAGGAGAAGGTTTTGGTCTGCACCATCGGAGAGGGACAAAGGGAAGGTGTGTGCCTTTCCCTTTGCATGGAGGCACGTAGCCCACTTGGTGGGCACACACTGTGCAAAGGTGCTTGGAAGGAGGGGTTTGCATGTTTGAAACCCACCGAGGCCTTTTTGGTGGATTGACTAAGGTATGCACTCACATTGCTAAGGTTTAATGTTGCATCCAAAAATTGCAAAGGTGGAAATTAATTTTTTAATTTCCTAAAGTTTTATTAATTGAAAATTGCATATTTAAAAGGGTTTATGAGTTATACAAGGGAGATAAAAGGGTATGCAAAGTTTTATTTTTGTGTTTGATTTTTGAGTGGTTAAAGTTTATAAAAGGAGTAATAAGGTGTGCCAAGGGTGTTAGATTTTTTGTTGAAATTGATTTGAAAGGAGAAATAAGGTATAGTTGATTTTTGATATTTTGACTTGGTGAAATATTTTTGAAAGAAAATATTAAGGATAAATTTTTGCTATCTAACCTTTGAGATTGGCAAAGAGAGTGATTGTGATTGAGACAGGTTTTGAGGTCAATTCTCCATCAAATAAAAGGTATGGGCATATCTTCCTTGTGAGTGAAATATTGTTGGATGTTGTGAATGCTAAGTTGGAGTGAAAAGGATTGTTTGATAAGCATTGTTGAGTTTGGTTTTGAGATATCCAATGTTGATTGATGTGGATTTTTTGGAATGAAAGTTGATACTAGAAACCTTGTTTGATAAGCATTGTTGGAAATATTGAGTAAGCTTTCATATGCTTGATTAGGGTTTGTGAAATATCATGAGTATCATTGTTATGTGAAGTTGAGAACTATCTTGAACTAGGGTTTGTGAAAGATCATGAGTATCATTGTTATGTGAGGTTTGTTTGATAAGCATTGTTGACTAAGATTTCATTGAGTGATTGGTTGAGTGGAGTTGATTGAGCTTAGTTGATTGGAAGTGTTGGAGTGATAGTTCAAGTTCTGTGAAACAAATTATTCTTTACTAATTTGAGAAAGAGATTGAAAGTGATTGAGTGTGAAACATATTGAGTCTCTAACCATTCTCTATATGTTTTTGTGGTTAAACAAGAGAGTTTGAAAGTGATTGAGCATTGTTGTGAGTGTGAAGCATATTGAGTCTCTAACCATTCTCTATATGTTTCTGTGAGATTAAACAAGATTCTGTGTGAAGCTTGTTTGTGTGATTGAAGAAGTTTTCTGTGATAGATTGAGTTGAGTTGAATAAGCTTTTGTGAAAGCTTGTGAGATGATTTGAGTAAGTCCTAGAGTGGACTTAAGGACAGATTTGAGTGAGCTTTTGTGGAAGCTTACAATGTATATTGGACAAGTTCTAGTGAGGACTTGTTGAGCATATTTGAGGTAAGTCTTGGTGAAGACTTGTTGAGCATATTGGATAAGTTCTTGAGAGGACTTGTTGGATAGATTTGAGGTAAGTCTTTGAGAAGACTTGTGAGTAGAGTTGATTGATTGATTTGTTCAAACCTTGAGTTAAGGTTTGGGGTAGATCTAGCAGAGTTGATTTGTGATTGAGTCAAGCTTTGTGTTAAGGCTTGAGGATAGATTTGAGGATAGATTTGTGTAGGATAGGTTTGTGCAGATTTGAGATAGAGATTGAGTAGATTTGTGCTAGATCGAAGGATTGTGTTTAGTGTATATTTGAGATAGATATTGAGCATATTTGTGCTAGATCGAAGGACTATGTTTAGTACATATTTGAGATAGATATTGAGCAGATTTGTGCTAGATCGAAGGACTATGTTTAGTGCAGATTTGAGATAGAGTTAAGAGCAAGATTTGGAGGTGATAGAGTAGAGGATAATAGTCTCTAGTGGATAGAGATCCATTAGCCAGGGTAGTGAGGATAAAGATATTCTGAGTGAGGATAGAGTCTTCAGTGGATAGATATCCACAAGCCAGTGTAGTGGAGGTAGTAGTCTTCTAGAGGATCACCAACCAGAGTAGAGGAGAAGGAGTTCTCCTATGGATAGAGATCCATAAACTAGTTGAGGGGATTGGTGTCTCCTGTGGATAGAGATCCATGAACTTGATTAGGGGATTGGTGTCTCCTTTGGATAGAGGTCCATAAACATTGTAATAGGGAAAGGATTCCCAAGAGATTTGTTGAGAAAATTTTAGTGAAATATTTTCTTCGTGGAGTAGCCCACATTGGGTGAACCACGTTAAATTGGTGTCTCTATTGTGTGTGGTGATTTGTGCATTGCTTTGATTACTGCTATTGATATTTCCATTGATATATTGCATAATATTATTTGGGAAAAAATGAGAGGATGGGAGGCAACAAGTTGTGACGGATGGAGCAGCAAGGAGGAGGAGCGAGAGGTCTAGGGGCATCAAACCCTAGGTGTGGGACTTCAGAGGGCAGATCAGCAGACGCGGCAGGTGGGGGCTGCGGCGAGATAGCGAGGCCCCCGGGCGGAGGATGTGGACAAGGAAGTTCTATTGGAACCGGTCCAAGGGCGTTGGGCGGATGCGGTTGAAGATTTCTACGAGGGGGACCCCGGGACTCTATGCGTCGGGATCAAAGGAAGACCCAAGAAGGAGACAAAGAGAAACACAGCAGCTGGAGACCTTCATATCTTAATGCTCTTCGCGGTAAGCAAAAATTATCCGACTCTTGTTTTAATCTAAAATCTGTCAATGGTAGGTTGCACATCCCGGATTCCTTAGCTCGGCATGTGGCTATGGAGGGCAGAACATCTTTGGTGGCTAAATTTATGGGGGTGAGGCCAGACATGGAAGTCATAAGGAGATGGGCCATCCAAAAATGGCAGCCAAGGGCCGGTATGATGATTAAGGCTTTACCCAAGAGTTTTCTTTTGGTGACATTTCAATGTGAACGGGACATGGAAAGGACTCTCCAAGGAGGTCCTTGGTTTTTTGGGAAAAGGGGCTTGTATACGAAGCGTTGGTCCCCCGATTTCCAACCCCAGGACTCGGAGTCTTTGGTTTGGCTCCTATTTGGGTTAAGATGCCGGGATTACCTCTGCTTTTTGGAGCGAACAAATATTGGTTGGGATAGCTACAGAGATTGGAGAACTAATAGCTATTGATCCTGCAACCTTGAGCAAAACAAGACTTCTGTCTGCTCGCATGTGTGTGTTGGCGGACCTGAGTAAAGAGCTCCCTAAATCCATTATTTTGTCGTCTATGTTTGGCCTTCATACTCAGGTATTTGAATATGAAAATATGTCTTTTAAGTGTAGTGTTTGTGGGAAGGTAGGGCACCAGGGTATCCTCTGCATTTCCAAGAACCAGCCCCCACTCCAAAATCTCGATCCTCAAACCCGAGAATAATATCCCTCCCCCATGAGATCTCCATTCCTACCCAATCTGGGCCTCAAGGACGTGGAGCTCGAAATCCGAATATCAGAGACACTGTTCGCCCTATTGTAAGCAAGAGGCAACGTTTTAACCCTCCTCCCAAAAATTCCTATGCCCCAAAACCCTCTCACGGGGGAGCTGGTCCCTTTGATGGGAACCCTCAAGCTCAACTTTGCTCCTAAGATGTTACGACAAGCCTCGAGCCAAATCACAAAGGAAAGAACCCCATAGATCAACGCCACAGGGCAAGTAAGTTTGATTGGGTGATACGGGAGGCCTATGGAGGCTCGGTGGAAGTGGTCCCATGTCTTCGAGAGGAATTTATGGGAAGAAATTCCAAGGAGATCAACATCCCAGTGGAGAACGGTTTTGATGCATTAAATCATTTGAAGGGAGATCGGATGGACGGCCAAGAAGTGGAATGCGAGGTAGAGGAGACTCAAGAGAAGGATTTAGAGGAGAAAAATCGAGAGGAAGGAGCGAGGAAACTAATAATACGAGGCAAGGATACTCGGGAGGAAGAGGTGAACCACCAAGATCGGTGTAACCCCAAAGCGGGGAAAAAAGAATCTACTAATCAAGAAGCTAAGAGCACGGAATCATCTCCATTGTCAAAAAGACCGGTTAACACTGGAAAGCCAGATTGTTACCCCAAAGACCAAGACTGACCTACCCAAGATGGTTACTAGAAGCCAAGTGAATCCCAAGGAACTTCAACCTAGAGCGGATGTATGGGGATATGGTTCGGTAGGAAGAGGGAAACCTAGCAATCTTGCCTTAAGGCAGAAAGAAGCAGAGCGAGGAGTGGGCGATGGCACTCAAGCGGTGTTGCTCTTTGGGGCGAAGGCTCGAGGATCCAAAGCCCATAAATGAAGATCCTTTCATGGAATATTCGTGGGAGTAATCCTACAAAAATAAGAGCTTTGTATGCTCTTAGACAAGAACACAAACCGGATATGATTTTATTGCAAGAAACTAAAATGGAGGAGAGTAGAGTTATTCCTTTTAAGAATAGGACTTGGCGAGAAGGCTGAAGTAGTAGGCCAAGAGGCCCTCTGGAGCAGCGAGGAGGGTTCTTGGTTATGTGGAACAAAAATGTGATTGATAGTAGAGTGATTCCGATGTCTAGTTGGTTTATTTGTCTCTTATGTGTGGATAAAACCACACGGGAAGAGTGGATCTTAACGAATGTATATGCTCCAGTTAGACAGGGACTGAGAAGGGTTCTTTGGAGTCAGCTAGCTGAATTGAGGGAGACGGTCCCCAACTACCCTTGGATTGTGGCGGGGGATTTCAATTGCTACCTTAATCCTGTAGATAAATTGGGGGGCTCTCAAAGAATAACTGCTGATATCTACGAGTTTAGAGATTTTGTTGAGCAACATGAGGTGATGGATGTGGACCTGCGTAGATTCTCCTATACATGGTCTAACAAAAGATTGAAGGAAAACCAAATTCGAGATAAGATTAGATAGGTTTCTTCTTTCTCAAGAATGCCTCGGAGAGGTTTGGGGACTCTTCATTAACGGCACTCCCAAGAATCGGGTCCGATCACAACCCAGTGCATGTGGGAAACGAGGGGAGGACTCTAAGAAAAGATACATGAGACCCTTTCGATTCGAACTTATGTGGTTCCAACATCGGGATCTCAAGGATCCGGTTGCCCAATGGTGGGACAAAAAGTATAATGGTTCGAAACCGGCCCAAGTGGCATGTAAACTAAGGAATGTGAAGGCTAACATTAGAGAGTGGAACAAAACTTCCTTTGGCAATATTTTTGTTAAAAAGGCAGAACTAAAAGACAAGATCAATGAACTACGGGGAGAAGTTGAAGTCGGAGCGACTTACGAGAGGATCGAGAAACCGGGAGAGGGAGGCTATTAGCCGAATACCACACGATGCTAGGATTTGAAGAAACCTTTTGGAGGCGAGAAATCCAGGTGCGTTGGTTAAAGGAGGGTGACGAGAAATACAAAGTTCTTCCATGTCTCTACTCTTCGCCACGGGAGTACTAACAAAATTAAGGAGATCAAGATGGCCGATGGGTCTAACACCAAAGATATGGAAGACATAAGGAGGGAAGCGGTTGAGTACTTTAAATCGTTGCTAGAAGATGTAAATCCGACTATTGAAGAAGAGGACTCTCTGTTGGCAGCCATTCCACCCCTCGTAACTGATAATCTTAATGGATTCTTACTTAGTCCTTTCACAAAGGAGGAAATCAAGAAGGTCGTTTTTGACATGGATGGTAACAGCTCCCCAGGACTGGATGGCTTCCCTGCAGCTTTCTTCGAGAAGTTTTGGGATATCCTAGGCAATGATGTAGTGGAAGCTATAATTGAGGCTCAAAAGGACATGGAAATCCCCGGAAGGAGTTAATGCTACTTTTTTAGTTCTCATCCCTAAACTAGTGGGAGCAATGGAATTTTCCGAGTTTCGCCCTATCGGTTTATGTAACACTCTGATGAAGATTCTCACAAAAACAATCGCCAATAGGTTGAAGGTTATCCTTCCTTTCATCATTGATATGAACCAAGGTGGCTTTGTGAAAGGGCGACAAATATTGGATGGTATCATCACAATTCATGAGGTTATTCATTCAATGGTGACTAGTAAGGAAGCGGGTATGTTACTAAAGCTTGATATGAATAAAGCCTACGACCGGGTCTCATGGCGGTTCCTCACCAAGATTTTGGGTAAGTTTGGTTTCTGTCCCCTGTGGATTAAGTTGATTTTTAGTTGTATCTCTACTACAAGATTTTCTGTCATGGTGAATGGGTCACCCTCCGGTTACTTTAAGAGTGAAAGGGGGTTGCGACAAGGAGATCCTTTGTCTCCATACTTGTTTATTATTTTAGCGGAAGCATTGGGTAGGAACATTTCAGCAGCGGTGGCGGATGGTCAATTGGAAGGTTTTAAACCGGCCTCAACGGCGGGGCCGGTGTCTCACCAACGGTTTGTGGATGATACAATCATTGTGTCCAAAGCCTCGGTGCCTCAAGCTAGGAAGTTGAAGAGAATTCTAACCAAGTATGAGAAAGAAGCAGGACAGTACATAAACTATAAGAAGAGTAGCATCTATTTCTTTAACACGCCTGGTGGGAGGGAGGAAAGAATAGCTAACCTCTTCGGTTGTGGAAAGGAGCTTCTACCAGCAACTTATCTAGGTATGCCTATGTTCGAAGGAAGAATGAAGGCTACTTTGTGGAACTCAGTCATTGACAGGATCTCCAAAAAGTTAGCGGGGTGGAAGGGCAGACCTTCTCGGCTCCGCGAGGAAAAGCCTTATTAGTTCAAACTACTTTACGAGCATTCCAATTTCTTGCATGTCTCTATTTAGAATGCTGCAAAGGTCCGAGCTACATTGGAGCTAATTCAACGCAACTTCTTGTGGTCGAGGTTCGAGAGGAGAGAAAGAGAATTTCGTTGGTAGCATGGAATCGGGTGTGTGCAAGCAAGGATCGGGGGGCACAGGGGTTAAAGAGAATGAAAGAATTGAATCAAGCTACGATTGGCAAACAGGTATGGAGATTTATCAATAATGATCAATTGGGATGGGTAAAACTTCTTAAGGCAAAATATATCGAAATAATCGGGACTTCACGAAAGGTGATAATCTTCCTAGAGGATCCTATTTTTGGAATTGTTTGCTCGAATGTCGGGAGGTAGTCGGGAAAGGCATCGGATGGAGAATTGGTAATGGAAGAAAAGTGGACTTTTGGAAAGACCCGTGGTTGGAAGAGGCCCCTCTGAAAGATAACTTAGACCTTCGGGTCCTCCAACATAAACTTTCGAAGGAAATGGGAGGAAAAGTAGGGGATTTTATTGCTTTGTAGCACGGAAACTTCTTCTTGGAAGAAAATCACGAGTTCATAATCTGTCGAGCAAGAGAAGGTGGCCCTAACCAAACTCAATGATGCTTTAAGGGTGTTCCCGATCATTCCTGGGGAGGAAGAGACAAGGCAATTTGGGGCAAAACTACAAGTGGGATCTATTCGGTAAAAACTGCCTATAAGTTAATCCACTCAGGATTCAATGGCTGGACTCCGACTTCATTATTTGGTTAAATAATTTAACCCCAAAAATAGCTTTCTTCTTTTGGTTGGCGAGTTCAAAATAAGATCCCGACAACGAGATAATCTGCAAAGGAGAGGTTTCCAATTCATCAATCGATGTATCTTGTGTGAGAAAGCAATAGAATACGTAAGTCATATATTTCTAACTTGTGATTTTTCTTGTACGAGTCTTCCAAATGATCTGTCCAAATTTCATATAGATTGGAGTCTGTCCAAATAGCATGTCGACTTACGCATACGGTGGGCTTCCCCCTTAGGGCAAAGCTTTTGACTTGGCTCTGGAAGCTCGGCTTACCCCATTTTTTATGGGGGATATGGAATGAGAGAAATAAGAGAGTATTTAAAGGACGTAAGAAAGATCCCGGGTTATGTGGTAATAAAATAATCGAGCTTTGAAAGAAAAGCTGGAAAACTTTCTTCTTCAAAAATGAGACCATGTCTCTAAGGGAAAGGAGGATTTTGCGAAGCTGGGGAGAGGAACTTCCAGACCTAGACATTACAACCAACCCACGGGATGGTGTCAAGTGGATACCCCCCACACAAAAGTGGGTTAAGTTTAATTTTGACGGGGCGGCTAAAGGAAATCCGGGAGCTGCCGGGAGGCGGGGAGGAGTTTTGAGAAATGAGGAAGGAAAAGTGGTCCTTGCCTTTCTCGAGCCTTTGGGAACTCAAACAAATCATTTTGCGAAGCCCGAGCTGCATGCGAGGCAATGAGAATTGCCGGACTTGAGGGTTATAAGGAAGTTATCTTTGAAGGGGATTAGCTTAATATAATCAAGGCAATTAAGGAGGATAAAGACCCCAGTTGGAACTTATTGGAGCTTATGCTAGAAGCAAAGATTCATAAATCTCATTTGGTTAGTGCCCGAATCCAACACACCTTCGAGAGAAGGGAACCGAGCGGCGGATCTAATGGCAAATATTGCGGTTTACGTTGGGGAGATGCAAATTTGGAAGGATAACTTCCCTCAAGAACTATTGGTGTTGGTTGCTAGAGAAGAGCTAAGATCAAACCTGTTAGAGCATCGGGGAGATCGGAGGGGCTGATGATGAGTAATCCGACGAGATGGAATTAGGCGAGAAAAGGCATCCCATTTCTTTGGGGCACGGGAGGTGACAAGTGTACGATCCGACAACCTAGTGTTAGTAAGTGCTAGGTGTTGTTTGGTTTTTGTTTTATCCTGAATAGTCAAGCGACAAGTATAGGATTGTGGACTCTAAGTATGGCTTAATGTGAGTCTTAGAAAGATCCATTTTGTATTTTGATTATACGGGCTTGATGCTAGAACCAGCCCATTTTGACTTTGTAAAAGGTTTGTGGACCTTATAACCACCTCTACCTTATACCAAAAAAAATATTATTTGGGAAAGAAAAGTAAAAAGTGGTATTATTGTAGACACCTAAAACATGTCATGTTAGGGAGACTACTCACATAGGCACACCCAGAGGTCATGTGACTAAACCTTGGGACTTTCCAAGTATCAACAATGGTTTTTGCCACTCATTTGGGGCATTTTCAGCCCATCCAAGCCTGGCCACTATGGACCAGAGTGGCTAGATTCTGGCCATTTTAGCTCAGAGTGACCAAACCTTAGCCACTGTAGATGATAGTGGCTAAACTTTAAATTTATTTTGCCATCAATCTAGCCTAATCACGGGCGGAAGTCGCAGTCTGCATGCAATAAGTCCGAGCGGGGATAAATTTGTATTCCTCCTCATAGCCACTCTACATGAAAGACTCAAGTCTAGATTTAGACATCAGTTAACTACCCCTCAAGGGTAGGCAAAGGCAAAACTTCTCATGCAAATGTCCAGTGTGCATGTAGAAAATAAATCCTAGGGTTTTGACATTGACCTAGGGTTTCAAACACTTTATAAGGAGAAAACCTAAAAGCACTAGGGGATCTTCTTTTGAGACCTTATTTTATCAATTAGAGGGAGAAAGAACATCACACATCAAAATTTTGAACAGGTTGGATCATTGAGGAGAGCTTCTAGAGACTTGGAGAGCTTCCCTTGGAGATCGATTCTATGGTGAAGCCCTATCAGATTGGAGGGTGAATCTAAAAATATACGGTAATAATATTAACATTAGTAGTAAACTTGAGGCCATAGCATTTTTGGGTCAATAGAGAGAGACTTCATCTTGGTGGATGCTATCCTAGACAATGGCCCACAACCTAGTCTAGGGTTTAGGTGATAGTTTCTTTTATTTTGCTTTCTCTTTCATTTCATTAGCATAAGATTTATTTTAGTTATTTATAATCGTAGTAATAGTTTTATTACATTTGTTTTCACTATGTTAATAGCCTCCTATGGGGAGGCAATCTCAAACATCTAAGCATGTGTTGTTTCATTGATTTCAAGGTTATAGGATAATCGGACAGATCTACAACATACGAGAGCAAGAGGATCCCTCTAGGAATCATACATGGAGAAGGAGACATATGTAAGCCCTCATACAATTCCATGTGCATCATCGAGAAGCTTGTAAAGGTGCATCACCCCTTTCTAGGGGATATTTTATACATTTGCTACCCTCTTTGTGTAAAATCATGTATCAAATGAAGGGTATCCCTTAGAGGGATTTATATGTAACCGGATCTTGGAAATATCAATACAAAGCATTCATTATTTTATTTCTTCACACTTCGATTATGCCTTTCTTGTATGCTTTTTCATTTAATATATGTTGAACAATCATAATAATCACAAATAGAGTGAGTGGATGGTGCAGCCACTTCCCTAGGGTCGCTACAAATGGCGATCATGGTGGGACCCCCACCAAGTTTTTATTTTCTACCACTTTACTGATCCGTATTTTTATGTGCAGGTATAGCTGCTCTGATCTAGAGCAACCAAAAATCATTTGCTCTGGTCTACAATGTCCGACACTCAGCCTCTCTAGTCTACAATGGCCAAGAATTAGCTGCTTTGATCGATAATAGCTAGAATTGGAGTGCAGTAGAGGTCAAAATATTGATTCTCTGAGCTGGATCTGAGGTTGGTACAACTTTTTTGATAATTTATGTTCTTTTATCTGCTTCTATTTTCCCAAAATAGTAAACATTAAACCACATTTTAAATTTGGGAAATCAAGGAATGGAGAGGAAGGAACTTACATCTTGTGCATCATAGAGTTTTTTTAGATTTCCACTAGGCGTTGCTAGGAATAGTAGCTTATGCTTGTAAAGTCCACCCTAGAATCCAACATGCTAGGAATTGTGTGTGTTGGTTTGCTTGCTTTGAGGCCCTACTAGAGGCTATATTTGCACAAAGTAGAGTGCATCCATGAATCTTATACTAGTTGTGCATATTTTCTAAAAAGTGAAATGTCATTCATATCGAGCATATAGGAAAGATTAATTACTATTGTATGTTGCATTTTAGTTTATGCAAACTTAAAATGAACCCCACACACACACATGTTTTAAACATTTCATCACCAACCTTCAATTTAGTCCGATGACATTGGCATTCATCTCCTTCCACTGGCTTGCCCCCTAGATCTTCTTAGAAATAGAATTGGGAACTTCTTTATAGTGGTACTAAGTTACTCATGTTCAAACTATCTCCCACTATTGGAACAATTGGTTCAGAGTGGAAGAGCTAGGCGAACCCCCCACTGGGACTTCAGCGGTGTACCCTAGTCTCTTTTTGAGAAAATCATGTTTGGCATGGGTGTTCTTGATTCCCACTATGGATGATTCTCCTTATTCTAAATCTAAAAAAAGATAAAGAAACAAGAGCAACAACATATCAAAGACACATCAAATAGTTTAGGGCACACATAAATCATTAATCAAGATAAACACTTGCTTGATACTATTTGGCTACATCTAAGTTGCAATCCAAAGAACTAATTCACAAGCACAATGGTCAAAACTAGAAGTAAACATCCCTAGTCCAATATTGAGGGAGAATCTGAAGCAACACATACTCATAGGAGAAGTCATAGTAACATTGAACCACATGCTCATAAAATAGTGAGATGTAGTTATGCAAGTCTACGGGGTGATAATTCAACCCTTGGGGGCTCTCCTCGAGAAACCCCAAATAGAGAGTCAAATAATGGAACTAAATCACAAAAACACAAAGAGGCTTCATAGCCATCATCATCAAGGAGATGCGAGGAAGCCTCACGGCCTTCCTCTAGACACACAGAAACTTCTCAAAGACATGAGGAGGCTTCAAGAGCTTCCTCCCCACATGGACACAAGTAGGGTTCTAGACCCCATTCTTTGCATAGGGATGATGAGGTTTCCCCATATCCATCCTCATGGAGGTTATATAGGGTCACAAAACCCTCATCACCAAAAATACACACGAGAGTCACTACATCTCAAACTTCACATGAGACATTGAGAACAAGTCTACCCACTGAAGGGTAAGAAACTAGAGCTACATCCAGTCATAGGCATCAAACAAAAGATACCCTTCACATAGGAGGAAGGATTCCAATAGATTATGACCTCATTGGAGTAAATGACACCCCAAGGGATCAACCATGGAAAACAAGATAGTTAGATGAGTTGGATCGGTTGCATCCGAGACCACCTCCCAGAATAGTAGCCATAAAAAATTCTACCTCTAGAAGTTCATGAACTATTACTTCTAAGCGCACCTCTCAACCTGGGGATGCTTCAGAGTGACTCCGCAAGTCTCATACTGAGTCTGACCGTAGAGACACTTATCAACACACATAAAATATTACAGTAGCTAGCAAGAGAAAAGAAACAACAGAGACCTCTTTGAGGAATCTACGAATCAAAACCACAAGGACAGAATCAGAAAAACCTAGGTCTTCTTCAACAATGCAATCTGACCACATGCGATGGTTAGATAATGCATTGCACAAAGAGCGAGATCTAGTGGAAGCTCTCAAAAATGATAAACAAAGAGAAATGCTTTTGCACCAACATGAGCAACATCTAAGAGAACAAGTTGAGCAACTAGCTCACATCAATTTACAAGCCAATGAAAATGGTCATCAAAGAGATACATGCACTGAATCACCAAGAGAGGGTCACAACAAAAAACAAGAAACACCACAACGAAACCACCACCCAAATTATGAACAACATCAAACTGGTGGAGAAAGGGTAGATATGATAAATCAGGATCAAGCGCATCCTGAATCCCCTCGTAGGAGGGAAGAAAATAGAACAAATCAAAGGCACATAGAGTTACCTCCATTACCACCATGAGGGGGCCTTCAAGAAGAGGAACTCCTTGCCTCAAAGGCATTCCAAGAACTCGCTAAAAATATGAAGTCCTTTGAGAAACAAGAAATGGCGGGCAACCAACCGACATTGAGTAAGATACACAACCAACCATTATGCCCATCGGTCCCTAGCCCTACATATCCTAAGCACTTTGAGATGCCTAGGTTGGAAAATTTTAAGGGTGAAGAAGATGCACAAGAGCATATTACTAATTTTATCAATGCGTGTTTTCATATTGAAGACAATGATGCTCTTATGCTAAGGAATTTTATTATGATATTTTTGGGTGCTGCCACTCAATGGTTCAACCAATTGCCCAAGCACAACATATCCAGTTTTGAACAACTAGCAAATGCATTCCTAAAGTATTTCTCCTTTGGTGCTAAAATAAAGGTGAACCTTTTAGACCTAGCCAACCTAAAATATTATGATGATGAGCCAGTAATGGAATATGGGGATAGGTGGAGAAAATTCATGGTAAAGTTATCATTCTCCGTCCCCACAAAAGAAATTATCCGCATGTTTGCTAAGAGTTGTTCTAAACATATTTCCCTCTTGCTACAAATTCAACAATATCCTTCATTTTAGGAAGCCTTGGCATAGGCCAAACTCATTGAAGACATAAAAGTAGATGAGGGAACCATTAAGCTCCGAAACAAGAAAGAGTGGAACAAAAACAACAAAAATGACAAATACAAACAAGAAGCAGGCGAGCCCTGCTCCAGTTAATCAAGTAGTATTGGTTGCACCTAAGGATGGGGCTATGTAGCAACCCCAAAATTATCAAGCACAGCCCCCACTAGCCAATTATGATCAAAATAATAATCAGGGGTGAAACAGAGAACGTAAGCCACCTCGCTATTTTACACCTCTATTAGAGTCAATGCAATCAATCTTCAACCAACTGAGCGAGGCTGGGAAGATCAGATTTCTAGATGTACCTCTTATAGATCCCAACCATCCTAAGCCAAAAGGATATATGGAAGATCAATTTTACCCTTATCATAGGATACCGGGGTATAACATTGAGGTTTGCATTGGTTTCAAGAACCAGGTGCAAAACATTATTAAAGTGGGAGAAATTAAATTTGACAACCCATTAGCTCCCTATAATAGAGATATGGGAATATACAAAAACCCGCTACTGAGGCTCCTAGAGGGCAAGGTGCCCAAGTCAATTAGGTCCAAATTGATACACCTACCCATGGGTGCATTGGGATGGTTGAAATTATCAATATAGCTACCAGGACTAGATGGTATGGTCAACTACAACCTCCTACAACTATTAATGTCCTAGATGCACCTAGGTAGAGGTAGGGGTAGAAAAACCTTCCAGGTCCACCAAATTGACCTATGGTAACCGTTCAAAGTAGACTAGAGCAAAATTTACAAATGAATCTGACTAAGCTATCTATCTATGATCTCATACAACAGTCCCCAAAGCATAGGGAAACTTTTATGGAGATTTTGAGATCAATTGAGCTCCAACCGCAAGATCCAAATGCATTCACTTGTTTTGTAGGACAAGTGCAAGAATATCAAGAACCTGTAATCCGATTTTATGATCATGAGATTAAGACAATGTCTACTGCCTTACCAGACCCTCCACTGCACATTTTTGCGTCAGTCAATGATTTACCTTTTAAGAGGGTCTTTTTCGATACATGTTCTTCAATCAACATCATCATGACAACAACAATAGAACACCTTAAGATCCCCAAGTCAAATATCATTTCGGGAGCCTACACATTAAGAGCTTTCAATGATGCTTTATTCAATACTATGGGAACAATAGTCTTACCCATCAAGGTAGGGCATAAGACCATCCATGTGATGTGTCATGTCTTTGAAGGGGCCATGCAATACAATATCCTCCTAGGGCATCCTTGGATAAGAGATATGAAGTGTGTTCCTTTGATTTTACACCAATGTGTCAAGTATGTGCATGATGGAAAATTCTATGTGGTGTTGGCTGATGAAGATCCATTCAAATATGTCCATCAAGTGGATTTTCTAGGATAATTTGTAATTCCCTCTACCCACTTGTATGTAGGACCTTCATCTCCAACTACGCAACTAGATAATAGAGACAAAGGGGTACGAAAAGACCCATCAACATCAACACCTCATATTGCATCCAAAATGACTACTGCTTCTAAGAGACCATCAATGTCTAAACCAAAAGATACTCAGAAGCTAAAGGTACCCATAGTTGAGGAAATAAAGCCCAAGGAAGTGATAACCATAGATATTAAGAAAATTCCAAGTCCCATGGAAGAAGATCTCCAAGATCAAGCTGAGGAGATACTAGAGCCCACTTCGCCAGTGTCATTTGTAGGGTCATCCACATCACATGCGATAATACACTTGGAAAGTATAGGGATAGGAGAGTATATTGTGTAGAATATAACATTCACGCCCATCATAGAGTCCCCACAAGATATGGGATGGCTAAAAGATCTCAGACCACCAATGGGAATAGTGGTTCCACTTGGAATCCCTCCCAACTAGACCAATTTTATCTATGTTGGCCTGGATTGCACCCATAAGTCTATAGATATAGAAGAGGAAAATGATGAACTATTCACTATTAATGTTCATTACCTCTCTAATCCCGAGTTTTCTCTAAGCTACTTTGAACGATGCCATTGGCATGGCTATGGTCTTGGCATATATGAGCAGGGGCATAGGCATCCATTTGAGCTACAATACCAACTTCCCACTGATAGGTTTGGGTTAGGCTATCATATCATAGGTTGAGATGACTCTTTAGCAGCAACCTTGGATAGATTAATCTTGGGGTTAGGAGAAGACATCAATTTTATTCCTTATCACCCACCAAGTACAAGATACCCAAGAAACATACAAGTGGTTATGGTGAACATACCACCACCTGAGACTTATCATCAAAGTTCCTCAAATGATCCCACCCTAGTAGGGTACAACTCATGGGATGAAGAGCAAGAAGGAAATGGATACGAGGCAAGTGATGATGAAGAACACACAAGCTTAGCCTATCACGGGCCTCGCTATTTACAAAGACTTACCTGGTCCATCCACAATGAGAGTGGATACATATCGGATGAAAGTGGATATGAGTCAGAGGACTCAACAGAGAGAGCCTACCTAGGACCAAGTTAGTGTCCCCATAGCTTGGGGTAAGAAACTAATGCAAATGGCTTCTTCATAAGTGATAAAGAATATGAATATGAGATAGAAATGGCCTACTTAGGGCCAAGACATGAGCCTCTTTCCTTGGGGCCACATACCAATGCTAACAGTTTTTGGATAAGTGATGATGACTTTGAAGATGAAACCAAGATGGCTTATCTTGGGCCTCACCACTTACGACAAGTCAATATGTTGGTAGAAAGAGAAGTGGCACTTCGTGCCATAGACCCTAGCTTGTGGTTTTTGGGAAGACCTATTGACTTAAATGCCATTCATCGTATGGTCAATCCCCCTCTGCCTACGTTCAGGGAGCTCTTAGAACCCAATGATCCTATTGTTCGGCCTACTCATGGGCTAGATCCAGATATTCCTCTTCCTCCAGAGCCCCATCATGAGTGTGGAGGAGAAACCTTTGAGATACTATTTCACCCACATGGTCCTAGAGATTTCATTCCATCCATAAATCTGATCTCCATTAATTTGACCACTCCACTTCATAACCCAGCGGATCCCACTAAACCACTATGTCTTGATACAAAGGCTATTGATTGGGACCATGCTCGATTCACCCATAGAGCCTGAAGACATTTTTCCTAGTGAAGAGGTGTGGCAACCATTTCATTTTGCATCAGGATGTGCATATGACGTATTCCATGTCGACTTGGATTCTAAGTCAGTAGGACCTATAAATCCTACCGATGACATTCACTTGATACCCACACCTCACCAACTGGAGGATGGGTCACATATGGCTATAGAAGTGACTTTCGAGATGGACATTAATGATGATACTACTCAACCAAAGAAAGTCAAGTTTAGAGAAAGTCTATCTCCAGAGGAACAAGCCATCATAATTCCTCTCCTTAAAGAGAGGCCAAATATTTTTGCTTGGACTTACAAAGACATGCTAGGAATTGATCCAAATTTAGTTGTTCACAACCTTTCATTGGATCCCATGAAGAATCCAGTTAAGCAAAAGCTGAGGAAAATGCATCCAACCATCACTTTGATGGTGAAGAACGAGTTACAAAAATTGTTGGATGTGGTTTTCATAGTTCCCATCGACTATCCTGAATGGGTCTCAAACATGGTAATCGTAGGAAAACTAGGTGGAAGAGTCTGTATTTGCACAGATTTTAGAGACTTGAATAGGGCAACTCCGAAGGATTCATTCCCATTACCAAACATAGATGCACTTGTTTATGCCACTGCAGGTCATGAGATGCTCTCCCTAATGGATGGGTTTTATGGATACAATCAAATCTGAATCAAACCCAAAGACCAGCATAAGACCACTTTCATTACTCCATGGGGAACATTCTATTACAATGTGATGCCATTTAGCCTAAAGAATGTTGGTGCCATGTACCAGTGAGCCATGACATACATATTTCATGACTACATGCACACAATCTTAGAAGACTACATGGATGACTTTTTGGCAAAATATTTAGTACAGAAAGAGCACGCTAAGATCCTTACGAAAGTCTTCGATCACCTCATTGAGCACAACATAAGATTGAACCCTAAGAAGTGCATGTTTGGCATGACTTCTGGTAAGATCTTAGGTTTAATTATTTCTAAGAGAGGCATTGAAGTAGATCCTGCAAAGGTACAATCTATAATGGAAATGGCCACCCCTACCAAAATTAGGGAATTAAGAAGCCTACAAGGCAAGGTAGCATCCATAAAACGGTTCATTGCACAATTGTCAAAAAAATATCGACCCATGAATCGGTTGCTATGTAAAGATATCCCATTCCATTGGGATGAAGAGTGCCAATAGGCCTTTGCAAAAATCAAAACATACCTAGCAATGCCACCAGTATTGGCCCCACCAAGGCTAGATATACCATTTTTACTATACATATCAGCTACTGATTTTTCTTTGGGCACCATGTTAGCCCAAAAGAATGCACAAGACAAAGAGCAAGTCGTATATTACATTAGTCGCACCTTGGTGAGTTATGATCTAGGATATGCATATGTAGAAAATTTGTGTTTAGAAGTGGTCTTTGCAACCAGAAATTTATGACACTACATGTTGAGCCATACGACATACGTTATATCAAAACAAAATCCTTTGTAGTATATGATGAACAAGACCTATCATAATACATGTACTGCAAAGTGGATTATGCTATTGACAAAATTTGATCTAGAGTTCATAAGCCAAAATTCCATTAAGGGCCAAGTCATAGTAGATCAATTAGTAGAGGCACCTCTTCAAGATAGCAAGCCTCTCACCATAGAATTTCTTGATGATGTTGTCTTCGCATTATCAAATCTGCCTAAACTTGAAGAACTTGAAAAAGAAAGAGACATGGCATTGTTATTTTATGGTTTTAAGTGCGAGCAAAGGGGCAAAGTAGGGATAGTATTTATCACACTGTAGGGCGCTCCATTGCATTTATTATTCAATTTAGACTTCCCATGCACAAACAATAATACAAAGTATGAGGCCCTGATCTTGGGACATCAAACAACCATGGAAATGGGCATTAAAACATTGAATATATTTGGTGACTCTTTGCTCGTAGTTAATCAAGTCAAAGGATTGTTCCAATGCAAGTGCCCACTCCTGAAAGCTTACAAGGAGATTTTTGACATTTACCTAGCCCAACTAGAATGGTATGACATTGAGGTAATCCCTCGTACATCAAAAAAAATTGCAAACACTATGGCATCTTTGGGATCCTTAATCCCTCAAAATATGTCTACTAATTTCACAATTTTCCACATCAAAGTGCTCATATATTCAGAAATACAATGTGAGGTTATTGACAACCTAGAGTCAATCAACATGATCTAGACCGAACCAAATCAGGATTGGTCCTTCAGAGCTAGAGATTTCTTGCAAACAACACCTTGGGAATATTTGATATCTTAAGGTCCTATGGAGTGTGGTACAACCATCCACCATAGGGTTATTTATCAATCTATGTTCACAACTTTTGGATCATATGAGGAGCATGTCATTTTATCCATAGAAGCTGTGACTTATCAGGATTGGCTTTCCCAATTGAGGGACTTCCTAAAACTTGGAATGGTACCACAAGGCCTGTTGCATGCCAAAATATGAGTATTTAACTATAAGACAATGAGATATGTCTTGCTAGGAGAGATACTTTATAGATGAGGCTATTATGGAATTCTCCTTCATTGTCTTGAGCTCCAAGAAGTATCCTGGGAAATTTTGTAGGCTCATGATGTACGTATTGTGGTCACTTCAGTGGCATAGCCATCATTAAGTGCATCTTGAGGATGGATTACTATTGGCCCACCATGGAAAAATATTATTTCAATTATGTCAAGAAATATCTTAAGTGTTAGCATCATGCAAACCTCACTCACTTGCCATCAAAAGCCTTGCAACCCATCCAGGAAGCATGGCCCTTTTCATAGTGGGGACTATAATTGGTGGGGAATATTTCACCCTCATCCTTAGGCTGACACATGTTCATCATAATGGCCACTGAATATTTTACCAAATGGATCAAAGTGATCCTCTTAACATCGAAAACTAGACTGAGGATTGTGGAGTTTATACTCCACAATATCATAAGTCACTTTGGGGTCCCTTCGAAGATAATATCGAATAATGGGTCATCTTTCAAGAACAAAAATGTGCGTGCTTTGATGAAAAAATACCACATTCGGAATAGTTTTTCAATGACCTATTATCCATAAGAAAATGCGAAAGCAAAAGCCTAAAAAAAAATAATAGTATCCATCTTGAAGAAAATAGTGAAATAAAATCATAAGGACTGGCATTTGCAATTGCCTTTCGTGTTGTGGGTATATAGGACTAGCATGTATATGCCCACTGGGGAAACACTATTTTCACTCGTATATGGAACATAGGCCATCATACCCCTAGATTTGGAGATTCCAACTCTGCGCATAGCATTGAAGGACTTCATAGATGATGACACCACATGACAAGGCCGCCTTGATCAGTTAACGCTTCTTGATGAACGTCGAGTCAATGCCTTGGAACATCTTCACATTTTTTAGGATTGGTTTGTGCGATCTTACAATAGTAAAATCCACTTGAGGGAATTCAAAGTTGGGGATCTTATGCTCAATGAAAACCAACATAACTCAAATATGTTGCTGCACCTAAGAGATAAATTTGTGGAAAATTGGATAGGCCCCTACATGATTTCAGAAAGGGTTGGGCCTAGTGCATATCACCTCACATCATTGGATGGCATTGAAGAGAATGAGTCTCTCTATATAATTCATTTGAAGACATTTTACACATAAAATACAAAAACTTTCAAATATGTCATAATATCAAAAACATAAAAAATATCCAAGGGTATATTCACACCACTTGGTCAAAATTCAAAAACATAAAAATGCTCCAAGGGTATCTTCACACCGCTTGGTCAAAATCCAATAAAAAAGCTCCAAGGGTATATTCACATCGCTTGGTCAAAATTCAATCCAAAAAGCTCCAAGGGTATATTCACACCACTTGGTCAAAATTTAAAAACATCAAAATGCTCCAAGGTTATCTTTACACTGCTTGGTCAAAGTTTAATCAAAATGCTCCAAGGGTATCCTCACACTGCTTGGTCAAAAATTCAATCCAAAATACAAAAACAATACAAAAATAAAAAATACAAAAACAGTTGCATTTTACACCTGCATCCATATAGTTGCATTACATCAAACATGCATGCCCGTTGCATTTACATATGTTACGATCACACTCTTGCAAACGATACCACACTTTGTATCATAACCAAAAATACACAAGTCCACCTTCATCCATGCATCCATGTGTGTAACTATGTTTTTTAACACAACCATGTCATGTTGCTATAAGGAATAGGCTAATATTTTCCAGTCATTCTATTAGTGTATCTCTATATTTACTACATTATTAGGTTAGTATTGTTATATTTATGTTATGCTTGATCTAATGTTCGTTAGCATCTTTCAATTAGGGTTCATTATGGTTTCTAAGATCCATATTTCACGGGCTATTTGGAGCCCAATTGTATTATATATTTCATAGTAATATGAATGATTCATATTGGTTTTTCCTAACATGGTATCAAAGCTCTGACAGCTCTCGCCTCAATTGTAGGTTGAGTGTAGGTTTGATTAATTCGAGTTTCTTGGTGACTGGTTTCAGATCTGTGGGTTGGTGATCAGATTTGAGGTGGATCCAGACCCAACTCAATGTGGACCTAAGGGGTGGAGTTTGCAAAAATTTGACACCGCACACGTGGATATGGATGACCGGCTAGGGACGGTTATTACATAGCCTATTTGGGTAGTGTCTCCTCATGGAAGACAACTAATTAAGGGGGTATTTTTAATTTTAAACCCTTGTGCGACCCGTGACCTCCCGAATGTGGGATTGTGTTTTCCTACACTGTAGCAAAATCCAACGATTATTGTAATGCTTATGCTTTCTTGACGGTTTAAAATTGTGACGGGACCATCGTTCTGTAGTAGCAAGAACCAGATCTATACAACAAAATTAGAAGCATTAGATAATGGTGGCACTGGTAGAGGACCAGAAGTGATGTCACTTGAAGGATTTAGAGACGGATATTGGGACTGAGCTTGGCATAAAAGAAGCAACAGAAATTTCATCACCAGCAAGAAATTCTTTGTCATTCTGACGGAATATCTTTCTATCTTCTTGGTGCGAAATGCTGCTCGATTTTTTGCTAATTTTGCTTTTGATTCCGATGCGGGTGCCAGTTCTGGGACAACCCGATGCATCTTCTGACGGATATATTTGCAACACTTGATGGATCTGGTGGGTATTAAGTGATGATTTTATAGGATTGGGTGGAAAATTATAGCGAGAATTTATCGCTGAGATTGCTGGCACATTTCTGTTGTTGAGAGGCTAAGGTTGCATCATTGGCCATCGATCTTCGAAAGTGCAACTCCAGTAGGAGGCACTGTTCATGGATAGTCCAGGTAGAGGGACCAATGTTTTTGAGGTTTGGTTGTAGAGGTGTTGCAGGAGGCAGCGCCAACGTAGGAGGTGGTGCCACAGGAAGCAGCGTCTCCACCAGCGGGCGAGGGCGCCACCAGAGAAGGGAGGCACCGCTTCTAAGACCCTTATCACCGTGACAAGGTAAATAAAGGGTCCTACCCTTTATATTCCAGTTGAGGAGCTAGCTCGGCTGGTTGGTGGCCAAGTCTTGGGAGCACGAGGTCGGGGGTTCAAATCCCACCAACAACCCCAAAGGTATAAAACAATTTTTATTTTTATTTTTTGTTTGATTAGTTTTAAATATTTTTTTAATGTTTCAATTTTTTTAATTTAAATATTTTTTTTCTTAATTAAAATTTAAACCCAAACTCTAAATTTAATTAAGAACCCTTTATTTAAAACTAGAAATGTCTTATTAATCATTTATTTTTTTTACTTTCAAACTTAAATTTAAAAAAAAATACCTTTGAGGAAAATATTGTAATTTTTTACAAACAAGTAAAAAAAAAAAAACAAGCCTTCTGGAGACACGCCAGGGGCGCTGCCCCTTGGAACCCCGTATAGGAGAGATATAATTTTTTGCAAAAAAAAAGGAGGAAGACTTATAAGGGTGCATTTTCAGCAGTGACCGACGCCTTAGTCAAATTTTTTTGCAAAATTTTATTGTAAAAGGTGCATTTTTGGCAGAGACCGACACCTTAAGAATGGGTAGATCAAAGAAGAAAACTATCCCAAAACAAACTGATGATGTTGCAAAATCAGTTAAAGGCCCATATTTTTCCCCACACCTGGAAGGGATAGATTATTATGAAGATGGCACATTTCGTACACTAAGGAGTGGTGTAAATGCCATAATCAATGATTTTGCATCTTGTGGAGACATGCAAAAAAATGGTGTTCTAATCCCTATTGGTGCTATAATGGGCATATTCATGTCATTTTATGCTCTTGAAAAAGCACAACAGAAAAGGGACATTAGTGAGGAAAGCGAGGTCCTAAAGGTGAACGCTTGTTGTGACACAAGTGACCTTCAGCCTATTATGGCGAATGCTTGTTGTGACACAAGTGACCTTCAGCCCATTGTGGCACATGCTTACTATGATATAGGTGACCTCATACCTTCTATGGTAGATATTAGTTGTAGCACAGGTGATCTCATTTCAGTAGCAGATTTTGCTTGTGACACTAGTGACTTAAAAACTGAACCTCCTCAAAAAGAGCTCCATAATCTCATCAATAGCAACAAATGCAATATTGTTAAAAGCATTGATGAAGATGATGAAATTGGGTGTTTTGAAAAACACACCAAAGGATTTGGTTCCAAAATTATGAAGAAAATGGGATTCAATGGTGAGAGATTAGGTAAACAAGAATAAGGCATTCCAATAATGCTAAATGTCAGGGCAAAGAATGAAGGCCTTGGCTATACTGGACATGCAAGTACCAGTAATTCTATGTTTGTAAAACCTAAATATCCTACAACTCCTAAAAAAAATTGTTGCAGTCACTATGGAAAGACAGGACATGTTGCAGCTAAGTGTTGGAGATTACATCCTTGTGATTCATGTGGATGTACGAATCACTCTTCTTCAAGTTGTTGGTACAAAATGAAAATGGCCAACAAGGTTCATATTGATTGTGGATGGACAGATCTCACACAATGGACCATGATGAAAGAAATGTTGTATGGCTTCTACCAAAAAGTTAAAACCTATGGTAGACCTCGAGGAAAATCTAGTGACAGACCGAGTGGCAGTCCCATAGATAATAACCCAGAGACAGACCTAAATATAGACCCAGAGACAAAGTTCTAGAGGCAGATCTATAGGCAGATCCAGAGGCAATGATCCAGAGGTAGTTTCATAGGAAAATCTTGAGATAGACCTAGAGGTTCAATTCCAGAGGTATACTTAGAGCCAAAGCCAGAGCCATGAGTCAGAGCCAGAGCCGAAGACAAAGCATGAGCCACCATTCTTTCATTTCTCTTTTTCTTCTTCACTATATTGGGGCAGTTATATACTTTACCCAAATATTGTTGTATAGGGGGGATTTCAGCATAGCTAGTATCTATATTATTACCCAAATAATTTACTAAGGGGGTATGTTAGCGTATCTCTATATTTACTACATTATTAGGTTAGTATTGTTATATTTTTGTTATGCTCGATCTAATGTTCATTAGCATCTTTCAATTAGGGTTCATTATGGTTTCTAAGATCCATATTTCACGGGATATTTGGAACCTAATTGTATTATATATTTCATAGTAATATGAATGATTCGTATTGGTTTTTCCTAACACATTCAACCATATCTAGTAGTCTTATCAATTTTTTTGGGAAGCCATCTTGGTTAGTAGAGAGTAAGGTCTAGTCATGAATACCTCAGATATTCAGGATCCTATCACTAATTAAAAACACTAAAATCCTAGTTGGTATAAGGGAAAGATTAAATCTGCATAAAATGGTCTAGGTTACCATAAGAGAAGAGGGTCTTCCTTGCTTATCCCCCTGTGCGACCGGTTCAAAGGTGCTGAGAATTGGAAAAAGGACAAGTTCTACCCTACCCAAAAATGAGTGATTATCATCACTAAATAAATCCCTTTCTTTCATTAAAACAAGCAAAAATATTGAAACAAAGCACAAATTCAAAATGCCAATCTCCAAAGTCATAATTCAAAATCCCAAAATCAAACAACAATCAAAGTCAAAGCAAATAAGTGAATTTCATCCTTACATAAATCCCTTTCTCAAGAGAAAAACAATAAAATCATCAAAAATAAATAGTGATTTTCATCACTAAGTGTGAGCAAGTATCTCAAATGAAATGAAGAAAAGAAGGTAATGGAACTTGAATCCCTGGAATTCTCAACATTGCACAAAATCGAAAGGTGATCCCCACTACAAGTTTGGTATACAGCCATGACTGGTAATGGTGGTATCCTTATGCATGATGATATACCTACCACAATAGCATCTTACATTTGTGTAGAACAATGTTTGCATGTGGATGACCTATATTTAGGTAACCCAAATCCACCTAGTGGTATAATCCAATTGAGGCCAACACAGGATAAGATGAACAATTAAGGATCCATGATCTTAGCAATGGGCTGAAAGAATCCCATATGATATCAGATGAAATGCTTGAGTTCTATATAAATATATTCATTTTCACACATAAGGATAATGAATCCATAGGTCCATTATGAAAGCCTTTATTCTTAAAAAGTCTAGTGTGGTCAGTACACATATATTGATATAATAACTAGAGTGTTTGAGTTCTAGGAAAAGCCTTAAAATTCCTGCATAACAACAAGTCATATCATTCATCACATCATCAATTTTCTTTAGGAAATTTGCAAATTAAGGGGTATAAACAAGATAGGCTAGATACCATATAGATATTAGAAATAATATCTACATGGCCACTGACTATTTTGAACCTTTTAAATAACATAAGCTTTATCAAGAAATTACATACATACACACCAATCCATTTCACATATGAATGCCCAAATAAATTAGTTCTTGTGATAAGAATGGTTATTTACATTCATGGTTGTTATAATTTATGTGGTATAACCTATTTAGATTATTGAAATCGTATCATATGCATTCCTTATATTTTAAATGATTAAAGCATACAATTTCATCCACATTGGATTAAATATCATGTAAACAGCACATGACGCATTGCATTTACCATATCATAAAATAAGTTAGATACATACAATTAAATAAAAATTAAAAATGCATATAATAAAAACATTGCATTCATAAATACATAATGTCACAAATAATCCATCCATATCTAAGATCATATTATTACATCCACCCATACATAGAATCATAAATCCATCGTTAAATCAACTCATGATACATCACATCATGTCACAACAAAAAAATCATGTAAGCATATACATAACACACATACATAAGCATCCATATCAAATCCATATCATCATAAATATCATCTATCATATAATTCATACATCAAATCATCATAGTGCAATCATCACGTCATATAAATAAAACAAAAACATGGGAAATAAGTAACATACATAATGAAGCATAACGTAAAGTCTCATATAAATGTATGTCTCAAAAAGTATCTCAAAATGTATGTACCAAGTATCGAGATGTACAAAAATGCCTAAAGGCTACAGTAATATAGGTCATCTAACCTTAAAAATAAAATCCTATAGCATCATAAATCAAATACTGGGTCAGTGCCCCCTGTAGTACCACCTCCTATGGATGGATCTCAGAGGAATAGTGTGAGCCTATTGGCCTCTTTGTGTGAGTTCGGGTCCTCTGGCTAGGCCAGATGGAAGACTACCCTAAGGTAGAGTGCTCGATAGCCTATGAACCACCTACATCTGTCCTCTCTCTTGGAGTGGCTCCTAGCCTCCTGATATGTATTTGGATAGAAGTAATGTGGCCTACATGACCAAAAATTATCACCTTGTACTCATCTAGAAAGCCCTATATCTACCTGATATCTACCCCTGGATCGATCCCTATAGAGCCTCGAGGTGTGGAAGGATCAATAACCACCTTCATCCTAGGAGTGTCGTCCACAATAGTAGCCTATAGATCCTATATCTGAGTAGTGAGCTGCTTTATAATAGCATCCTATTATACTATAGTAGCATCCCACTAGGCAATGATAGCATTGCATTTTTGTACCCAAATCTTGGCTGACTAGAGATCAGACTCTACATCATGCAACTGTGTCCTTAGATAAGAATATATATCCTCGATATCCAACTCCTCCTCCTCCTCAGGAGCCTCCTTCTCCTCTACTACCACCTGCTCCACCAGCTGGCCCCATACCTCAGTCCTAGCTCGAACTCTATGCCCTTCTAGATCTTCTCCATATCCACCATAATCCTCTTGGCTCAGATTGTCATTGCCATGCCACATCAAGTGACCCAACCACTATGTAAATGCATTTTTCACTCCTCTACCAACTCATAGATCACCTACTGGGGCATCCTCCTCATCATCCAACTCTATGATACATGGGGAGGGAGGTCTCTCTTTGCTCTGATGTGCCTATACAAGAATGGGATAAGTGGCACATCCTACTGTAAACCATACTGAAGAAGAAATCGAGAGTAGAAGAAATAATCATTGATGTTGATCTTGCGGTCAATGAGCCACCACTCATGCCGCATCCTAGCAGTAAAACTAGCTAGATCATCCCAAGTTGGGCACTCGTATTATGGATGCCACATGATGGCTATAGCCTACAACCCAATAAAATTAGCAGTATAGTGGGAAATCTCCCCCGCATGAAGACGGATCTTGTGCTCCTCACGCTTTCAATCCCAACTGGTAGCATAGCACTGCATCCTAGCATCAATAACCATGATCTTAAAAAGGAGTCCTCGAGGATGATCCACGATGATATGCTCCCATCCCCAGACCTTAAGGAGCAAGTTGTACCCAATGTTGACATGGTCCCACCGATGGATGTGGTACAACTTTTCATAAAACTATGCTAGCAAAGACCTACCCCATGCATAGATGATTGCCTTATCACTATCCAAAAAATCTTGGACCATCGCGAGGAGGTTCCATGGGAACCTCAAACCTGAGTATTCCATAATGAGAATGTTGTTGATGACCATCAACAATACTGCATGCCTCTCCATGAATATGTACTCCCTATACCAATGTTTAATAGATACACCATCGGACTTGGTATCCTTAAAGGTATCTATAGCATGCCTTTCGAACACCCAAGAAAATACAACATCACGGTCATTGGTGGCCGAAGAGACAATGGCCACTCCATCAAAGGGGATCCAGAAAATCTTGTATACATCCTCTAGTGTGATAGTCATCTCATCGATAGGAATATGGAAATTATTTGTCCTGGGGTCCCATTGATGAACCAATGTCGTGAGGTAATTCTGATCTAAAATAATATTAGGTAGACTAGTAACATACTAGAGGCCTTGAGCCTTAAGCCAGGACCATTCCATAGCATCAAGGAGTGGGATAAGGTCATTAAGAATTTTTGGATCTCGAGCCCGAGCAGTGAGAATCTAAGAGCAAAAATCAAAAGTATAACTAAAATGCATCTAAGGCATGAATCACAAATAAAGCATGAAAATCATTGCACATAATGATAAACAATCCTAAGTCTGAATAAATGAGGAATACATGCACCTAATCATGTAGCACAATGCAAGAAAGCAGCTCAAAATTCCATAAAAATCAGGATAATCACCTTGTAAAATCCAAAAAAATACAAAATTTAACTAAGACTTTTATCCATATTCACCTACAGTGGCCAAAAACTAGTCATTGAGGATAGCAACGACCAAACCCCAATGGTCAAATTTTTTGACCATTGGGATTCAAATTTGGCTGCTTTGAGCGACAACGACCTAACTACAGGCCGAGTTTGCCACTCTAAGTAGCAACGAATGATGGGTGACATGGCATACATGTGCGCGCTAGGCCAAAAGCGACAAAAAAATTGAAAAATTAACAAATGGGGGTAAGCCCACCAAAGCAAAATCAAACCTAAACCTATCTACAAATTCGATTTATTGCTAGTAGGTTTAGTGAGGTTCATTTACCGATTAATTAGTGAGGTTCAATTTTACCCAAAAAAAAAAAAAAAATAGGGTCAAGGATTGAGAGAATACCCAAGAAGCTCTGACTCCTCCTCTTGCAGATGTCTCACCCTACGTAGCCATGATCTCCAATGTAGTAGCACTTCAATACGTAAATGTACCTTTCTCTTTAGAGCTTTAGAAAGCAAAATGATAGATGGAGAAAATGAAAATTCAAAACCCTAGATTCCTTTTTTACTCCTCAAGTCATGCTTTAGCTGCTACTAATGTCAGTGGCCTGAAATTCATTGCTGCTCAAGGCTAGAGTTGCCACAGGCAAGGACTTAGAAGCCAACAAACCTGACAGTGGCTAGATGCACAAGCAAAATCAGGCAGATTCCTTTTGAGAGGAATAGTAAAAAAATCAATAAGCATATTTTTATGGTCCTTGATCATCAAAATAATCAAAATAATAAAAAAATGGCATAAAAACAAATATCAAGTATGCTTCGTATTTAGTTACCTACTCTATCAACTCGACAGTTGCAGCGATTTGCACTCCATGCAACTTGGTGATATGAGTAAATTACCATAAAGCTACTTGGGATAAATTATGCATTTTGGAATTATGGTGCATCACATCAACCCTGAAGAAGATCAAGATGGTCGGACTACTCCGCAGGTATGATGGAAGCATCCTAATTCACTTATGATACCAAAAATACTGAGCTAAGTGATGCAATGCAAGCATAAATAGAATCACTCATCCTAACTCTCTAAGAAGGCTATTTGTGGCCAAATCGCTCCCCAAGATAAGGATGAGTGATCATAATAAACAATTGAAATCACACTTGGATGGGGGTTTACCCATTAAAAGAACAAACAACTAGAAAGGAACCAAAGCTAGTCAAAGTGGTCAAGCGATTTGTCGCTTCATTCATTGCCTTTCCCTCACCATTTTTTATGTGAGCAGGTAGTTCAAACTTCAAATAATCATAATCAAAGTCAACCAAATATCACTTGATCATATCAAAATTATGTTCGTCCTATGAATAATTCCATACAAATCTTACAAAACATCCCCCCTTTTACTGGATTCATGAGCAAATATAACCTCTTCAATTTGTAGCTCTTCTCTGGTCGGTTCTGTTGTAGCGACGTAAGCTACCCAATTGTGTCTTAGGAATGAGTGCAAGTGGACATGTGCAAGCCCTATGCTAAATTAAGCCTTAAATCATGTTGAAGCAATGATTCAAGGATACGTGCCATCTTGCATGATTGAGCCATCCAACATTAATCAGATCAATGATAATCATACACCCCTACAAGCATAGCATTCTAAATTTCACTCTACACTATGTTTTTCTTTACTCAATGCATTGCAAAAAGGGTATTTGTAGACACCTAAAACATGTCATGTTCAGGGAGACTACACAAATAGGCACACCTAAAGGTCATGTGACTAAACCTTGGGACTTTCCAAGTATCAATAGTGGTTTTTGCCACTCATTTGGGGTATTTTTAGCCCATCCAAGCCTGGCTGCTATGGACTAGAGCAGCTATATTTTGGCCACTATAGCTCATAATGACCAAACCTTAGCCACTACAGATGATAGTGGCTAAACTTTAAATGTATTTTACCGTAAATCTAGCCTAATCACGGGAAAAAGTGGTAGTCTACATGCAATAAGGTCGAGCAAGGATAAATTTGCATTCCTCCTCACAACTAGTCTACATGAAAGACTCAAGTCTATATTTAGACATCAGTTAACTACCCCTCAAAGGCAGGAAAAAGTAAAACTTCTCATGCAAACGTCCATTATGCATGTAGAAAAGCAATCCTAGGGTTTTGACATTGACCTAGGGTTTCAAACACTTTATAAGGAGCAAACCTAAAAGCACTAGGGGATCTTATTTTGAGATTTTATTTTATCAATTGGAGGGAGAAAGAGCATCACACATCAGAATTTTGAACAGGTTAGATCATTGAGATCTTCTAGAGACTTGGAGAGCTTCCCTTGGAGATCGATTCTATCATGAAGCCCTGTCAAATTGGCGGGTGAATTTGAACATATACGGTAATCATATTAAAATTAGTAGTATACTTGATCCCATAGCCTTTTTGGGTCAATAGAGAGAGACTTCATCTTGGCGGTCATTGTCCTAGATAGTGGCCCAAAACCTAGTCTAGGGTTTACGTGATAATTTCTTTTATTCTGACTTCTCTTTCATTTTATTAGCATAAGCTTTATTTCAGTTATTTACATTCATAATATTAGTTTCATTACATTTATTTTCACTATGGTAACAACCTCCTCTAAGGAGGTAATCTTAGACATCTAAGCATGTGTTGTTGTTTCATTGATTTTAGGGCTACAGGTTCATTGAACAGATCTACAACATACAGGAGCAAGAGGATCCCTCTAGGAATCAGACTTGAAGAAGGAGGCATCTGTAAGTCCTCATATAGTTCCTTGTGCATCATCGAAAATCCTGTAAAGGTGCATCACCCCTTGCTAGGGGATATTTTATACATTTGCTACCATTTTTATGTAAAATCATGTATCAAATGAAGGGTATCCCTTAGAGGGATTTATATGTAACCGGATCTTGGAAATATTAATACAAAGTTCATTCTTTTATTTCTTCGCACTTTGGTTATGCTTTTATTGTATGCTTTTTCATTTAATATATGTTTAACAATCATAATAATCACAAATAGAGTGAGTGGACGGTGCAACCGCTTCCCTGGGGTCGCTACACTTATACTATTCATCCCCCCTCTTAGTATAAGCTTGTGTTCCTTAGGGTGTTTCTTGACATTTTGAATAACATGTTCTATTTCTTAACTTTTCAATATTGTATGAATAGTTTATGCCAAATATCGATTATCATTCACTAAAAGCTAAATATTTACTATGACTAAATGTAAGAAACACATACCTTACTATCCTAAAAATTTATCATGCACCTTACAAGCTACTTTCGATGATTGTTAGCAAGCTATCTAAAAATATAAACATAACACTTGTGCAGTGTGATATTTGTACAATGGTGGAACAAAAGTGGGTGGATCAAATCAAGGCAATGCACACCGAAAAACCAGTTTTCATGCAAGCCAATTTAGCAGTGCCTCCGAGAAGGTTTTCACTACTGAATTATTCATTTTTTTCATTATTTTTTTCTTTCATTTTTTCATCTTTCTTTTCCCTTTTTTCATATATATTTTTTTATTTTTTCATCAGAAGAGGTTGTCATTTCTTGTTTTCAACCAAATTCTGCATTTTTTTTCAAGTGCTTCAATGAGGGAGAATGTCTCTCATGAGGCTACAATGAGATAGAATATATCTCACTCTCATTTGGATAAGAACAATCCTTATTCTGCAAAAAGCACATCAATTTTTTTGTATGAAAACATATTTTTTCTACTAAAATATGCAACAATGATGCAACATTCCTTTCCGGATGAGTAGTAAGAATATTCTTATATCATCATATCTCCTTATTGCTGTAAATGAAGTATTGACTTCATTATTCCTCCTCCTTGCTGAAATTGATGCATGTCCTCATGTATACTCATTTTGTGGTATATGCCTTTTGCTGCAATTTTTCTTCTTTTCCTATTTTTTTATTTCTCTCTCTCTCTCTCTATCTCTTTTATTTTGTCTCTCTTTTTTCTCATGTCTTGCTTGTGCCCATGAAGGAAGTTCACAAACAATATTATTCTTCATTTTATTTTTCTTGTATTTTCTTCTTTCTTTTTTTGTCAAACTTTTAGCATCACTCTAAATATGACATGGAAGAGAAATTCTTGTCCATCTTGTGTACATACTATTGTTCAACCTACTTCAAGAACTCCTCATTAGTTAATGGTGCATGGGATACTCGAAGGTAGTGTCCATTCACTCTTAACTTCCTCCGTAAATCATTAATGGGAGAAATAAGCACTGCTCCATTTCTGAATACTTCTTCAATCAAGTATGGTTCAAGCCACCTAGTTTGCAACTTCCCAAGAACATATTCATAACAAGAATTGAATAATAAAGCCCAATTTTCTTGTTGAACTTTTGTTGCTGAATATGACTGTCATGCCACAACTTTTGTTGCTCCTGATCACTTTTGTTTGATGCAATACATCGAACAAAAGTTCATCAAATGCTTTAAGTTATAGAATCTTTTCAATCTATACTTGCAATAATTCAATTCCAATTCCCAAATATTTTAAAAGCATTAGTAACTCATTTTAAATAAGAAAATATGGTTTCTTATCATAAACTAGTTCATACAATGTGAAATTGAGTATGTCTAACATATGATCAATAAATGGAAAATGGTCCTTATGTGTGAATGTATTCAGTTTTTGAAAATCTTCACACAATCTCAGTTTCCCATTTTATTTGGAATAATAACTTAAGGAGGAACCCATAGGTTATCAAAAATTTGATAAATGAATCCAATTTCTAATAGTTTTTTTATTTGAGTTTTAATAATATCTCTTAAGGTAGGACTCAATTTTCTTTGCAGTTATTTCACAGGTTTAACATTTTCAATATATATATCCTATGAGTGCATACATTAGGATGAATTATTTATATATTCTTATATTTCCATGCAAAGGGATTGAAATGTTGTTTCAAAACAACAAATAATTTTGCTCTTTTTTCATAAGTCAGCTAGCTAATAATGTTCAAGAATTTTCCTGGTTGTATTTCAATTTGTTTCATTCCTAAGAGGACATAATTTACCCCTTTGTTTTTGCTTACTAAGGATTTCAATGGAAGTAAATTTTCTATGTGCAACTTTTCTATTTCTTCTTCCCCTTTATCTAGGGTTGATTGTTGTGTTTTTAGACTAAAGGATTCTTGTGTATCTCCATTGACTTTTATCTCTTCAAGATCAGGTAAGGTCATGTTTGAGCATAGTTGGATATTGTTGCAGTCAATAACATTTCCTATAGTACTTTTACCAAATTTAGTTACATAGATAGGGGCTACCTATATTGTATTATTCATATTAGCCACATATTGGGCTAGAGGTGGTGGTTGTTTTTTCCTCCCTATTTTTTGTTGTTGGAATCTCTCTTGAGAAGAATCTTGAGTAGAACCAGGCAATAATTTTTGTGTTTCTATGATATTTCTGAGTTGTGGAAGTAAATGAAATTCATCAATGATATGTCCTTGTGAACAAAGGCTACAAGTAGCTAATATAGATGTTTTGTTCAAGGGACAATCTTGTATATCTACCATGATGTCTTACCAACACTTGGTACCAATTTTTTTATACTACCCTAATGATATGGATACAAAAAGGGCAGTAATAATAGATGGCTCCTCTATTTTTTCAAGAGATATTATGTTTCTTGATAATGAGGATGATGAATTTATTTCAATTTTATCAAGAATTTCAAACATAGGAAATTTCAACCCCCTAAGTGTGAAGATCACTTCCCTGTGGTTTCTTGCATATTTTCTATATGGACTGAAATGCAATTTACCAAAAATTGTTACCTATACCAGTCATTTATCCAGATTTCACTCTAAAGTTCACAACTTAGCACAATTAACAATTATTAGAATATTTTTACCTTCTAAAAAAACCATGTTCCTCGATAATGACACCAAAAATGATGTGTCATTAATACCATTAGTTAATTTTATGATTTGTCAAATCTAGGGTGGTATCCAATGTTATCTATGATAAAAGGTTTGGGTAGATTACACTTCAGAAATTCAAGTTACAAGCATTTATTAGGTGAAACAAATGTTGGTTAAGCCTTTTTGGTGTCACACTAAACCTAATATTTAGAATTAAAACTAAATTAACTTGCAATAATTGAAAACTAATTCTAAGTTGCAAAAATTGACAATTAACTATAATTGCAAGAATTTGAAATTACTGAATTGAAATCTAATTTACTTTTGCAAAATTGAAATGATAGAATTGAAATGTTGTTGAATTGAAATCCTAAATTACACTTGTAGAATTGAAACCTAGTTTACTCTTGCAGAATTGAAATGATGCTTGGAAATAACACTTATGCTAAAAACACATGTCAATGTCCTGCTACAAAAGGTCATCAAGCTTTTGCTATAGTGATTGACAACAAAATGAAATCTACTAAAAATCTAATAAAATTTGTTGAAGAATGAAAAATAGGGGAACATAGAAAATAGGGGAAACATAGGAAAACATAGGTTTAAACTATTTTTTCAATTGAAACACACATTGGCTACACAAAAACATAATTGAAAACATGAAAAACATCACACTAATTCAAAACAAGAAATGAAAATTAACAAGCATCCTGCTAAATTTGTTACAACAAAGTTGCAAAAAATCCTATCATAAAAGTCCTCCTTAAATACCTAAAAGTGGGTCCATGCTTATTTATCTAGAATAAGGTGAATAAGTCCTCACTAACTACTTAAAGCACTCACTCAAAGATCACAAAATAAACATAAAATATTGCACTTTATTTATGTCAAAACATGTTGAACTATTATAGGAAAAATGCTACACTATGTCCTATTTACTGCTACCAACTACTCTCCTACCAAATACTAGCTCAAAAAATGAGGCAAATATTATTTATAATGCTATATTACATGTTTCTCTTACTTAGATTAGCTATGTTGCTATTTCTCAATGATTTACCAATAGTTTTGAAACTAAATTAATCTAAATTAGGATAGTTTGTGTTATAATAGAACTCATTGGCCCTTGGTATGTGTCTCCAGTGGTGGAAGTGCATTGGAGGAGGTTAGAAATGTTCTTTTACATTGGTCTCCACCTTGAAATATTATTTCCCTACCATTTTGGATGCTCAAACTTCCATTTGACTAAAATTGACTACTTTTCCCCCTCAATCAGGAGCTGAAACAAAATTTATGCTTAGTTATACTAAAAATGGGTAATAAGGTGGTTTTAATTGGATGGTACATCTCTAATATCTCTTATAAATCATTTCCAACTGCTACCCCCCATTTATATTGATAAATTCTATGACTTCCTTAATAATTGCACAATTTTAGTTTTTGTATGCATTTTCTAGCTATTTATGCTTTTCAAAATTTTTGTCTTGTTGCTCCCATTTGTAACATGTGTAAATGCTACTAGGTGTAGAAGGAGTTATTACTAACCTCCCTTAGTTTTTTACAAGTATTTTTCTCCTCTTTAGTTGAAAAATTCTAAGTCATCAATAAAGTGACAACTTGCTACTTTTTGTATGGCTATTTTTTGTTGACTGTGGAGCCTGATTAATTTGAAGGCCTTTTTTTCAGCTACAGTTGGACCCACAATGCAAAATATGGAGGTACTAGTGTCCTCTAGGGGGGTCCAGTGGGGGAATCACCCCCAAAGCCAAAAATAGATGTTTTTCCTCTATGTAAATCTGGACCATTTGATATTAGGTCATAGATCGAATGGTAGATTTTAGACAAGTTTTACCCCAAAATTGTAATGCACTTTTATAAGAAGATGTTGTATGGTAGTTGATCGTAATGTTCGATGTGCAGTTGTGTACAAATGGGTTTTTTGGATGGAATAAAAGACCTGGTTATTTTCTCCATGGACGTAGCCCATATTGGGTGAACCACGTAAATATGTGTCTATTGTGTATTGTATTATTTATTTTGTATTTTATTTTTGCATTTTATTGCTTATGTTTTATTATTTAATCCTAAAACTGGTATCAAAGCTTAGGGTTTGAAAAATACACTTGAAAGGAGGATTTTCCATTTCAAGTGGGAGCAATGATAGAAGGCATATTTAGATTTGAGAAGTTTAATGACCAAAACTACAAGATATGGAAGATGCAAATGGAGGATTATCTTTATGAGAAAGATATTTACCTACTATTAGATAGAATATCAAATAATCTAGCAATGAAAATAGATGAAGAATGGTAAGATCTAGATAGAAAAGCACTAGGAATAATATAGTTTTGCTTGGCATCGTTAGTGGCCTTCAATATTTCAAAGGAAAAGACAACAAAGGGTTTAATGAATGTGTTGGCTAAACTGTATGAAAAACCCTCAACTTCAAACAAGGTATTTCTTATGAAATATTTATTTAATATGTAGATGTCATAAGGTGGGTCTATTATTGATCATTTAAATGAATTTAACATAGTTACCAATCAGTTAAGTTCTATAGGATTAAACTTTGATGATGAGTTTAGGGCTCTCTTGATTTTGTGCTCACTACCAGAAAGCTGGAATGAATTGGTAATGGTTGTGAGTAATTTTATCTCTTGTTAAAATACTTTAAAGTTTGATGATGTTATTGGTGTTATCCTTAGTGAGGAAATATGAAAAAAAAGAATAGGTGAGACATCAGGTAATGCTTTGACTATAGAGAATAGGGGGAGATAAAGGGAGAGAGTAAAAATCCTAGGGAAACATGGAAAATCAAATAAAGGTAGATCCAAATTCAAATGAAAGTAGTTGTAATGTTAACATTACATGAAGAAAGGACACCTGAAAAGAGACTATTGGACTCAAAAAGAAAAATAGAGAGAAGAAAAATAGGGTAATCAAGAAGCAAACATAGCAGGTGATGTATTACAAGATACTTTAATCCTTTCACTAGATAATATTAATGATTGTTGGGTGTTAGAATCTGGTGCATCATATCATGCCACACCCCATAGAAAATATTTTCTATATTATGTTCAAGGTGATTTTGGACAAGTCTATTTGGGTGATGATAGACCATGTAAAATCGTTGAAAAGGGTAACATACAGATAAAGTTATAGAATGGAAACCAATGGTTGTTGAAAGAGGTAAGGCATATTCCTTATTTAAGAATAAATCTAATTTCCACAGGGAAATTGGATAGTGAAGGATGTAAAATTACATTCTCAAAAAATTCATATAAAATTGCTAAAGGATCACTGTTATTAGCAAAAGGATATAAGCAAGGTATGTTGTGTGTATGTACTAGTAATATTGATATTTCTATTGCTTTGGCTTCTATAATAGTGGATACAACTTCATGGCATCATAGTCTTGGGCACATGAGTGTGAAGGGGAGATGCAAATTCTCCACTCAAATAATTTGGTACTAGGTTTGAAGCAAGTTGATTTAGACTTTTGTGAGAATTGTGTTTATGGAAAACAAAAAAGAGTTAGATTTATCAAAGTTGGAAAAGAAAATAAGAGTGAAAAGCTAGATTTTGTACATTCAGATGTATGGGGACCATATTAGGTATCATCTATTGGTGGGTCTTATTATTATGTTACGTTTATTTATGATGCAACTACAAAAACTTGGGTTTACTATATTAGAAAGAAATTAGTTATCTTTGATACCTTTAAGAAATGGAAAGCTTTGGTTGAGAATGAGACAGGAAATAAGCTAAAGCATCTTAGTTTTGATAATGGAGGTGAGTACTACAACAAATAGTTTGACAATTACTATTCATACCATGGGATTCGTAGAGTGGAGACGATTCCAAGAACTCCACAAGAAAATAGTGTGTCAGAAAGGATGAACAGGACTATCATGGAGTGTGCTAGGTGTATGAGATTACATGTAGGATTGCTCTTATAGTTTTGGAAAGATGCTATGAATACTGTAGTTTATTTAATAATCATAGGGCCTTCAAGTTCCCTGGATGGTGGGATTCCAAGGGAGGCATGGAAAGGTAAGCCTATTAACTACTCATTTTTGAAGACTTTCGGTTGTGAAGCATTCGTGCATATTAGTAAAGAAAATAGAACTAAACTTGAGGCAAAATCCAAGAAGTGTTTTTCATTGGATATGGAGTTAATAATTTTGGTTATCGCTTTTGGGATTATGCAAATCACAAAATAATTAGGAGTAGAGATGTAATATTCAATTAGAATATCATGTATAAGGATCAGTTGCAGGAAAAGAAACATGAAAAGGTAAACTCAAAATATATAGTGCTTTATGAAATTGACACTCTAGAGGTGCTAGAAAATCAATAATTGCAGCAGCTAGCACCTCAAACTTCTGCAACTATTGTTATAAAATATACCAAGATAAGTAGACCTCCTGTACATTACTCCCCTTCATTATATTATGTATTATTGTCTGACTTTGGTGAACCATAAACATATGAAGAAGCAATGTAGGTAGAAACCAAGAAGAAGTGAGAGCAAGGCATGAAAGAGGAGATGGAATCCTTGATAAATAATTAGACTTGGGATCTGGTTTAGTTTCCTACAAGAAAAAGAGCATTGCAAAATAAATGGGTTTATAGGATGAAAGAAGAATATGGAGGTAAAAAGAGGTATAAGGATAGATTGGTTGTAAAGGAGTTTGCACAGAAGAAAGGTATTGATTATGATGAAATTATTTATCTTGTTGTTAAAATGACTTCAATTAGAATTGTTTTAAGCTTAGTGGTTGTAGAGGATTTACATATTGAACAGTTAAATGTAAAAACAACTTTTCTCCATGGGGATTTGGAGGAAGAGATTTATATGCAACAGCCACAAGGGTATGAGGTCAAGGGAAAGGAGAAACTAGTATGCAAGTTGAAAAAGATCCTGTATGGCCTGAAGCAAGCTCCAAGGTAGTGGTATATGAAATTTTATAGGTTTATGTCAGATCAAGGTTATAGTAGATGTTATTCTGACCATTGTGTTTATTTTAAGAGATTGGATAATGGTAACTATATTATCCTGTTATTGTATGTAGATGACATGCTTATTGCAGGGTCTAACATACATGATATAATTATACTCAAATAAAAATTGGTAGAGTCATTTGCAATGAAGGATTTGTATGCTGTAAAGCAAATCCTTGGTATCAAAATAACAAGAGATAGGAAAAATTGTAAAATTAACATTGTCTTAGAGTGAGTACATTGAGAAGGTGTTGGAAAAATTTAGTATGCAGGATGCAAAACTTGTTAACACACCTTTGAAAAATCATTTCAAACTAAGAAAAGAGATGTGTCCTATGACACAAGAGAATATAAACTACATGTCAAAGGTTCCTTATTCATTAGCATTTGGCAGTTTGATGTATACGATGGTGTGCATAAGGCCAGATATAGCACATGCAATGGGATTTGTGAGTAGGTTTATGAGCAACCTAGGAAGAAGGCATTGGGAGGTAGTGATCATTCTATAGATCATAAATTGTTAATGGGGTATTTCTAGATGATAATAGAAGAAAATACCAATAACTATGAAAAATTGTGTGATAAGTGTTGATTCATTCCCTTGCCTAGGTTTTTGATTCAGTTGAATCTCCTTGGCATTTTCCACCTAAGTTCTTGAACTTATAGGATGTGTTGAGTGGTATTTTCACCCGATTGTGAAAACACACTCTCCGATAGGATTTGGGTTCTAAATCCTCTCTTGCAAAGAAATCAAACAAATGACTTCTCCAAGGTCTCCACTATATTAGCATTTTACATCTGTGTATTAATAATCTCAAATAAAGATATTCAATTAAAATGCTTGGAACACCTTAGTGGTTGCAAGTAACTAAAAACAAGGGGCAATGTTGGTTTATTTTACTGTGAAACTTTAATGATTGTTCGTTGAACCCGAATAAAGCAAATGTGATTTGGTCCCTATATGACCATGCTGTAACTTCAAAATGGAAATTGATGAAATGCCATAAATGATGGAACTATTTTTGGATTTTGAAGTTTTTTAATTTTTATTTTATTTTAATGCCTGAGAATTAAAATAAAGTTAGAACTTCTAAAAAAAAGTGCAGAAAAAAGAAAATAAAATGCAAAAGAAAAAATGAAAATGAAATTGCATTCAGTTTGATGCTATCCTGTTTCGACAAAACCGAAGATGTGAGGTTTCCATGCATGCAACCTAACCTATTGGACCTGCATGACATGCATAATCCCCATAGACTAAGTGCTAGTTCCTAGGGTACGAAATAAAGCTTAGATTTCAAATATTCGCCTAATGTAACCCACAAAGGTGGTATTTAACATTATCTATAAATCCGAAATCTAAAAGAAAGTGAAAGAATAAACATTAAATCCATAGCATGCATAGAAGATCTCCTTCTTTCTTGCCCACAAGATGCAAATTTTTGAATACTTCTGCATTAAAAATATGTCATGTTACAATAGCAGAATGTCTGGTTTTTCCAAACCAGTCTATGGAAGAGAAACAACTCAAACAGGCCCAGAATGGCCTTCTCAACTCTGGCTCTGCAACCCTGCTTGCAGCGGTTTTCGACCAGTCCATGTGGAAGGAAAATATCCAGGAAAAACCTAGTGTCAAGGCCTTGCCTTCATTCCTGCAATATTCTCTGAATAGTTTTTGACCCCTGTACCAATCTGTGCCTCTACTTTTATACTTTCTGGCAATGCTCTCTATTTTTCCCTGTGGCGCTTCGCTTCATCTCCCAGATCGCTTCGTTTCACCTTCCCCGTCTCATCGTTGTCTTTGACTTTATGTTCGATGTCTAAACGTTTGATCTTCTCTGTGAACTGTAACGCCTCTGTAGCCCTTACACCTTTATGCCACGTGTTCCACATTTCTCTGCATGTTCCGTAACTGCCCCCTGTAAATCATGACCAAAAATAGCATGTCACGATATCACGACATTTTTTCATGTAGTACTACTTTTTCTTCTTTCATCGCAAAAATGAGACATGTCATGATATCACGACATTTTTTTCTCTACGTTCATTTTGGCTGCTCCAAGTTACGAAAATGAGACATGTCACGAAATCATGACATTTTCTTTCTCTTTTTGTCTTCAACGCAATATCATGTCGGAAATCGTGAAATTTTCATTTTTTTTTCTCGTGATCCTGTCACGAAATCACGACATTTTTCTTTTTCTTTGTCTTGCACCATTTCATACATGTCACGAAATCGTGATATTTTTTTCATGTTCCATTTTGTTGCTCTTAGTCGTGAAAATGTGACATGTCATGATATCGTGACAATTTTCATTTTCTTTCTTTCTCGCTTCTCGCGATATCATGATACTTTCTTTCCACGTCATGATATCGTGACACTTTCTTTTCCTGCACTCATGATATCGTGACACTTTCATTTCGCGATCGTCTCTGTAATTTCATTTCTAGTAGCAACAACGCAACATGTCGCGAAATCGTGACAACTTTCATTTTCGGTAGCGACAATGCAACATGTCGCGATATCGTGACAACTTTTCATTTCTAGTCGTGACGGAGCAACATGTCGTGATATCGTGACAACTTTTCATTTTTAGCCGCGATGGAGCAACATGTCGCGATATCGTGACAACTTTTCATTTCTAGCCACGATGGAGCAACATGTCGCGATATCGCGACACTTCTTTTTTTTGTTATATTTTGCTCTTCCTTTGATTTTTTTAGCATCTAGGCCACTGTTTTCTTCTTTGAAAGCATGCAAAAAGGTGGGTCCCCAATTTTGGGGTGTGTTGTGGATCAGCCACAACAAATGGTGACTCTGCTTTCAAATGCTCCTGAGCATTTTGGTGAGAACCCAACCTGAAATATACAAGCTTAGATACAGGCGTCAGCACATAAAGATAAACAAATACCGATAGATCAAAAATACATGAAACATCAGAATCATTAAGTATCAGCTCGGTGTGTGCAATGTGTTTTCATTCCCTATCGCTTGAACTTGATCAACATTCCATTGTCAGTTTCACTTATGATTTGTATGCAAGGCTATGAATGATTTGTGCAGGATTTGATGTATGATGAAGATGCTAGAGATATAACAACCTGCTTTGCAAAGGCTCAAACCTTCTAATATCATGAACAAACATATTAAAGCTGTCAAACCCTCTTAGGACCAAATATATGTATACTGAATTAATTTACTAGATCCCAAAGTTGGTTATGTGTCACTACCATCTTGAACCCATGTGCAAGTGTGAGTGAAATCAGAACTTTGGGGAATAGGATTCCCAACCTAAGCGAGATGGGAATTTAACCCTATCCTTACTATTCTGATTTGGAGTTCATTACCTCATCTTGAACAAAATGATTTAACCTGTTATGGATGAAATGGTCAGGCTAGTCTATCCATATGAGCAATCAGTGGTCTTGCTTTTAGACAAGACATGTTGCCACGCATGAGCATACTTAACCCCATAATCCATGACTTGGCTTCATTCATTCTCTTTTCTCTCTTTTTTTTTACTTCTTGGATCTTTGGGATGACTACCCATCCTTGCTAGGGACATGTAGTACGATCCCTCCAATCCAATATTAAGATGAAAATGGAAAATATTTTTATTTCTTGGACCTTTGGGATGACTACCCATCCTTGCTAGGGACATGTAGTACGATCCTTCCAATCCAATATTAAGACGAAATGGGAAATATTAGTTTTACTTTTATTACTTGGACCTTTGGGATGACTACCCATCCTTTGCAGAGGACATGTAGTACGATCCTTCCAATCCAAGCTTTATGATGAAATGGGAAAAATGGAAGCTTTGGGGAATCGGATTCTCAACCTAAGCGAGATGAGAATTATGTCCTATCCTTACTACTCCATGTAGGTCAAATCAGAGCTTTGGGGAATTGGATCCTCAACCTAAGTTCGATGAGGATTTAATCCTATCCTTACTACTCTGGTTTTAGACTTTAAGCTTGATGGAAGTGGTAAAAACCATTGTTTTAAGGATTATGTTGCATGATAGGACAGACATGAAATATTCTTTTCACCTCACCTTTTCATCCAAGTATGGTTTTGACCATTTTGCTCAAGATTCTTTTTAATGTGCATGGAATGTGCTTGGTTCAAGATAGTTTGGGCATCAGTTCCCAACCTTAGGATCCTTTTAATATATGTTTTATGTTATAGAATAACCCTAAGAGGATTCGACACCTTCTCAATGATTGCACATGAAATGAAAATGTAACTGAGATGACATGTATATGCAATGTGGAATGTGACATGAGATGTGAATGCACTACTTCTTTTGGAATATATCATCTACTTTACCATAATGTGCAAAACTGACAACTTCATGCATCACAAGATTCAAACGATATTATTTAAATGTTTGTGTTACTTGTGGAGCTTTCTACAACACAATTCCAATGTTTCATATTCTCCTAATCTTAGGCATAAGTTGACATCTCAAAAACTTTTTCATCATTTTTTTTTTTATAAAAACAAACCAAAAATGTCCAAATGACCAACACACAACTTAAATCCAAATCCAAATAGCAATCCCTAAAAGGAAACTTGAAAACACAAACCAAAACCAAAAATCAAAACCTATATACAAATGTACAATATAATACAAGATGATGCAAAGCTTGGATTATCACTTTCCCGGATCCCAAACATGATTAGAACATTTCAACAAAAATATAACATGATATGCATGCCAAATGTTGTAGGAATCCAACAAAAATAATATTAGACCAAACAATGCAACCCACTTCAACTTTCCTCTCTCACCCCACCAATTAAATTTAGTTCCATTAGTATTCTCATAGGTGAGATTCAAATTTTCAAATTGATTAGACAATGATTGATATTCAATTTTATCATGTCTATTCTTTAAAATGCAAATTTCATAATTCCTTCCTTGATTTAGAAATAGGCTATCTTTTTCAAATATGAGACTTTGTAAGTAGGAGCCTATTTCTAAAAATTTTAAAGCCAAATCATTTTCCAAATTTGTAGGCCAATCAAATTTGTGTAACAGTTTGCAAGCATCTAGGATATTTACTAAATTAGGATCATTAAAAGTTTTTACCCTAGATTCAATTAGTAATTGTTGATGAATTTGATTTAACAATTCAAGTGCATCAACTTCTTTTCCATTCATTAAAACAATGTTATCAAAGGTGTGATTAGAAATCATACCTTGTTTTTCATTCACCTTTAATGACATTTCATCATAAACATCATTCAAATTCAAAACATGGTCATGCAAATTTTCACCTAAATCTTGGATGTTTGAACACAAAAGGTTAGATTCTAACTTTTGAACATTTTTATTTACCAAAATTTGATGGGGATTTGCAATTCCCTCTTTTACCTCATGGTCTTCATATTCTTCATTGATTACTTGTTCATTAAACATACCAAAATTGGGCACCCAATTGAAAACATGCCCATCCTTTTCAACCCTCAAATGTTTTTGGTCAAAGTGTATGTCCCATGACTCATCTTGATGATCCTTCATTTGAGTTGCTTCCAATTGATCAATCTCTTTGTCATTTGGTTCCAATTCTTTGTTCACTATCCATGGTATCTCTTCATTTGAATCCTCAAAATCATCATGCAAACTTGCATCCGCACCTTCAATGAATTTATATTCAACATGATCAAATTTTGCCACCTTCTCAAATCTTGTGAATGTGGGGTCTTCGTATGATGTAGAAGGTTCAACATCCTGCATATCAAGTGAAATATGAGTTTCATCTATAGGGGTGTGAGAAAAGAATGCATTATCATATCTCCCCCAACCATTATAAAAATTATCTTCCAAATTTGTGGGATGAAACTCCATGGTATTTGTGACATGATCTTTTGATTCATTCATCAATTCACTTTCTTCTTTGTCCTTGGTAATAGGATCATTATAATCTTCCAAAATTTGATGAGATTTGAAACTCTCTTCCAAAACATCCTCAAATTGTACAGGAGTTGTAATATCTTCCTTTGAGTAGGCGATTATGTTGTCCTGTATATCAATTGGCACACAAGTTTCATTAGTAGTTTTGGAGTGAGTGTAGTCTTCCCACTTCTTCCAAGCATCATAATAATCATCTTTCAAAATCAAGTGGTGACGTTCAACTACTTCTTCAACATCTTCCAATTCATCAATATGTTTCTCATCAAATTCATCTTCACCTTCCTTAGATGGTTCAATTATTTCCAAAAGTGGGTCGTTTCTTGAATTCAAATTTGTAAGGCTATCATCGTCCAAATTAGTAACCCATGATTCAATTTTTTCATAATTTTGAGGGTGAAGAATTTCTTGATCGTTAGTTTTACTCATCTCATCAATAGTATCTTCCAAGAACAAGTGGTGAAACTCTATCATGTCTTCAAATTCATTTATTGGTTTTCTTCCAATTTCACTCTCAACCATTCCATTCACTTCTATGATGGGTTCCATTCTATCACATATATCAAACATTGTTGAATTTAGAACCCCTTCATCCGAATAATCATGTATCTCTATGAATGAGATCACTTCTGCATAATCTTCACTAGCAGATGTTGGTTTAGCACTTTGCACCTCCCCTTGGACTACATCTAAGGTGGTTGTAAGATTTGGATATTCAAATTCATCCCCTTGATCATTTACCTTAGATATCATTGGAGTGGAGGGTGCTATATTTGATGGTTGGTGTAGGTTGGCATCAATATCTTTAGAAGAACAATCTCTTATGTGAACATGTTGTGCCTTTTCTTCTTCCAAAACTTGTTCTACCTTTTCCAATGTCTCATAGATTGTCTCTAGAGATAAGTCATCCACGTTTTCCTTTAAGAATGTAGCAAGTGTGGGGTGTATGACTCCCAGGTATACTTGAATAGCTTCCTCTTCCGATGTACCCAAACTTTCCCACATTTGAGAATACAATTCACGAAACCTCACATTGAATTGACTCATGGACTCATTAGGCTCTTTACACATAGAGGTGAATTGATTTTGCAACCTATTTAAGTCAACTTGATTACCAAAGTGATGAAGATAGGCTGCTTCTAATTGTGTCCAAGAAGTCCTAACCTCTATGGGTAGTTGGCTGTACCAAAAGAATGGTTTATCTTCCAAAATGTATGCAAATAACTTACAAGCCACCTCCTCATAGAAAATCTGGAATTGACACAATGTATTCTTGTAGACATGCAGTCTTTGCAAGTATTCTAGTGGCACCTCTTGATTAAAACACCGTAAAAAATCCAATAACATTTTAGGAATATGATAGGGTATCACATGTATAGACAAACCCTTATAATGATCCTCCATCATAGATACCATTCTTTCTCTTAGAGACACTATTTCAGCTCTCAGGGATACCATTTGCTCCTCAAGTGTTGCCATTAGTGAAACTTAAAATGTAATTTTAGAACCAAATCTGTTGAATATTCAACCTGCAATGTATAAAAAAAATCAAGTTAGCATCAACTAAGAGATGTATTCATTAAAATCAAATGAAAGTAACTGTATGGAAACAACACTTCATTAGTCAAGACCAAAATTTTCAAAATTAAATCAAATCACATTATTTCTGTATGAACAATCAGAAAAGCGTTAGCATAATATACAACATACCTGAATTGCTTAAAATAGAATAAAGTAAACCAATTCAGGCCATCCTTTTAACAATCTGCCGAGTGTTAGAGGACTAAAGCATACAAAAATTTAAATTTAAATCACACTAAAATAAACCTGTTCGGCCCTCCTTCTAGCGCCAATCTGTTGAGTGGTGTTAGAGGAGGCTGAAGATGCTAATCAAATGGACTTGAAATATTTAGCAATGTAAAGCTCTTAAACAATTATAAACCTTAGCATTTAAAATCATAATAAAATAAACCTTTTCATGCCCTCCTTCTAGCGCCAATCTGTTGAGTGGTATTTTCACCCGATTGTGAAAACACACTCTCCGATAGGATTTGGGTTCTAAATCCTCTCTTGCAAAGAAATTAAACAAATGACTTCTCCAAGGTCTCCGCTATATTAGCATTTTACATCTGTGTATTAATAATCTCAAATAAAGATATTCAATTAAAATGCTTGGAACACCTTAGTGGTTGCAAGTAACTGAAAACAAGGGGCAATGTTGGTTTATTTTACTGTGAAACTTTAATGATTGTTCGTTGAACCTGAATAAAGCAAATGTGATTTGGTCCCTATATGACCATGCTGTAACTTCAAAATGGAAATTGATGAAATGCCATAAATGATGGAATTATTTTTGGATTTTGAAGTTTTTTAATTTTTATTTTATTTTAATGCCTGAGAATTAAAATAAAGTTAGAACTTCTAAAAATAAAGTGCAGAAAAATGAAAATAAAATGTAAAAAAAAAACTAAAAATGAAATTGCATTCAGTTTGATGCTATCCTGTTTCAACAAAACCGAAGATGTGAGGTTTCCATGCATGCAACCTAACCTATTGGACCTACATGACATGCATAATCCCCATAGACTAAGTGCTAGTTCCTAGGGTACGAAATAAAGCTTAGATTTCAAATATTCGCCTAATGTAACCCACAAAGGTGGTATTTAACATTATCTATAAATCCGAAATCTAAAAGAAAGTGAAAGAATAAACATTAAATCCATAGCATGCACAGAAGATCTCCTTCTTTCTTGCCCACAAGATGCAAATTTCTGAATACTTCTGCATTAAAAATATGTCATGTTACAATAGCAGAATGTCTGGTTTTTCCAAACCAGTCTATGGAAGAGAAACAGCTCAAACAGGCCCAGAATGGCCTTCTCAACTCTGGCTCTGCAACCTTGCTTGTAGCGGTTTTCGACCAGTCCATGTGGAAGGAAAATATCCAAGAAAAACCCAGTGTCAAGGCCTTGCCTTCATTCCTGCAATATTCTCTGAACAGTTTTTGACCCTCGTACCAATCTGTGCCTCTGCTTTTATACTTTCTGGCAAATTGCTCTCTACTTTGCCCTGTGACGCTTCGCTTCATCTCCTAGATCGCATCGTTTCGCCTTCCCGCATCTCATCGTTGTCTTTGACTTCCTATTCGATGTCTAACGCTTGATCTTCTCTATGAACTGTAACGCCTCTGTAGCCCTTACACCTTTATGCCATGTGTTCCGCATTTCTCTGTGTGTTCCATAACTGCCCCCTATAAATCGTGACCAAAAATAGCATGTCGCGATATCGCGACAACTTTTCATTCCATACACTTTGGCTGCTTGGAGCCACGAAAACGCGACATGTCGCGATATCACGACATTTTTTTCTCTACGTTCATTTTGGCTGCTCTAGGTCATGAAACTCTGACATGTCGCGATATCGCGACATCTTCTACCTTGACTCTTCTCTTGCCGCCTTTGATCGCGATTTCATAACACGTCGTGATATCGTGAAATTTTTCATTTTGTCTTTATCTCTCATATATGAATCGCAATTTCACGACATGTCACGATATCATGACATTTTGGGTCTTCAACTTGGTTCTTTGTCTTGCACCGCGATTTCACAACACGTCATGATATCATGACATTTTCTCTTCACGATGCATTCTGCTGCTCCTAGCCATGAAAACGTGACATGTCACGATTTCATGACACATTTTCATTCCACTGCACTTTACTTGTCTGAGCCGTGATAGAGCAACACATTGTGAAATCATGACAACTTTCATTTCTGAGCAGTGACAGAGCAACACCTCACGAAATCATGACAACTTTCATTTTTGAGCAGCGATAGCACAACACGTCGTGAAATCATGACAACTTTCATTTCTGAGTAGCGACAGCGCAACACATCGTGAAATCATGAAAATTTTCATTTCTGAGTAGTGACAGTGCAACACATCGTGAAATCGTGACAACTTTCATTTTTTAGTAGCGACAACGCAACACGTCGTGAAATCGTGACAACTTTCATTTCTGAGCAGCGACAACGCAACACGTCACGAAATCGTGACAACTTTCATTTTTGAGCAACGACAGCACAACACGTCATGAAATCATGACAACTTTCATTTCTGAGCAGCAACAGCGCAACATGTCACGAAATCATGACAACTTTCATTTCTGAGCAGCGACGGAGCTACATGTCGCGATATCGCGACACTTCTTTTTCGTGCTGTATTTTGCTCTTCCTTTGATTTTTTTAGCATCTGGGCCACTACAGTCTTCTTTGAAAGCATGCAAAAATGTGGGTCCCCAATTTTGGGGTGTGTTGTGGATCAGCCACAACAGGATGTAATTATCATGTATCCTCAAATAGGCATAAGTTTATTATCATGAAATATTTTACAAAATGGGTGTAATCTATGTTGCTTAAAAATTATATAGTCTTCACCATCTCCAAAATTACCTTCAATTAGTTTGTGTGTTGCTTTAGTTTCCCATATTCTATAATTTTAAACAGTAGCACCATATAAAAAATAAATAAATGTAGGAATTGATTTTATAGTTAAGGATTTAGCATTGTTTTTCAATGCCTTATTATCAACATAGGAATGGATAGACTTAATCTATTAATAAGTGTTTGGTGAATGTGTCAAAATAGATAATTGAGAATTCACAAAAATATTGGCACTTAAAGTTACATCCTACATTATGGGTATATCAAACTAGTATTTGGATATTTATAGGAGCAACCCTTTTCCTTTGGTCTATGGTACTAAAATTGTATTGTTGCATAAAATTAAATTGCTCTCTTTGCTTAATTTTTGAATAAGTTTTTGAGTCATGACGAGTATCATCAAGAGAATTAGGAAGACCATATTTTTGTACTTACTACGTGCTATTGAGAATAACGGATCCTATAAGAGTCATGTTGGGAGGAAATACAATAAGAAATTCTATCATAATGAGTTTAGGGATAGGGACCTTATCCTCAAGTTTATAGAGAAATAACATGGTCCATATACTATCAAAAATTTGTTTGGATCTAAGGTAATAAAATTGCAAATAATAGATGGAGTTGAGTCGGATGACCCCACCAATTCCATGCATGTAAAACACTTTTATGTGTCATCCCATTTTGACCCATTTGTGTAGTCTTTCTATTTTTTTTTTGTTTATGGACATTTGTACATTATTTTATGCTTTGACTACTTTGACTATTTGTTCATGAATGTTAGGCATATATCCATAAATTTGAAACATACTAGTATTTGTTGTGTTATTTTTCCTCTCCTAACTAAGATCACCACTTTAATTAGTTATCCAAATCATCCCAATAGTTATTTGTGTTCTTGATATCTGTGTTAGTTTTTTATTTTACCTATTTCTTATTACATTATTTACGTTTAATTTTGATCGTTCCTTGGTATTTTATTCCATATTAACTATTACTTATTTTTGAATTTGTTTATACATAGTTTGTTTTTCTTTATTGTGGTGTCACTCTTGCTAGTGAGGGTCTCCATGAAGTATTCAAGGTCTTTCCTATTGCTTGTGCTAGTACCCTATTTTAAGTTCCATAAAGCAACTTCCTTAGTTCAATCCATGCTATCTTATATATGGTCTATGGATATAGCACCATTTTTATTTTTATTTTATGTAATAAAAATATTTAAAATATTCAATCAATCATCATTTCAATTAGTTTTGTATTCCATTGTAGTGGTAAGCATGCCTTGTTGAATAATATACTTGGATATACACTACACTACATTATCTTGGACCATTGTAGTAGGAGCATGGTGATCCTCATTTTCAAAGGATCTCTCTGCCTTGGGTGTGTTGCAATGCATATCTAGCCTATTTATTAATTTATTTATTATTATCCTCTATCATGGTGTGCTTGCCTTGTTGGACAACATGCTCATCATCACCATGAAGGTGTGAGCTGGAATTACATACATTCATTTGCATTCATGTGTGGCATAAGTTGGCTTTACCTAGTATACCTTATAATTGTTGGTAGACACGATTGTAGCTACATATTTTTCATTTATGCCTATCTAGTAGTTTATTTTTGGATATAGAGATATATATTTACATCCATGTATAACATAACATGGGTTCTCTTGGTTTGGTCTACTATACTAATCAGTGTGTTTGTTGGAGACTTGGCACTTGTTATATATTACATCTTGTCTTCCTACTATAATGGCTTGTATATTTGGATTACAACATCATGCATGATTGATACTATAGGAAAGTAGTTATTGTTATAAAAAATACATCATTGAATACTACTCAAATAATATATGTTATTAGAGAATAAAAAAATAAAAATTAGGTTATTGAATGCTATCCAAAAAATGCATACTCATAGAAAATCACATATGAAAAGAAAATAATTAAATGATACAAAAATCATATGTGCCACTAGAAAAATATAAATACTTATTACCACATTATTATGAAATACATAGTGGTATAATTGGCACTAAGTACTATCATTCTAAGTTACCTTGTGTTCCAAGTAGCTTCGTCACCTAAAGAATCCTATGTATATATATATATATATATATATATATATATATATATATATAGATATATAGATATATATACTATTGAGTGTGCCATGGTGTCTACAAAGAATAATAACATATATATACATGGGCTATGGCTATAAAATTAGCCCTATCATACCTCAAACTATGTGTTGAGCTTGTATTCCATGGTTTATAAAGCACCAAAAAAATCACCATGATATAGATATCGTCAACATTGGTAACTCTCCTTCTATCTATGAATGATCCAATTGAGTATGCATCAACTACTGGTGTGATATGCACTTTTTCTCAATTTCTACCATATCCATAACTCTAACTCCTTATTTTAAAACTCGTAGGATGGAAGGTATCCTATCAACACCTATATATAAATTATATTTAGTTGATATGCCTAGATGTATAAGTCGGTCAACTAATTTGATGGGCCATGTAAGGCTTGTGATGCCAATTAAATACTATTAAAATCTATGATACTCCTCAAGGTGACTCCCTATAGTCTATCAATTATTTTCCTCCATTCCTAGGATGTATCTACAGTCACATTAGAATGATATCATGTACTATATTGCTAACCTACTCTATCTATGCATGAACAATAAAATAATAATTAGTATTGAGCTACCTAGATGGATGGTTTACCCAGGTCACCTAGCTATCTGGTATGGTCATCCTCATTTGAATACAAGACCTCTAAGTTGGTATTGTCTACTCTAACCTCATATATGTAGATATCCTCTATGTTGATCTCCTTGTTAGATCCCTCTTCCTCCTATGGGATAGTCTCCTTTGTTGCCATCTGCCTTGTAGCATGCTTTATCCCTTGAGACTCCTCATTGTTGCTCACTACATGTATTGCTCTATATGGGCCATTTATCTCTATGATTATCCCACTTTATGGGACCCTCTATAGGGGGATAATAATGAGTCTTTCAAGGTACCATTGACCTCTATATTCTAGGTCCCTCATATTCCTTAATCCTATTTTAGTAGTGAGAATATTCTAGAGGTGGTCCCTTCACTCTATCTAATATCCACTAACTCCTATGGTGGTGCCATGCATTTGGTAGTGGGAACACCCTATCTAGATTATGATCCTTGAAATATCTAGATACATTCTCTAGCATATGAGGTTTGCAACCTTAGGTCTATGATTATGACTTACAATCACCTGCCTCACCCCTATGAGCTATTGTACGTTCTAGTATCTATTTATTATAGGTGGTGATATATATTGTAAATTATTTGTATTTTTCATATCTATGTGAGTGGTGGCACTTATGGACATGTTGCTCCTATGATGTATTTCCACTACCTTGCCTAGATCTTGCTTAATCCTATGTAGTAGGGTAAACTCAGTGACCAATACATCATAAAATACTTGTATATTCATATCTACAAAAAAAAAAGACCAAGTTGATGGTGTATTCTCAAAATTTGTACATCGTATATAGGTTATGGTATAACAAATCTAATAATACCTTCCCTAAGCAAACTACCTCTTTGATCTTATATACCCCTCCTCTAGTGCTAAGTATAGTAGGTAAATAAATGATATTGGGATATTGTTAATGCCCTTGTGTCAAAACATGTAGGTGAATATGATAAGGATCCCTACATATAAATAAAAAGGTATGGTCATGGTCATTTAATGTTTTTACAACAAAATGGTCTATTTATTGACTAATTGTATCTTCCCTATTGTCTATTTTACTAGCATCAAGTTTTTATCCTAAGTGCTTATCATCTGAGGTTCCTGTATGAGGATCAATAGCGAAATGCATATCCTTCAGGACAACCATCATCTTAATCACCTCATTTTGTGCTAACCTCCATAAAAGTGTGTTGGTTGTTGTGTTTTAAAAGAGCATAAACTCATAACACTAATAACTAGTGGGGCCAAATGTAGGGCATGTCTACTACCTAGTCTAGATCAACCTAGCATAGCTCATCTTACACATGAGAAATGATTCTTTATCATAGATAACCCTACATCTAGAGTGACCTTCTATGTTTCCATAAGATGTCATATCTTGTCATACTTGTATAAAATACTCTATAAGTGCATTCCTTAATATTATGTCAGCATTTGTCATGTCCTCAAACCTGGTCTACCTTTTATAACCTCTTCCTTCCAAGTGATTCCAAAAGGAAACTTAGTCTAAATAAACTAATTTTTGCTCAACCATAATCACTAATGTTTGGCAAGATCATTGGTTGGATCTAGGATCACCCTTGTTTATATGGGAATATGATCATTCCTTTTCACATACAACTAATATTGTCATCATTAATAGAAATCATTTATTTTAGAGATGATTAACCCATTTTTGTACAAGTGAGCAATACTACTTCTTTTATCCACAATTGTCACTTTTGACAAGGATCATCCCATTTTTCTATGTGTGACCTAGATTGTCATATTTATCATGATCACTACTTTTAGCCATAATTATATCTTTTTTATTTTAGCTAAAATCATCAAGTTTGACCATGATCACCACTTTTCAAAATTGGTGATCTTGGTCCACCTCAATGTTTGGGCTTTTAAGAGCACTTTTGGGCTATTTTTTTGCTATCACTTGTATAACTCACCACTTGAGAGACATGTTTGTCCTCATGGAACTTGTTGCATTGTCGTAGTTATTTCCTAGCTAGCATATGTGTTTCTTCGTTAACCTTATTTTCTTAAATTTTATTCATTTTAGCCAAAACTTAAAGAGAATACAAGGAAAAGTTGTGGATCTACCTCTCCAACACTTCTCTTATATTTGTTAACCATCGACTATATCTATGATCATGTTGGAGGTCATGTATATATGTGGTTCTCACCAAAAGGGTAGAAGTATGCATGAAAATGAAATTTAAAATTCAAATTTTTACTATATATATATATATATATATCTACTAACAAAATAGTTTTTGTGTAATATTTTTTAGTAGGGAAATCATGCAGATACTAAATATAGAGAATTGTCTTCCTCTAGACTTGCTTATGCACTATTTTTTTCTTATTTCACATTAAATATGCTTTTTGGGAGCAACCCCTATGGTTTGAACCTTGCACTTGGCAGTTACTAAAAATAGTGTGGATGTAACCAACTCCCATATGTATCCAAAAAAGGAAAACAATTTTTAACACTTTGGATATTTTTAGAGGTAAATTCCTTCCCCATTGCGTGAGCCAAACAAAAACCATTTTTATTTGGCCAAAATTTCTAAAGATATATATAGGTAAGTATCAATTATGTTTCCTTCTACTTTTGAATTTTTTAGTTAAGTGTTTTTACACTTTGTATAGCTTAAAAGATAATATAAATTTTAGTAATAAAATATTTATTTTTTATTAGTAGAAAGGGTTTTGAAAGAGTCCCTAAAACTTTTACAAAGTGAAAAAGGATGAAAAACCATAGGCCTCATTACCAACATAGACTAGAAAAGAAAAGCACAAAAACTAAAACAATCTAAGGCAACCTAGGGAGGAGAAAACCAAACAAACGAAACCCAAAATAGAAAGACAAAAATATAGTGGGAAAAAACTACTCTACCATTTTATTCACACTATCACTTCAGGATTGGTTTTAATTGCTTTTGAAGATACATTGTTGCTAGAATTCATAGCTTTGGCCACATGAATCATATATTGAACAATTGTGTTGGTCTTGTAGTGGGACGAATATGCATTTTCAAGCATTTTAGTTAAAATGATTGAGGTATCATGATTGGACCAAGATAAAATCTCAACATCCTTCATGAACTGATCAATATCTTTCTTTGTGCCTTCAATCATGGTAGAGAAATCCTCAAAATATTTCTAGATTTTATCTAAGCTTTTCCATTTTGAAGCTATGGTTCTGGGTGAGCGACATCAGTTGATAGAACTATGATTTATTTTCACCTTACCAACATGTGTCTTCTATTTATCCTCACTATTCATGATGCCAATGACAGTGAAGGATGATTTGAGGGTTACTTTTTGAAGCATATGTTTGTACATGATCAAGTGGAGGACCTAGTACTTTGCATGAGAAGTCGTACCCCTTATGGATACCATGTGACCCTGGGTACTTGGAAATATGTCAGTGCCAGAGCTTTGATATTGAGGATTACAAGCATTAGGGTAGTTTTTATTGGAATCATTAACTTGATAGACATAATTCTCCTCCATATTTCCTTGGTTATTATATTTGCATTTGAATTATCAATACACCTTAAAATGGATGTTATTCAAGTTTGAAATGTGCTCCTCAACAAGGTGGTTAGTTTGGGAGGAGCTTGGTTGGATTTGGGTCCTCAGCCCAACATTGGGAATATACATCTGTCTAATAAATAACCCTAACATCATAGGTTTGTTCAAAAACATGGTAATCTTCCAAATAGACATGGGATGCTGATGAGGATTAGAAGAACTAGAAATTGTTATGCACCTAGTATAAATACATTTCATCATTGAGACAAGCTTACGGGAAGAAAATGTCATCATCATGATTGGAAACCTTGAGGTGCTGCAGAAAGTCTGTCTACCACACATGAAGGGTCTCTTCTCTGACACCTCTATTAGTAAGCCAATTATCTGCCTTATTCCCTTCTTAATTGTTGGATGATAATATTGAAATACTTATTGATTAGTCCTTTGCATTCACCAATAATGTTGCACAAGTTCTATGTTAGAGATTGGATGGTTTTGAGGCAGTTGATGATGAATATAGAATCTCCTTCAATGATAATATGTCAAACTTTATTCCATCTAGGATAAGCAACCCTTGATAAAGGAATCTTGCTTCAACCATATTTTTAGTTTGAAGGCCCAATGTTTTTAGCATAGGCAAGTAGAATTTTCTCATGGTCATTTTTAAATATGCCTCTACCACCAGCTTCTCCAAGATTACCTATAACTACCCCATTGAAATTGAACTTGATCCAACCTACAGGAGGAGGGGTTCACTTGATACTTGATTTGTCAATAATTGAATGAGAAGGGCCAATCATGAAGTTAGTAAGTTGTAAGTAAACAAATGAGACTCCAGGCCTAGTTTGGGGGCCTTAGTGGAGGAGACAAGTTGGGAATTCTAAAAAACAAAGGTGGTAATTCATAGGAAGATAGAATGTGGGTATTTAGCTACCCCATTAAAAACTCTATTATTTCACTCTAGCAAAATTTACCACAGGTAGTGGTGTAAGTAGGAGGACCAGAGGAATTTAAGTTGAGGATTGAAAAAGAGATTGGGCCATTGCTGGAACAAGTGAGTGAGCATTGACAAATGGACCTAGGCAATGTTAACAATTTCAAGCAAGGAATTTAGGATGGACAGTGATATGGGATACTTTATGAAGAGGTGGAAGGTTGACTGTTAACTTGACTTACAAAGAGGACAACAATTGGGGATATACAAGCCTCTAATTATTAAGTTACCCATAGTTAGGATTCTATTTTGGGATGCAAACCAGGAGGAAAAGCCAATTTTAGGAATCAAAATTTTTAACCAAATAGACTTGGTTGAGGCCCAACACACAGTAGGTGCATCTTGAATATAATATGCTAATTTGACAGTGAAAACACATTTCTTGGAAAGCTTCCAAATGGGAGAGTCCTTAGATTGGTTATTCAAGATGACACAGACTCTTAAAAGGTTTTGGAGAGCTATGAAAAATAAATTAATCTCATTGTTGGGGCTTTTGTTAGAAAATATTTTTCACTATCAACAATTCAAGATTTGGATGGTGACATTCAAAACTTTGTTGCCAAAAATTTGATCTGTGATGGGCTTGAGAATTGCCAGGTTTGGTTCATTGAGAAGAGGTTGATCCTTCAACCAAGGAACTTTTGATAATCTCATAACTCTGCCACAACCAAACTACCATATTAGACCATTCTTAATGATGTCTCTAGTTTGAATAATAGATTTCCAAAAGTAAGACCCAATTGGTAGAGGGTGCTCATCTGTGAATGAAGATCGGTGAATATATTTCCCTTTAACTATATCAATCCAAGTTGTTTTATCATCGATGTCAATCTTCCAAGCTTGCTTGGCCATGAGAGCCAGATTCATCTTGTGAACTTTCCTGAAGCCTAATCCCCCATGATATTTCTTAGTGCATATACTAGCCCATAGTACCAATGCAAACCTGTTGCGATTCTCATTTCGAGATCAAAGAAACTTTCTTTGTATTTTCTCTATTTTTTGGTAAATTAAATTTGGTAACTTAAAAATTGACATGAAAAACACTGAAATGCTCTGTAAATAAGCTTGAATAAGGGTAGCTTTAGCTGCTTACATGTTTTCAATAATATGGCCATGGAACAATGGAAGGCCAAGGTAGGTGGATGGAAAATCGGATATGGTACAACCAAGAATCTTTGCAATTTTGAGTTGCCTGTAGATTGGGGTGTTCAAAAAGTAAATTCTACTTTCCTCAAAATTGACTTTCTATCCTCCGATCTTTTCACAAAAATTAAGAATAGTTTTTATTATTTTAGCTTCAAAAATTGAGAACAAGAAAACTAAAATGGTATCATCCACTAATAAGTTTTACTATAAAAATATTTATAAAAATCATACATTTATTTTTATATTATAACTTTTTTAAATTTATTATAATTATACACATTTTCATTATCTAACAATTATATTTAATTTATTAAAATATTATTATGTAAAATAAATCTAATGTATATATATATTTTTTTAGCAAAATAATAAATTTTGCAACATATTATCCTGTATGTGGTGCCATTGTGTATAAAAAATATTGATAATACTGTTGAGGAGGACCCTGGCTCACCATACATAGTTGTTAGTAAGTTGCTTCTTCTCCTTTTGGGATAGCTCTTTTTTTCTTTTTTTCTCACGTAAATGCTTTAGTCTCTTTTTTTACCTCTGGAACATTTCTTTCTTTTTCATGCAAATTCTTTCTTCTTTGAGATTGTGTTTTTTGAACTCTGTTTTTGTTTTTGTTGGGAGGTGTGATTTCTTTCACCTAACAACTCTTATGATTTGTGAAATGTATTAATTCCATCCGCTTTTTTTTATAATTAATCTTAATTAATATAAGTTTATTCATAAAAAATATTAAGAATAAAAAATACATATATGTCGTGCATATCAGACATCATTTACAGGTCAGAGAAAATCATGTTATATGCCCTTACTCTGTCTCTTATTCGTATATTTATATTTATATTACCAGATGAAGTAATAGAGAAACTTTAAAACATGTTAAAAAAAACACTCTTTGCCTGTGTCGGTTGAGAGGCGTAGAAGAAATATAATAGTTTGTTGAAATTGAGACTAATACAATTACATTATGTAATTATCAATCACACATCAAAATATGTAATTTTCAACTATGGCCATTTCACTGGTTTTGTCTTGCATCTTTTAGCAACAATAGTCTAGGGCAAAGGCAAAGGCTAATAAATCAAAATGCTAGTAAACCGATTTCAAATATTTGGGTTCTCGAATATTAATATTAGCTAGATTTCAAAGGCTTTCGTCCAAGTATTCCAAGAATAATATCTGACATGGGATGCCTCCGTGAAAAAAGAATAAAACGGAAACAAAGCTTTAGTAAGTTCAACAGATAGCACTGTTCCATAGATTTGGACTGTTTCCCGTTATTGGACTTAGTTATGTTCGTCCATTTCTCTTTCAGCACAGCAGAAGTAGACAATTGAAGTGTAGTGTTCCAGACGTAGTATTTGAGCTAGTGGGCTAGGTAGATGGAAAGTCTGAAAGAGGCTGGGGTGGACATTATTGCTCAAGTACAGCGCGCCCACTAGAGTGTGCCCAGTAGAGTATATGGTGGGAAAGTGATGGTTGCCTCTTCAATTGAAAATTGGCCGTTCTTATGGATAGAATTCAACTCCAACTGCACATGAAATTCGTTTGCCCTTTTGTGGTGGAACCATCTGCAGTTCTCGTATATGAAACATGTATATTTTGAAGGGTATCGGTTTATACTAACTAGTCTAACGCCTATGTATTCTCTCTTAGTATGACTCAACACTGTTTCTGTGAACAAAGCTATTAGGGTGACACACAAGATTTCAAAATGAAGTCAAATTGTGTTTTGGGTGACACACAAGATTTCAAAATGAAGTCAAATTGTGTTTTGGGTGACACACAAGATTTCAAAATGAAGTCAAATTGTGTTTTTTTCTAATAAAATTTTCAAATAATTTTAATTATTTTTAGATCAAAATAGTTTATGGGATCAAGAGTTTTAATATAAGATAAAATATAGTCTACAATTTTATTTTCTTTTGGAATCAAAAGTTAGATTTTTTTCAAAGTTCTAAAGTTTAACAACATCCAAGGGAAAAAAAAAAATCAAAAAATTCAATATCCTCTTATCATCATTTGGAGTGTGTTTCTTTTATTATTAATTTTGATGAGAAATTTCCCTATTTTTTCTATTCTCAAATTCTCAATTCTTCATAAAGTTTTATTAATGATTTTACTTTTAGAGTGTCCTTGTATGCAATCCTCATGTCCTTGTAGGTTTCACATTCCATGACAAAATTCTTTGGTCTCTACTCCTCCTGATACATTCATTCTTACCACACCTTTTGAGGAATTGTCCATCTCCCAATTTCACATCTAAAATGGTGTGAACTAGACCTTACTTGGGCTATAAGCATTTTTTATCTTCCATTTGATCTTTGTATCTATATACTTCTTTTGATTGTGTTCATAGTTTGGGTTGAACTTGCTCATGTATAATTTTTTTCATTCTAAATTTTTGTTCCACATAACAAGTCTAGAATTTTTTCTCGCATATTGTTTAATTTCTTTGTTGGAGTTTAGGACCTCATGAAATTTAATGCTTCATTTTTCCATACATTTGTTTTTTGTTTCATCTATGTATATTTTCATCTATTTAGTGTTTTTTTCGATTACTTATTGTGGTAACTTGCTATCTTCCATTCTTTGTATTTTCTTGAGGTATCCCAATAGCATTATCATAGCATCCGCTTCTAGTAGAAAGTTGTTGTTTTAACAAGTAAACTATTATATGGGATTGATGCTTTAATTTTAAAACTTATTTGTAATCACTAACTTTTGAATTCTTTCTATTGATATCCATTTAAAATCTAATGTATTACTAGCTCACACCTCACACCCATATAACACCAATAGAATAACTAATAACCCAAAATGACCCTAATGGTTTTCTAATTCCATAACTCTTTTTTCTTCCCCTATTTAGCAATGAGTAGAGTGTTGTCCATCCTACTTGTATTGGTTTCATTATACATATTCCCCATTTGAGTTTACTTTGAAAATATAACCCAAGGTATTTGTATTCTATTACTACCTGTAAAGGATTTCCTTCAAATAAGATATATGTTTTTTTGGCTCTCTAATTAGAGAATATCATAATTTTAGGCATGATAGTGTTTATTTGCATCCCATTTTCTTTACAAAAATGCTCTAAACCTTTTAGATGTTATTTTAAAATTTTGAATGTCATGCTAATAAGATGAGGTCATTGACATAGAGAAGAAGTTTCATTACATAATTATCTTGTTGTATTCCCTCTCCTCCTATCCTTTCTACCCATTTCTCTAATTTATCATTGTAAATTCCAAATAAAGTAGGTGATAATGGACAACCTATTTCACCCAATATCACTTCTAAATCACTTTGATAGTCCTTTGGAGTTTTGATTTTTCCCACCATCAGCTCTTAAAGCTTATGTATAGCTACTATGTAGTTGGTTGGTATACCAATTTATTCCATTATTTTCCATACTTTACCTATAGGTACTATGTTAGGAGCCTTTTTGAAGTGCATAAAATAACAATAAACTTCTCCTTTTTTATTCTATATCCTCTCTATTAGGTCAACTGATGCAATACCTAAATATTGAGTACTTTGGTCTAAAACATACTTGCTCTATTATCCCTTTTCCTTGATTTTCTACACATTGACTGATTTTACCTTTTACTATACTACCAAACAATTTTGACAAAAAAGATGATTAATTATGATGATATGGTAATTTGAAATATTATTGATATGTCTTCATTTTTATGCAATGGTATGACTAGGCTGGTTATCCATTCTAGTGGAAAGTCTTCTTAAATGATATCATTAAAAATATTTTGGATGTGTGGTGCTAATATATTAACCCATACATGAGATGTTTGTATTGTAAACAATATATATCCTTTGTTTCACTTATTACTATTTTATTAATATCATCCTTCACATCTTCCAAAATAAAATATTCTTTAGTTATGTCAATTATAGGAGGGGTATATTTTTCTTAGTTTCTCTCATATAATTTTTTAGTGTATGATAACCATTGTTTTCTTATGATTTTATTTTTTGTGTGTATTTTCCTTTTTGTAGCTCTTTTTAAAATTGTCTTGGATTATGCTTTGCAAGATGTAAAACATCATCAGACTCGAGTAGAATGTGAGCAGTGTAGAGAAAATATCCAAGATAATCCAAGTAGTCTAGAATGGGATTGTCAAAGTAGCTAATGACTTTATCCCAATACTTGAGTTCATCTAGATAGTCACCTTATGAAGTGCTCAATAAAAAAAAGTGATCAAGTATATTTTGATAACTATTGACCCCATATTTGCCATAGAATAAGCATACAAGGCCTGGGTATCTTAGTAGAATAATCAATAATGGGTGATCATGAGAATTACTAACTATGACATAGTGATCCTCAGAATCATAAGTCCTAGTGGTAGAATAGGCTACACACTAATGCAAATATCCAATCAATGCTTTAGCTTAAACAATGAAGGAATACAGAGGATATATCAACTCTTTGGTTCAAATGAACTTCCTTTCTCCTTAGACTCTAGATGACAAACTTTTTCTAGGGGAGTTTCAAAAAATATTAAAGCAACAAAAGAGCATTGAGATACTATTGGACTCATGCATCATATAGGACCTTGATTCACATTTATTAGGTTTTCATGATTCATAGGATTATATCTACAAATATTTGTAGTATGACCTTTTTTCTTGCATATGTGACAAAATATTTATTTTCATCTAAGTTGAGACTTTGATGTTGGTACAGTGTTACTTGGTATACTTACGTTGAATATCAAACCATTATTAGTCATTTCATATTTGACTAAAATTTTCACCTCATACTTGTAGGTCCAAAAGGCCACATACTTAGAAATTTTTTGTAAAATTGGCTAAGTTTCCAAGAAGAACCTCAAGAGCAATGTTAAACTCCGCTAAGGTGCAGAATCCATAGTCAACGTAGTCAAACAGTGCTAAAAAAAAAATGAAAGTAGCAAAATTCAGAAGAGTGACTTTAGCACAAGGTTATTTTCCACAACGGAAGACCACAAGCATAGCAGGTTTGGTAAAAAGTGGCTAAGTGTCGGAAAGAATATCCACTAAGTATTGACAAGGTTAAAATCCACCAGAGGGTGAAATCCATAGTCAACGCAATCAAACAGGGCTTAGCAAAAAATGAAGTTGCAAATTTTGGTTATAAAGAGGTAAAGCAGTGTTAAAGTCCATCTGAAGCTAACGTGAAATCAGAATTCCATAGTCAAACTGGTCAAACCCGACCTAGCAGAAAATAAAGTAGCGGATTTCGTAGAAAGACATCAATCATCATAGAACTCCCATTCCGTGGTCAAACTGGTCAAACCTGGCCTAGTGGAATTCAAACCAGTGGATTTCATAAAATTATGTAGGTTGCTTCAGAACCCTCATTCCGTGGTCAAACTGGTCAAACTTGACCCGATAGAAAATAAAGTAGCAGATCTCAAAGGATGACACAATTTAATCTAGAACTCCCATTCTATGGTCAAACCGGTCAAACCTATCCTAGTGTATTTCAAATATGAAAGGAATTCAAAGATGAAAGGAATGCATCAAAACTTGAGGAATGCAATGAAAAGAACCAGGGGAGACCAAGCATCATCAAAATCAAGATTCACCTGTATTTTTAGTTATGGATCAATAGAGGAAAGTTTGTTCAAGAACAAGGGATGATCCAGATCAACCTACAACCATCCCATCTACCAGATTCAGTTAAGAGCCGAACAACTTGTAGAGCTCAAAATTGTAGTGTTCATGGAGCACAACTCCATTCTTTTTCTTGAAAGCCAATGAGAGGCCACCACCTCAGTATTCTATTGATCTGGCATAAAATTCCTTGTAATGTTTCCATTCTTTTACTACTATTGTAAAATATATATAAAGAGGTCGAACCCTCATTTTTAAGGGTCAGCTCTGGAGTGTTTTCCTAATATATTACTGTAATTTTATTGATAAATCAAAAGGAGCATTACTTGGATGTTTGCCTCAAGATTTTGTCTTCATCAATTGTGAGTTTATTCTGTGAATTCATTTCTACTACTGCTGTTATGATTAGTCAATTCTGCTGATATTGGATTGCTAATTTGGGGCAACTTGGAATGGTTCATGCCTAAAAAAATACTGTAGAGGACTTCTATTTTTGTTAGTCTAAATGTTGATCTAATTCTACTATTTGGATTATTAGCATTTTAGATGTTTGAAATAGTTCTCTAAGTGTTTTATTATTCTTTAATGGTGAAGATGATAAGTTTTGAATGTTGTTAGTCTTAAGTGTGGCATACTAGAAATGTGATTGATCAAAGAATTCTTAATATTTGTCAATGTTGTTAGCTTTATCTGACCATTATTCATTCAACTATTTTCTAACCCTTATCTCATTTCTATCCCTAAACTTACACTTTTATTTGAGCTTAATTGAGTCAACACCTAAATTAGTTGACAAGGTATACCAACCTACTCTAGAGGTTGGATTGAAGCAATATTTGATCCATCCAATGTCAGGGTTTGAGCTGTGATTAGTAGGTGTGCACCTCCTAGAATTCATAGATTCATAGTCACAATTCAAGTTTTCCTTTATGTCAATTTAGACCCCAACAGTTCTAGCACACTTGGTGGGACACTATTTACAAGAACACTAGCAAACCCACAAAGTTTCATGTCTTTTACATTTCCCAGAGGAATCAATATTTAGTGAATTATATTGACCTTATTAAGTGGTGACCATTAAATTCACTTGGCGACTCCCTAAATGCAAGAAACCAGAAAATCCATTCCAATAGCTCATAATTTTTCATGAATACTAGGTCATCTACAAAGAACAATCTAGATCCTTTTATATTTTATGAGCTCCCCTTAAGAGGATCCAATATCATAAGAAATATATCCTCAGATTTTTAATCAGAAGAGGCTCCAATTGAGCCACCCCCCGAAGTACCTCCAAGACCACCTCCAACAAGGACAACATCTAGAAATATGGTTGGGTAGGCGAATGTGGTTCCAAACCAACCTTTGCAGAAATACCCCAATTGGAATACAATTGGTCCCTTGAGACTTACCCAAATGCATGATATCCCTCAAGCTGTATCCAAAGCTATACCCACTTATGATGGATTAGGTAAAACTGCATACGAGCATTGCCAAGATATCCTAAATTTAGTAGCCATACATAACATCAGAAATGAAGATGTGATTGTCAAAATTTTAGCCCTATATTTTAGAGGGAAAATCCTACATTGGTTTAGGACCTTAGAAGACAACAACATCACTTCATGGGCTGAATTAGCTGAGCCTTTTGTAGAATAATTCAATGAGTCTATTGATCCCTTTTCTCTCCTAAATTAGTTCACATCCATGCAAAAGCATCAACAAGAGTCAGTTTCAGATTTTAATCTAAGATTTAGTAGAACTTGGAAAAGGATTCCACCTAAAGCTAGGCCCACTGCTCCCCTTGATTTTATGTACTATATCAGAGCTCTAGGATCAGAACTTGGGTTACAAACTCAATAGTAAGAAATAAAAACATTTCCACAGGTTTATAATGTAGTTGTGCAAGCTGAGAATATCCTCATCAATATAGGAAGGTTACCTCCAAAAACTATCATGCCCTATTGTTCTAATATTCCTCATACCCAAAGTCAGCCAACTACATCTTCCTACATGGATCCCCCTCCTTTGTCATCACCACTCCCTCATATGGCTCCAATTCTACCCCCTAAAATACCATCTCCTTCAATTCCCTTTCCGCCACTTCCATCTCAAGCACCTCAAGAATCCACCGTGCTGCTTGATATTCAGAGTACTCTCAAAACACTTAGTAATAAGATGAATGCGATGGAGAAAAGAGAGATAGAAAGGTCTCAACCAAGGAGATTCCCCTATATCAACCGAGATCAAAATCTTGGTACCAGTAATAGTGCAGGGATCAGAGTTAATATGAATCAAGAAGATCAAGAATATGCTCCTAAGACCAGTCTTGTTAATGTATGGTGTCTCATGTGCAATGATCCTCATGATTCAAAATCCTATGATATGTACCAAAACCATGTGCAAAAGGCCATGGAAAGGGCAAAAAGAAACAAAAAAGGGATAGTTAGTATATTATGGCAGTATGATCAATTCATGATTGGACAAGATTTTATTTAAGAAGAACAGGTCTCGATCATGACCATGTCTAGAAATAAACCTTTGCAAGTAGACCCATAGAAGATGGGTAGTTTTCAAGTGCCTTCTTAGAAGAAAAGGGAACCAATGCTATAGGGGAATGATAAATTTTCTATTCCACTAACTGATGATAAAAGTAATGCAGTGCCTAGGAGGCAAGAGAGGGAGGTAAGCATTCCAAGAGGGGGTGAAAATGAAAAGAGTAAAGATCAAGAAAGTGCTAGAAGGGAGGCCCAAGAAAAACTAAGTTTCCCTTCCATTACAAAAATCCAAAGAATTGAGGCTACTCAGTAGTATAGAAGGAACTATGGAGAACCAAAAAAAGGTATGAAAGACCCCCACTAGTTCAGGTGGAATATAACATTGTGGATGAGTTAAAAAGAGTTCCATCTAGAGCAAGCCTGTATGATACACTTTTTCTCCCTGGCCAAATAGATTTGTTGAAAGCCTCTCTGCATAAAAGGTCCCAAGGAAAAGAAACCACCACTGTTTTCAATGTAGCACAAGATAAGGAAAAAATATCTCCTACCACCCTGAAGAACAAGCCTCCCTCATTCTACATTTCTCTCAGAATGGAAGGATGGGTAGTTCACAATTGTATGATAGACTCAGGTGCCTCAACAATTGTTATGCCAAAAGTAGTCTATGATGAGATGGGTATGGAGTATACAAGATCTTGTCAGGGGGTTTTACAACTTGATGGTACCCTTGTTAAGACTGTGGGAGTCATAAAGGATGTATTAATGAGGTTGCACAGAGCCCCAAAAATTACCATTGTTCAAGAAATTGTGGTAGTAGACCTGGAGCCTTATTTTGGTATTTGCCTTTCAAGAGAATTCATGGCCAATATGGGAGGATATATGTATTTAGACTACTCCACTATGATAGTCCCCTACAAAGGCAAAAGGATAAGAATAACCTCGAAAAATCCTATGTCCTTCCACATTGGAAAAATTGAAGAAGACTTGTACAATCATTCAGTGATGGAAGAACCAGAGTTGGTGGAAATATTGGAAGATTTAGAAATAGAAGATGATTTACCCTTCAAGGATGATTATAGCCTATCAAAAACTGGGTTGGGTACATACAGTATCTCCATAGAGGCTAAGAAGAATGTCCCTACCATATCTAACCAATCACTCAGGTAGATAGAGGTTTGGACAATGCATTTTGATGGAGCAAGATGCAAAAATGGAGCCAAAGCTGGTGTAGTGTTGAAGTCTCCTTCAGAAGGAGTGAAGAGTTTTTCTTTTAGATTCACTTGGGCTTGTACAAATAACGTTGTGGAATATGAAGCTCTATGCTTGGGATTGATGCAAGCAAAAAAATGGGAATCAAGATATTAGACATTTATGGTGATTCAGAGCTAGTGGTCAACCAAGTGATAGAGAAGTGTAGTAGTAAACATCACTATCTGAAGATATATAGGAATAGAGTATGGGACTTGATGGAATCATTTGATGCACTAAATATCTACTCTATCCCTAGAGAATAGAATACACTGGCCAATGCTTTGGCAGTTAAAGGTTCTAATTTTAATCCTTCCTCAGACCTTGGATCAGTTGCAAGTAAAAGAGTCAAATTAGTCTTCAGACCAACAGTCCTGGATAGACAAATCTTCTAGTAGGTCTTTGAAAATGATGATCAAATAATTGACTTTCTAGTCAGAGAGGCTTGTTTAGCCAATGTGTAGGAAGAGCTTTCCCAGGAGATAGATCAACAAGACATCATCCAATTGAAGAATAATCACATTCCTAAAGGCTTGATCACATTGGAAAGCTTGTTTGATAATGAAGATAGAAAGAAGTCAAGGACTATGAAGGTAGATGATAAGATCTATAGTGAAATTGAAATAGAAGTAGATAAGAAGATTAATGTTGGAATAAGGTGCTCTCTAGAAGAAGTTGAGGGAGTCAAGGCACTATGTTTTAAATACCCAAACATTATTGCTTGGTCTTATGAGGACCTCAAATTTTATGATAAGAAGGTCATTCAACATACTATTGAGCTAGAGCCTAATGCAAAACCTTTCAAATAGAGACAAAGGCCTATGAATCCTAAAATTGAGGCCATAATGAGGTAGGAATTGCTTAAGCTTCTTAAAGGGAAGATCATTTATCCTATCAAGCATTCCACATGGGTTGCCAACTTGGTCCCAGTGAGAAAGAAGAATGGAGACATCCGATTATGTGTGGATTTTTGGAACTTGAATAGAGCTTCATTAAAGGATCATTATCCACTTCCTCAGATGGATCAAATTCTATAGATGGTGTTAGGAGTGGAAATATATTCCTTATTGGATGGCTTCTCAAGGTACAACCATATCTGGGTTAAAGATGAGGACTAGTTCAAAATAACCTTCACCACCAAGTGGGGCACATTTGCTTATCAGAGAATGCCATTTGGCCTATCCAATGTGGGAGCCACCTTCCAAAGGGCCATGGACTATGCTTTTGGTGAGTTGATCAATAAAATCATTCTAATTTATCTGGATGATATGACTGTGTTTTCTCATAGAAAAGAATCACATCTTGAGCATCTAGAGAAAGTTTTTCAGAAGTGCAGAGAGTTTGGCATCTCTCTCAACCCAAAGAAATCATTCTTCACTTGTCCATGAAGGTAAGTTATTGGGACATGTAGTCTCCAAAGAAGGGATGGCAATAGATCTGGATAGAATAAAATCAATTTTGGCCCTTCCTCTACCTACAAACAAGAAAGGGTTACAGTATTTCTTTGGGTAGATTAACTTTGTGAGGAAGTTCATCTCAAACTTTGCTCAAGTGGTCAGGCCCATCTCAGAATTACTCAAGAAGAACATGGAGTTCAAGTGGACTAAGAAAAGGAAGCAAATATTTGAAGCTATAAAGCAAGCAATTGCAACTGCACCTGTATTGATAAATCTTGATTTTAGCAAAGACTTTATTGTGTATGCCTATGGAGTTGAGGAAAGCTATGCATCAGTACTCACTCAAAAGGATGTGAATGGAGAGGAACACCCCATTTTCTTCTGGAGTCAAACTTTGCATGAGTATCAGACCAAGTACAATTTTATTGAGAGGTAGGTATTTGCTATGATGAAATATTTAAATAAGTTTAGGTAGTACTTGGTTCAAAGCAAGACTCTTGTCTATGTAGTGCACCTAGATGTGAGAAACTTTATCCTTCAAGGGGAACTAGGTGATAAAAGGGTTGGTTGGATTACTAAAATATAGGAGTATGATGTAGAAATCCACCCTACCAAGTTGGTCAGAGGAAGAGCATTATGCCAAGAACTCATAGCTAAAGCATATTCAGAATAGATAGTAGCCTATCAAGGGGTAGAGGATGATCAAAATGATAGTCTTCTAGATAGTTCAGATTGGGTAGATCAATTGATGACCTATTTTTGGATAGGAGTATGTCCTCAAGGCCTCAATCCTTCATAGAGGAGAAGATTCATACTACAAGATTTGAAGTATGTATTGCTCCCTGAAGGATTATACAAAAGAAACCTAGATGGAGTACTTCTAAGATGTCTAGGAGATAATGAAAAATAGAAGGTCATCGAAGAGTTTCATGGAGGCTTATCAGGAGGTCACTTTTCAAGAAGAGTAACTACTATGAAAATAATTAGGGCAGGATACTACTAGCCCACTATCTTTATAAATGTTTTCAAGGCAACTAGGTCATGTGATAAGTGCTAGAGGTATGTGGGAAGGACTAAGAATGCAACATTTCTGCTCAAACCAATTCAGGTAGAGGAGCCCTTCTAGCAATGGGGACTTGACTTTGTTGGAGTCATCAACCCAAATTCATTAGTAGGACATAAGTTCATCCTTACTACCACTGATTACTTCACTAGATGGGTTGAGGCTATCCCAACCAAGAAGTTAGACCAAGAAGTAGTGATTGAATTTTTGGAAAATTTGATCACAAGGTTTGGAATTCTAGAAGCACTAGTGAGTGATAATGGCCCAAATTTCATAGGTGCAAAATATATTGAGTTCACAAGCAAGTATGGTATAAATATAAATAATTATTCTAACTATTACCCTCAGGGAAATGGATTGGTAGAATCCACCAATAAAAACTTGCTCAGAATTTTGAAAAGGGCATTGGAAGAGAACAAAAGGAGTTGGCATCTGTTACTTGACCAAGTTTTGTGGGTGGATAGAATCACTATCAAGAGGTCTATCAAGACATCTCCTTATGCATTAGTTTATGGCAAGGAAGCTGTTCTGCCTACTCATCTGGAGATACCAACTTTAAAATGGGCCAGCCAAGATCAAGAGTTCAATCAGAATCCGCTAGAGACCAGATTGATGCATCTGCTACACTTGGAAGAATAGAGAACTCAGGCATATGAGAAATTTCAAAAATACTCCATGAATACCAAAGAATGGTTTGACAAAAAAACAAGGTTCAGAAAGTTCAAAGAAGGAGATTCAGTGTTAAGGTGGAATGCTGAAAAAGCTAAGCCAGGCAACCACCAAAAATTTGATTCTTTCTGGGAAGGACCATTCAAGATTGTCGAAGTGAAGGAGAGCAATGCCTTTCAGCTCCAAGATGAGGAAGGAAATATACAACCCATTCCTGTAAATGGGTATCATCTCAAACTATATTTTAGTTAGAGAATATTTCCTATTGTAATATATGTACATATTTTGTATTATATTGTCTTTATGTACGCATTCTGCATTATGTTTTCTTTATTGAATCCCAAAAAACAAAAAAAAAAGGAGGAAAATAAAAAATGGAGAAAAAGATGTTATTTTTTGCTTTCAAGATGAGACTGTGTTATACTCCACGAAGAAGCAATATAGTGCAGAATCCATAGTCAACATGGTCAAATTGGCTCCAATGGAAATCAAAATAGTAGAATGCAAAGTCCGATAGAATTTTCCAAAGAGAACACAACTCCTGGTGACGCCTAAAGTGAAAATAATCTCAAAATCCATAGTCAAAATGGTCAAATAGTACCTAGCAGAAATTGGAGGAGCGAAACCCAGAAGAACAAATCCAGTTTAAGGTTAATTTCCATGTTGAAATATTTACAATGTTAAAATCCATCAAAGTACGGAATCCATGGTCAACATGGTCAAATAACACTCATTAAAATTATGAATAGAAAATTTAGAGTTCAATAGAGTTTTCAAGGGGCCATAAATCCCTCAGCAGTTCTTAAAAACTGATAAAGTTCTAAAATCCATAGTCAATTTGGTCAAAGTTACCATTGCAAAAATACAACTGGCAAAATTTAGGGGAAAGCATCGAAAGGGAACATGCAATGCTTAATGAGAAGAATCGAGAAACTGAAGTATAGTGTTAAAATCCATCGAGTCCATGATTCCTCTATGAAAGTGGATAAATAAATGCACCTTGAGAAGCGTACCAATGGATAGTTTACCACCATCTACCATGAATTCCATCCAATCAGAGATGCATACTTCACTGACAAGCCATGCTTCACAACATATGATTCGCTCATTTGAAATCATGGGAGGTAACCACCCACTCATCCTCATTAATGGTTGAGGAGTGCTCAAAAATCTATTTAAGCAAGGAAATTCAAATTTTTAGTCATTTGTGAATGGTTGAGTTGAAGAACCAGAGCACTATCGAGAAAAGTTTTCTGCATACTCCTAAGAGCAATTTGTGAAGAGTAAGTTACTCAAAAGTAAAATGGCGTCATATTCAACAAAGCAGACTAGGAAATCCAGCAAGGTGGAAAGACCAAACTACATAGATAGGAAGGTAGGGGTCGTAGACACAAATATGACATATCTAACCAGAGACAACCTGAGGCTAGGATATGAGGACAAATTCTTCAAGGGGGAGCCTCTTCCAGACCAAGGTATTGGAGCTATGTACTCTCTTCTTGCTTATTACATTTGTGATGTAGTCCATCCTTACCTAAAATTAGTCTCCACCATAGCCAAATTTTATGACCCTGCATCTAGGTCTATGAGAACATCCCACGGTAAGGTCTTGTTTCATATCACTGAGCAAGCTTACCGAGATTTATTTGCAATGGGAAAAAACCCCTTTAGCCCCTAGAGAGTTCAGCTTAGAGCAACAAGCTAAATATTACACCCTAAGGAACCATGCATAAAATGGAAGTCATTTTAGAACCTGGGTGTATAGCCAGTTTAAGACCATTAAGTCTAGAGAAAACCTACCCATGACTCCCATCCCCACTAGTGAATTTGCATACCCAAAGTTGTATTCCATGTTGGTCATGGTGGCTGGCCTAGAGTCAGACCTGGATGTAAGTGACTGGAAATTGGCCACTGCATACTACATCTCCAACACTAAGATGTATATGGCATAGCTAGGGGATAACAACAATGCCCTAATTTACTTCAACTGGCCCACATTTCTTGCCAAGAAAATGCATGAGAAACTGGTGGACATGAAGGAAAATGAAGAGAACCCATTATTCAAACATTGCTCCAATTTAATTTGGATGTTCTTCGGTGCCACTAAGGATGAGTATCCAATTTATACTTGTAGACCTGTTACTAAAGGTGTCAGTAAAGAATAATTTTTGTGATTGAGAGTTAAAATTGTCTCATCTCTCAACACCAAGGGGGATTATTTTAGATATTTATGCTGACTAAGAAAAATGCAAAACCAAAATTTCTCCCAAGAATGTGAAGAAGGCCAAAAGTTTCTATAGGCCTTGAAGAGTCATTCTGACTGTTGGACTT